>CM049845.1:36689170-37046670 GCA_027422415.1 Schizothorax lantsangensis
TGTGTTAAAAAGCTTTAGGGAATGGCTTAAACAGCATGCAGGTGTTCTGTTATTTGCATTATAATATTTCAGTGAGATTAATGTATATGAAGGTGGGAGGTAAACTAACTTTGAGGCTCCGTATTAGTGCAGTTTTGCAAAATATGTGGTTCTTTTGGGAGAGAAAAATCACATTTAGAGGACTGACATTTTTTTTTTTTTTTAAATGTATTATTATTATTATTATTATTTTGCTTTGTGTTTGTGTTAATAAAATGAATGCATGAAACAATACTATTTAAAATGAAAAATAAATCATTACTAAATCATTGAACGGGTTCATTGGCAATATACTAACAAAAGCAAGAAGACTTTTAATATTCATTTTCAAATGAAGCAAATAATAGTCTATAGAATATATACTATATGCCATGAATTACTGCAAAAACAGAAAATTACAGAAATACTACTTTCCTACTCTATTTTCGAATTACATTAAAAAAATTGATAAGTGTAGAGGCACACTGCCTGAGAAACACATGTCCTCTTGATTTAAGATATTATGTTTGCTTATAAAGAACATAAATATAATGTATAAATACCAAATATAAAGAATACTTTAAAACACATTTTGTATTAACATAGCAAAACGTATTATGTTTTGTTTTCTATATTTAAACAATGGAAAGGTGATTTACACAGTGTTGTACACACACACACACACACACACACACACACACACCTCTGGATGCAACAGACATAACTGTGTATTTCTTGCCTGATTTGTATTTTTATTTTTTTCTTATAAATAAATGTGCTCTGCAGAACAGCTTCTGAATTTCTGTGGCCTTTATAAAGGGTGAAGGTGAATATTAAGGTGTGATTATTCACATTTACATTCATAAATAATTATGATGGAAAGAGGACGTTTAGATGACTCAAAAATACTGAAATACTCAAAGGACAAATCTTCATATTGTGAAGTTAAGTCACTGATAAGAACATAATTCTAAATGTACTTAATTTATGTTGAATTATAAACCTTATTTATATCTTAAAAGTTCGTAAAAATGAGAAGTTAATTTTATTCCCATTTTGTGTATTTCGTAAATATATTCACGGTCCTTCTTGTCATTTTAGATCTTTTTTAGATCAATTGTCGACCTGCAGCAGTCGCATTCACATTATCAAGATCTCAGAATTAATTAAAGCATGTTTGAATGTTAACGACTTCACATTTTAATCTGTAGAAATCACAAACCTCAAAAAATGATTTCCTTGTTTATTTCTTCATGAATTGACGAGCACGTGAAACATTCGATTTCCTAACAGAATTAAACATTTTAAAGGAGAATTCAATTATTTTAAACATTTTTGGATTTTTAACTAAAAATATCTTAATAATGAATATAATCCTGCATAATAATATTTTAATATTTCTACATTTTTTCTCATTAATGAACTATAAATGTGTTATAGCCTATTAATCTAACACACCGCTGAGCGCAATTATTTTTAATGAAAAAGATAAATATATCATATGTAGATGTGTATTAAAACATATTCAACACAAAGCTGAGATGAGCGCTAATGTTTGTTAATGACGCAGGACAGAATGACGTCATCACGCACTTTCTCTGATTCTGTGATCTTTCTGTGATGCCGCGTTATGATGATATGATATGAGATCAGATAACAATGTGAAATCAGTGTCAGTAAAAGCTTTTAATATCTTTCGTCACTGTTCATGAATTTCTAAAATAAAACTGACAAATGATTCTGAATTCACAATATCAATTCAAAGAACGACGTTATTTAGCCTACTTTTTGTTTTATTCTACTTTGTCATTTTATAATGAATGAATAGTTTCTACACGTGTATTTTAATGAAGGCCTATAATATTGCAATGTGAGCTAGCGTGGTATCAAGTTGAATATAATAACATAATATAATGTAATAATACAAATGTTTCATCGTGTAAATTTAAAAAGTAAAGATTCATCAGTTTAACTCAACCTTTATAAAAGCAAATGCATTGCTTTGACGATGTATATTCGATTTTATTTTATACACTAAATATAATGTCATTTTTAGCTCAGTTCTGGTTACAGGGTTGTGTTGCTTTCCTCTTAAATGACAGAAATCAATCTAAAATTGCGGGCGATGTGCACAGTTAAAATCACAAATAAATAATAATAATAAAAAAGATTGCAATCAAATCGTTTAAGGTTTGAGGAAACTCTTTTAAAAACACAAATCTCCCCGAGCATTCAAACAGCACTTTTTATGTTATTTTTAATGTTTATTACATTCCATGAATTGACAATTTATACAGCCTAATAATGCACAAGCTGTTGCATAACATCTTATTTTCCGTTATTTAATCCGTGGTACGGTTGATCACACTCTCTCCTCGCGTTCGCGTTCAGGGCGCGCGCACACCGGTTTAAATGCGCCGCGCGCAGCCGTGAATCACAACGACACCGACCAACCGGAGCTCGCGCTCGCGCTGTTGGGTTATTCAACATGGCGAGTCATGCATCTGCTCCAGACATGTGTGTCCTGTTACACACGTGAAGCATGCGTGTCTCTGTCTGTCATTTCTACACGTCCTGCACCAGTCAACGCATATGATGATCAAATGTCAAGAGAATGCACTCATAGTGTATTTTCTTGTCATTTGAGAGTTAACAAAGATAACATTTTAGCAAGTGCCATGATGCATCAAGCAATTACATTATAAAAAATTAGAGGGATGCATTAATAAAACGCGCAGTTTTCCCTGGCAACACACACAATCTGGTGCAATGGTCCTTTTCCCTGGGAATGGATGCTCGCTTTGTCTCTCTCTCTCTCTCTCTCTCTCTCTCTCTCTCTCTCTCTCTCTCCCCTCCCCTCCTGTTCTCTATCTCATTCTCTCGCGCTCAGTCCATCATTCTTTCGGCTCTCGGTCTCGGCGCTTGTTTGCGGACGAACAGAAACGCTAAAGGATGTAAATGAATGAAAGGAAAGAGCTGGAACAAAAGCAAACGAGCCACAATGGAGGAGCGTTTAGCTGTGCGTGTGATGCTGCAGAGCCTCCTCTAACTTTCATCCTTCACTTTCATTTGGAGCTGAAGACACGAGGACACGGTGAGCACTCACTTCGAGCATGCATGTGCATTCGCAATGCTTTCTGTTGCACAATAAATCAGAACATGTTAACATGTTTATACAGATTTGAATCAAAGTTGGACGCTTAAACAGTTTAATGCACCAAAATAAAAACATCGTTTATTCTTTTTGCACGTGTTGGGTAGATGCACACACTCTTAAACTTTCTGATTTTTAATGCAATTTGTTGTGCATTTAAAGTTAACTCCATAAACTATTTTTAGGTGAAGATATGCAGTTGCGTTCTCAATTTTCTGTTGTTGCATTAATGGTTTCTTCGAAAGCACAAAGTGCTGAGCTTATTCGTGCTGTGTTTCTGCTCTTTGCATTGAAACAAATATGCCATGCATGGTTGGTCATATTCATAACCTGTGTATAAATGTACTCGTTCCAACAAATAACGCATGTAATGTTACGCTGGGGAGGACTGTGGTGAAGGAACGGGAGTCTGAGGCCTGTTCAGCTCTGAGTTCTGGCTCTTCATGGGAAAATGTCTCCAGACTCTCGTGTGTCTGTGGCCCCTCGCTGCTCCCAGACTATATTGTCATGATAATGAGGAACAGCTCGTTGTTGAACTTGATGTTGACTTCTTTCTTCAGGCCTCATTTTTCTCGGTCACTTGTTTGTGGTGTTTTTCTTCTCACGGTTCTTCGGCGAGGACTATTTGAGGGGAACAATAGACTGATGAATAACGACAGTCGCGTTTTCTAGCGTTCCTTGATGAAAAGAGAAGATATCTTTAGGAAGATTTGCTTGTAATTAGTCGAAATGTTTTTTATTAATTTAATTTCGGTGGTTTATGAAATAAAAAATGCTACAATTAATTAATTTTCATTTTAACAATATTAAATAAACAATTGATTTGGCATATTGTAATTGGAATAATTACATTTTTAATACTAAATGTATTTTTTTTACACAGATATATATTCACTAATCAGAATTGCGCAATATCTTTTCTATAAATTTTTATTTTCTATCTATGTTTAAGAGACTCTTTATAAAAGTGCATATGATGTGATTGCTGGTGTGTTTCGTGCAGTTTTAGATCAACAGGTGCTGATGAGGCCTTCAGTCCTCTGTTCAGATCATCACGATCATAAAGAAAAGCCTTTGATGTCTCGTGATGCGTTATTCATTTAGGCCTATTTATTTATTTTTGTGGAAGCCATTTTTGCACGGACTATCAAAAATATTATGAACGTCTTAGTTCCTCAGCAGCTCTTTTGAGCAGATTTTTTTCTATTATTATTATTGTTTGGCGCTGATAATTTAGGTGCAACTTTTAAGACTTTTGCATGCTGAAAATATGAAAGATCACAGACTCCTTTAGCACAAAACAGATGATGGAAAAATTAAAGATATAAACACAAAAGAAGTTTAGCTTGGTATACACACACACACACACACACACACACACACAATATCGTATCGTTTTGGAGGCGCAGTTCTCTATCATTTCTATTTCTTCAGTAAACTCACAATGACTCTTCAAAGTGTGGCTTGTCAGTAGCGTATATGTTTCGATCATATTTAATAATCTGACGTGCAGTAATACCTGCAGCAGCAGCAGCTCGTGAGAATGCAGGTGATTTCAGACTGAAGATCTATAGATGCAGTTACACACGGATTTCTGTTCGATCCACATTACTTTTATACGATATTTCTCTTGTTAGATTATCGGAGTAAATACAAAAGCATCTTTCTAGCTAAACAACAATTTATTTATTCGTATATACATCGTTGTTAGTTTAGGAGTTTCATAACTAATATTTAAAAGGAATCTAGAGGTTTGATGCCTGCTGTATATTACAGAGAATATTAAACAGTGTTTTCTGTTCTAAACGAAAGTTTAATAGACGATTTCGGCCCGAGAACCAGAAAATGTTCGTACATATAAAACTGTAAAAAAAACTGTGTTCCCTCTCCACATCTGCAGTCTGTCCTGTTTCCAAACGCTGGAGAGGCTAAAAGGTGGAAAAAGGGAACAAATGCATCCATTTAGGGGCACAATTGAAATGTGTATAATGCATTTTGAAAGTCACACTATGAATAATTGATAAAGCATAGGCTGGAGGAAAAACAACAGGCAAACGTGATGTGAGGTCAGCTTAGGAAATTTCCTTGGCTTCCTTGAGCAGTAAAAAATTAAATTATACTTTTGTAATAAAATGAAAACTGGTCAAAAAAAAAGTCCACAGTTTAAGCTAACATGGCACAGTTCACTTGTATTCAAGTGACATGCTTCATTAATCAGGTTAAAACTGCATTAGAACATCATAAAAGTCTTCTTTTTTTAAAGAAAAGTTCATGTAAATCTACACGTAAATCTTTCTGTGAAATCAAATTAAATCAAATCAAATCACTTTTATCGAAACGAAACGCAAAATATGTTTCTGTCGAGAAATGAAAGCAGTCTGCAGAGATGAAACAAAAGACAAACAAGAGGAAAAAAGAAAGAAAAAGAGAAATCAGGCAACAACAAAAAGAAACAAAATGAGGAAAATTTTAAAGCATTAGAAAATATACTAATAAAAAAGTGTATAATAAGAATAAGTCTTCTTCTAATAGAAACGGCAGCAAAAACGAATCATATTTGCAGCTCATTAGAGATGTAGACATTTATTTAATTTAGTTCCAAATGTTTTGTTCTGTTTATTTTGAGTATTTAGTGTATTTTATGATATTAAACTACAGGTTATTTATGTCATTTTGCGCTCTGACAAAAAACATAAAAAGAGATAAATGCGAGAGACAGAAAGTGTAGAGAGAGATGCTCTTCCAAAATGTATTAAAATAATTAAAAGTAATCTTTTCATTTTCTTAAAGTAACCTAAAATGTAAAAATTCTAATAATGTGCAAAACGTGTCGATAAAATGACAAATGAAGTGTGTTTGTGTTTTATTGAGCTCGTTCAATCCTCCTCATAAACACTGTCTTGTTCTCTCCGTCGATCAATCTGACTCTGTTCTGATGCTCGGATTGTTTCAACATCAACCGCGTTTCAATTTGAGTCCACTGAGGCTTTTGTAGGATCATAAATGATGCAAATTGTGACTCGCTATTATTCCGGACTAATTTTAGATCTGAAGAGCTGTTGTGTGTGTGTGTGTGTGTGTGTGTGTGTGTGTAATGACACTGTATGCAGAGAATGGAACATTCCACCATGTAAACCAATAGACATGTGGACGATTCCATTATGGTTGCAAACCAGTAAGTGTGTGTGTGTGTGTGTGTGTGTGTGTGTGTGAATATAGCGCATTATGGGGACTGGTGCAAGGCCTCAATCCATAAACACAAGTCGTGCAGGATCATAAAACCTAGTTTAGCAAATTATAAAGGCCTAAATAATGCCGATAATTGACTCTCAGACACAGAGAATCAGAGACCTGTGTGTAAAATCAGAAATGAATCCGATTACTCAGCATCATCCATTCATATCAACTGTTATTTCTGAGGCTGAATGTCTGCTGTTATTTTAGAGTTTTCCGGGATGAATTATATCTTTATTCAGCGCACGCTGCAAATTCAGAGTCTCGCGGTCATTGTCATTTGAAAAGCACATTCATTGTAGTCATTTTATTGTCATGGTAACGATTCTATTCATGGAGTGACTCTGGGCCTCTATGGAAATATGAAACACGTTAAATGAATAACAGCGTAAAATGAGAAAAACAGTTTGTGTGTAGTGTACGATGTTTAGAAATGAGATTTTAATCCACACATATAGAGATTTGGAATATATATATGTGTGTGTGTGTGTGTGTGTGTGTGTGTTTATTTTTTTCCAACAAATAAACATAAAAATAGATCCAATCATTCAATTCATATATATGCATACGTATATGTTGTTAGAACATTTTTATTGATTTATGATATTATCATGAGATTATATTATTATACTATTATATATATAATGTTATGCAGCCTGTGTATGCAATATATATATATATATATATATAATAGTATAATAATATAATAATATTATATGTAATACTATAATACTTATAATATATTAAAATGTCATAATTTAACATTTTAATATTATATGTTTAATATATATATACACACATAAACTATATAAAAATGTTTTTGTATTATTCTAAAACTGCAAAAGGTTGTCTTTCAGGGATTGGGGCATATAATAAGTTTATATAAAAACAGTGGAAGTCTATGGTGTGTCCTCATTTGTTGAAATAAAAGACTAAGTAGACTTGTGAGAAAGAGGCGGAGTCACAGGATGTGGGTTGGGCTTTTCATTTGTAATGAGGTCAGTTGCTTCTGCTCCATTAGATGCTGCTCTGAAGATTGAAGCATGTGTTTCATCAGATGTCAGATGTTCAGGCCTGACATTATTAAAACACCAACCCAAGCCTTGAACACTCTTTGGATTTATAAAAGCATGTGGAGTGAACCAAATGATCCGAGCATCAGAAAGTAAGGTATGTCTAGTTTGAATAGCTCATTTGTATCTCTAATTGCATCCATGCAAGTCAAGTCACCTTTATTTATATAGTGCTTTATACAATACTGATGCTTGCACTACAAAGGTGCAAAATCAAGCTATGTTATGTTTTAACAGAGATATGTCTGTGAAAAACTAATATTTTGTGAGAAAATAATTATAATTCTGTTGATCAGTTCATGTAAATAATAGACCATAAATATCAATAAGTTCAACTACAGAGCTCCACAAATGTATAAATGCTATCCGTTTTGTTTGGTCAAAACACAATATGAGTTTATTTGAGTTGCTGCACCTGTGTGTGTGTGTGTGTGTGTGTGTGTGTGTGTGTGTGTGTGGAGATTTTAATAAATTGCCTTGTGCTGATGAATAGAAATAAGACTGAATTAAGCCGATGTCTAAAAGCTCTCAGTTTGTTTCTGAGTCCTCACTGACTTGTGAATCGTGGTGAAACAGTCGTGCATGTGTTCAGGATCAGAGCTCTCACCGCAAACACAGATCCGGAGCGCCGCGGCCCCTTTAACACGCACGGGCTGGTTTTTCTCTTTGGTTATCTAGCTGTATGAGTTTATGAATATCATAAAGCTAGAGAACCGAAAGTAGAAACTAATCCCACTGACTTCATGAACCGCAGAGCCGGGGACAAGGAGAGAGAGAACCGGAGTCGAGCGCGAACCGAGAGAGGCTTTTGTGGAAGCGCATGGAGAGAATGCATGCCTAAAACTGAATTACAGCAGAAATGTGTGTGGAATGCGTTAATGACGCATATTGCGTTCAGGGAGCGCGTGCACGCAGAGCATCATCACGTGTGTGTGTTTCAGGTGCACGACTGTTCCTCTCGGGGCCTTTGACGGTGGTGTATTTTGCTCTGGCTCGATCCTGACGTGAATGTCGGTGTCGGTGTTTTGTGCGGTTGTTGTCGCGCCGCGGTTAACGGAGCGCCGGCGGCTCCGCGTCACGAGAGCGGCGTGATTTGGGCTCGTTTCACGCGGTGTTAATAGCGTAACGCGCAGAAAGTAATCCAAAGTAAGATGGACCGATGTTAGATTTGAGAATCATTCACGTTTCTGTAGAAACACTGGCAATAATGGACAGATCAGTTTATTTTGGACCAGAATATGTAAATGCATGAGCCAGCATGACTGATAACAATCATAGTGTACTTCAGCTCACAAAAATACGTTGCAAGAACATTATGCTATTAAGTTATAAAAACATTTTTGTGCGTTTTGAAAGTAATCCAAAGTCATATGGCCTAATGTTTCATATAGCATTCATGGACAAGGAATATTTGGGCATCATATACACGTTTCTGCAGAAATTTGGCAACGAGAGTCTTTCTAACATATCCATTTGTTTTGGATCAGAATAAGAATATGGAAATGCATGACTGATATCATTCACACTCTCAGAAAAAAAGGTTTAAAAGCTGTCGCTGGGGCAGTACATTATCAAAAGTTACACATTTGTGTCTAAAGAGCCCATATTGGTACTTTAAATGCACATATTAGTACCTAAAAGGTACAAAAGTGTATACCTTTAATATGAAAAAGGTACTGCGCCATTAACAGCTTTTGCACCTTTTTATTCTGAGACTGAATAAAAACATTTAAGTGTATCCATATGATATGTTCTTGAATCCCAGCTGACAAAGACAAATGTTCCCATTAAGTTATGAAAATGCCATGATCTCTGAACATTCAAAACATCCAGTTTTTTTAATGTTAAGGGAATGTTGCAATTTGTGATTTGCAAACATTATAGAAATGTTGCTTTTTAATGTTCAAATAAAGTTTTAAATCAAGTAGTAACATTTTAAAAAAACTGTAGTCTTACTAAAATAAAACGTTCCATAAATAATGCATAATCAACATTTTTGTGCTAATGTTTTGAGAGTAATTCAAAGATGGCCTAATGTTTCAGAGCATTCATGAACAAGGAATATTTGGGCATCATATTCACGTTTCTGTAGAAACACTGGCAGTGAGAGTCTTTCTAATGGACAGATCAGTTAGTTCTGGATCAGAATAAGAATATGGAAATGCTATACTGATTTCATTCATAAAAACATTTGTGTTCCTCAATATCCATATTAAGTGAACCACAAACTACATGTTTTTAATGTTTCTAAGAACATTTAGCTAACGTTCCCATTATGTTCTGAAAACGTCATGTTCTCTGAACATTCAAAACGTGCAGTATTTTAAATGTTAAGGGAATGTTGCATTTCATAATTTTGCAAACATTATGGAAACGTTGCCTCTGAATGTTCTCTGACGGCTTTGAAACAATTAAAAAACGTTAATCCAACTAAAATAAAATGTTCCATGAGTGATGAATAAATAATGACTAATCCAAAGTAAGATGGCCTAATGTTTCATAGCATTCACAGACAATGAATATCTGTGAATCATATTCACGTTTCTGTAGAAACACTGGCAATGAGAGACTTTCTAACGGACAGATCAGCCTGTTCTTGAAAAACTGATCATTCAAAGAACGTTTTGCTAAGGTTCCCATTAAGTTATAAAAATGCAGTGATCTCTGAACATTCAAAACGTCCAGTTTTTGTTAAATGTTTAGGAAATGTTGCATTTTATGATTTTGCAAACATTATGGAAATGTTGCTTTCTAATGTTCTCTGAACATTTTGAAGCAAGTAGTAACATGTAAAAAAAATTCAAACTAAAATAAAACTGTCCGTGAATGAAGTATAATATTTTTGTGCTAATGTTTTGAGAACATTATCAAAGAACAGAGAACTCAGAATGAACATTCTATTCATTCTATTACTGTATATTATTGAAAGAATAAATTTGACAAAACCTTGCAGAGAACATTCTGAGAACGTTCCTTGTTAGCTGGAAAAGCACATAAATGAATTCAGGTGGGCTTGTGTTTTATGAATCCAAGAGAACAACTCATAATATACACAAATATGCACATTATCTGCACAAAATACAAACTGACAGTGTACAATAACATACACAACACAACCCACGCAGGTTTATACCATTTACTGTACATTAGCATGGTACTCTGAAGAATAGCGCTGTATTATTATGATCCTGGACTAGCAGTCGCTCCTTACGCTGTAGCATAATACACACTAAAGGCTCAGAACCGCATGAATGCATCTTAAATATACGTACAGCTCATCTCAGGCCATCATAGCTGAAGGCGTTTTACGTACTCGACAGCTTACTGTAGATTTATAGGTATTTTTTGGAGGTGAAATGCAAATTGCTTTTGAATTAGCATGCTTGTGTTGATCTCATGTTTCTTTTCTTCTTCCTTTCTATCAAGAGAGTGTCAGTGAAATTCTGTTAGGAAGCATGACAGACATTATAGCACTAATATTGTAGTTTGTTATGTTGAAACATGATGCATGCATATTTTAATATAGTAGCCTAATATGCATCAAGGGTTCAGTTCCTCTTTAAATAGGAAGCGTTATTCAATTTAGGAATTATTATTCATGTAACACTCAGCTTGTGTTAATAACATTTGAAAAAGCATTGAAAACGACCATGATGTTGAGTGTCAGTGATGTGGAATATGATATGAAATATGATTCATTCTAATGTTCTCTCTGTCTCTTTATCTTCAGCTTGTGTTGAAAGCGTCTCATGGATGTTGAGCTCTGCTTCGGTCCACACAGGTAAAACATCTTCAGTTTAATACACTGCCATTGAATCTGTTTCACAAACTCAAAGCACACAGACAGCGTCAATATTGTACAAGCATCATATATTCTAATATATGTTTCATAAAGACAATTTTATGGTGCAATTTGCCTAATTTGATTTAGTTTTATTCACAGTACATTTCTAAAATAGAGTTAGGATGTTAATGCATTTTGTGTGTGTGTTGATCTATAGCGGTATTTTGCTCAGAGGGTTTGGTTTTCATCTCTCTGGATCTACAGTCAGTAGAAACTAGGTTTGTGCTATTAATGAATGCATACTGCCAGATTTATGGTTTATTTCATCGCTGTGATGATAAGTAAAGGTTACTCGCAAAAACTCTTTAGTTAATCATATTTGGGGGGTTTTCTTTATCAAAATATGAATGCACATGAACCAGATAGCACATTAAACAAACATCATTAATGCAGAATACACAATATATTCTAAATAGACACTTCAAGATTCTGAATTGTGAGGAATTTGAACTCCATAACATACTCTAATCATGTATCCGTGCATAACATATAATGTTTAGGATAATAACCTAAGCATTGTTGAAGGACTCATACTGCTTCCTCTCCAATGAGCTCAACGTTTTGCAGTAAACATGCAGGAGATTGTGTTTGAAGAATCACGAGGCCCAGTTCTGTCTGTCATTGACCAGAGTGAGTTATTTCTGTCTTAGCAATGATGCTTATTTTAGTGTTAAAGAACAACAAACGCCATAATTATTCAAATTCACTTCCACAAACGGCTCTTTCTGAATGCACCACAACTAAACAGTGTTATTTTACTGTAAATAACAACACAAATACAGAATTCTTAAGAGTCAAAATGACCTAAAATGATTCCTCCTAAATGCACAAAGAGCTAAAACAGTGTTATTTTAGTGTTAAAGAACAACAAATCAAATATTTATTATTTTCCATATACGACTCTTTCTGAATGCAAAGCTAAACTGAAAACAGTGTTACTTTAGTGTTAAAAAACAACAGCAAATACTCTTAATTATTCAAATGCATGGCCTCAAACAACTCTTTCTAAATACACAAACAGCTAAACTGAACAGCGTTATTTTGGTGTTAAATAACAACAAAACTCATAATTATTAAAATGCACTTTTATAAACGACTGTTTCCAAATACACAACCAACTAGACCAATGCACAGACAGCTAAACAGAAAACAGTGTTATATTAGCATTAAAGAAAAAAATAATAATAATTATTACAAATTCATGTCCACAAACAACTCTTTTTTTGAATGCACAACCATCTAAACTGAAAACAGTGTTATTTTAGTGTTAAATAACATATGACATATAACATAAATAACATAAACTCATAATTATTCAAATGCACTTCCTTACACGACTCTTTCTGAATGCACAAGCAGCTAAACTGAAAACAGCGTCTTGTACGAAGAATAAAACGTGTGTGTTTGAGGTGGCTGTTGTTTGTTGTCCAGGAAAGCAGCCCTCTTTAACATTTCTATGCAAACTAGAGCTTGAATAATGAGATGTATTTATGAAGGCTGATGAAGGTGGGGGTTTGGGATCGGGGGGAGCCGGGGCCGGGGCCTCCATTGGTGCAGTGCAGCTGTGAAAAGAGTGGGCTTCTTTTTCCCACGGCCAGCCAGACACAAAACAGCCCCTCAGCCCGCCAGGGTCATGTCACACCGCTAATATATACATACAGAGAAAGAAAAAGAACATATCGAAGTTGTGCAAATTAACGAGCTGTCCGACGAGACAGAGAGAGAGAGAGAGAGAGAGAGAGAGACAGACGGAGCTGCGGCTCATGCACTTCATTTTGTTTGTCTGTTTCTTACATAAAGCTTCACCTCCGTTTGTATTTAAGAGACGTTTACTTGCATTGTAAAATTTTTGCATCACCTAAAATATAAAACAGTTTTCACATACAAACTCATTTATGAAACGCAGGTGTTTTTTTATTGTATTGCTATTTTATCATTAAATTATCATTTACTGCTACTTTATCATTTATTTCATCATTTAATAAAAGCAATTAGCCACTAAAATCTGTGCATTACAGTGATTTTAACCAAAGACAAGAGGTAAAATCATGGTACATCCTGTGGCTTATTGCTTAAATAACTTAAAAATATTATGTAATATAACTGAATCAATCTACACTAGGTTACACTACAAAACCAAATCAGGTGGAAATAGATAGAAATAGAAAGAAATGGCTATATATATATATATATATATATATATATATGTATTATATTATATTTATTTTAATTTATATATTATTTTGATTAATACTTTAAATCCATTTTAATATATTAAAAGCTTTTACATTAATATAAATTTTATAATTTGTAAATTAAATTAAGTTTTTATGTATATATTTTAAATATAAATTTTATATATTTTTAATTACATATATAACAAACGTATGCACAGCTTTACTAAAAAGCCCTAAAAACCCTAAAATACAGGAGGAAAAATGTTATATATATTATAATTATATTTATTTTATTTGTTAAAAATGCTTTGTTTTACTTCAAAGCTCATTAAGCAGCAAAGGTTTATTAATTATTTTCTATCATCCATCTGTCACGTTAAACTTGGCCTTGTGTCTCGTGAGGAGTGAGACGGATGGATGCAGACAGACAGGACGGCTGTTCGACTGTTAGACCAACACATAGCAACTTAGATGGAATGTCTCACTGCGAGACATTCAATAAGATCTGTGATCTATGTCCAAATAATAGGGGGCCAGCTGTGTGTGTGTGTGTGTGTGTGTGTGTGTGTGTGTGTGTGTGTGTGTGTGTGTGTGTGTGTGTGTGTGTGTGTGTGTGTGTGTGTGTGTGTGTGTGTGTGTGTGTGTGTGTGTGTGTGTGTGTGTGTGTGTGTGTGTGTGTGTGTGTGTGTGTGTGTCTGTGTGTGTGTGTGTGTGTGTGTGTGTGTGTGTGTGTGTGTGTGTGTCTCTGTGTGTGTGTGTGTGTGTGTGTGTGTGTGTGTGTGTGTGTGTGTGTGTGTGTGTGTGTGTGTGTGTGTGTGTGTGTGTGTGTGTGTGTGTGTGTGTGTGTGTGTGTGTGTGTGTGTGTGTGTGTGTGTGTGTGTGTGTGAATGAGCAGTGCTTCAGAACCTTCTTGAATTTGAATTCGTCCCACTTTTGAATGTGGGAAAATGTTTGGAGTATCATTAGCGGCTCCAGGAATCACGCTGATCAAAAAGTGACGTCAGTTCTGAGGAAAATAAGCTTTTGTTTATGTCAGGGTGGATATATCATTTTAAAATACTCATCACTTGAATTAATTAAAAAGATAAACATTTAAGGCCTGTAAAAACACATGGACACAATTATGTTATGATATTTTACATTATTTCTTGCATTGTTGCAGTACATGTTTTGTGTATAAATATGATAAAATATGACGCACTACCATTCAAAAATCTTAATTTTTTAAAAGAAATTAATACTTTTATTTATCAAAGATGCATTAAACTGATAAAAAAGACAATTAAAGACATTTATAATTACAAGATTTTTATTTCAAATAAATTATTTTCTTTTGAACTTTCTATTCATCTGTGAATCCTGAGAAATAAAATGTATCACGGTTTCCACAAAAATATTGTGCAGCACAACTGTTTTCAACATTGATAATAATCAGAAATGTTTCTTGAGCAACAAATCAGCATATTAGAATGATTTCTGAAGGATCATGTGACACTGAAGACTGGAGTAATGATGCTGAAAATACAGCTGCGCATCACAGAAATAAATTACAGTTTAGCATATGTTCACATAGAAAACAGTTATTTTAAATTGTAATAATATTTAAAAAATTTTACTGTATTTTTGATTAAATAAATGCAGCACTGGTGAGAAGAAGAGACTTCATCTAACCAGCCCCAAACTTTTGAATGATAGTATATGATATCAAATTCTCAAACCATTTCCAATCAGCAGAAAGTTTCTATCTCAGATGTTGCTCTTCTATGGCTCTGAAAACTTGTGAGCTTCTCAACTATGTTTCACTGAAGAATCAACTTGATCTCAGATGTGTCTTCTGATAACTTGTTTTAAAAACGAGTCAATATTTGTCATCCAGTAAGAGTTTCAAGCTCTAAAATGAGTGTGGAGCAGCTCAGATCATTAGATGAGAAATATTTGAGTTTATATTGAGATCTCTGACTTTTCATTGCACTCTTCTTGGCTCTTTTTGACCAGGAGAAACACCAGAATATGGCTCACTGCTGAAAAAGAGAAATATTAACATGCATTAAATATATAGTAATTTATACAGTATTAGTATATTTGCTATGGCTATGTGTTTTTAGTCTAATGATCTGACGCTCAGGCCTCGGCGTCTCTCTCTTTGGCTCTTTTGATGGTTTTTCCTCGTAGGATCCGCAGGGATGCCGTTCCGCTCAATTATCTCGCCGGGGCCGTGTTTACCCTTCTTTATGTAGGAGAACCTCAAAGACACAAGCCTGTGCTTTCAGTAAATAGGAACCAGCGCGTCTCCTGTGATTCAGATGGAAATGTGACGGGAGTCTCCCTGTAATTAGCTCAGTGTGCGGATGCTTGCGTGTGTATTGTGAGGAGATGTGTAGGGTGGTAATGTACTGAAGGACCGAGTCGGGCTCCGGCTCTTTGAGCAGCTCTTCACTCAAGCGCCGGCTCTTAAAGGACTCGCGGCGCAGGTGATTTCCCATGGACCCGGCGCTGCTGCACAAACAAAGCCTCAGCATAAATAAATGTTGGTTTTCTGGGGGCCTTTACAGACGTTTAGGGAAGAGAAATACCTCGACTGACATTGATGCTGTCCTTGCTGGTGTTTTGGATGTTTCTTGACACATTACCATTCATATAAATATGGACATATGTCTATATATAAAAAAGAATCTACAATGCATTTGTAAAGGGAATCATATCTGGATATTTTTTTGTTGTTAATTATGGTGTCTCTGCATTTATAAGCAACATTATTTTAGTATCATTTATATAACTACTATAGTTTTTTTCATATTTTGAATTTTTAAAAATATATTTTCTGTTTTCACTTTAATTTTAAAGTTGAAGTATTTTTGTCATTTTAATTTTTTTAAAAGTTTTTATAAATTTTTATTTATTAGTTTTAGTAATTTTGTTGTGTTTTTGTTACTTTTATTATTTCATTTATGAGATTTAGTAATTTAGTTGTTTCAGTCATGTTTATTAGTTATAAATATTTTTTTACTTATTACTTTTAGTAATTGTGTTGTATTTTTGACATTTTTACTAGTTTATTATTTTCAAAATTTCTATATAGCTTTTATTTTTATTTGATAGCTGTAGTAATTTTCTTGAGTTTTTGTAATTTTTATTTTTTATTTATATATATTTATTTTTTATTTATTGTTTTTAGTAATTTTGTTGTATTTTTGTCATTTTTCTTAGTTTTTATTTTTTAAATATGTGTATTTAGCTTTTTATTTTATTATTTATTAGCTTTAGTCATCTTTGCGTATTGTCATTTTTATTAGTTTTTGTGTTTTTGAATATCTATATAGTTTTTTAATTCATTTTTATTTATTAGTTTTAGTAATTTTGTGTTTTGGTAATTTTTACTAGTTTTTTATTTTGTTAAATGTCTATAGAGTTGTTATTATTTTTTGTTTATTTGTTTTAGTTTATTTTTAGTTATTTTAGTACTTTGAGATAAACTGAATGATAATGAAAAAGTTGCCTTGGCAACTATCTGAAATAAAATATTTCATAGATAGATATATATATATATATATATATATATATATATATATATATATAAAACTTATTTCAATATTTGTTTTATTATATTTTACTTCAGTTAACATGCATTTTATTTTAAGTAATGAATTGTTTTTATGGTTTTAGTTTTAGTTAACTAACTTAACCCTGTTTCAAAGACATACGTATGTGATGCATTTCAACTCAAAATTGATTTCTGGTCTTATTTTGAACGATTCATCAATGCACATTGTTGTAAAGAAAAAAAAGTCTGTCTTCATCGATTAACTTGCTGCAAAAAAATCTGAAATGACGTTTACCACCAAGGCTGGAAATAATGTAAATTAATAGTCAAATTTCTGTGTAGCCTTTGTTCCTCTAAAAGCTGCTAATACTTAGTAATGTCTGTTAACATTCCCTATAAAAAGTTAATATAACAGTAAAAAAAGACAGCTGTGATGCTCTGGAGGGTGAACGTGACCTTCAGTCACAAAAAGCGTCCTCAGAAGTCCATGCAATGGTTACAGTGCTGATTAAATATACTGTTTTACTCAGAAATACTTCATAATATGGAAGTGAAATGGACCTGCGGCTGCGGTTTCATGTCGACTCTACAGATGGACACGGATAAACTAGTGAAATGAGCTGCGAAGCGCTTTTATTCTGCTCAAAGCAGCTGACCTGATGTATTCAGATGATCAGCATCAGCACAAACTCACCACAAATATTCACACGCATCACATTCAGCTTCTCTCTTTCCTTCTCGATGGCCAGGATGAGGCGGAGAAGGGGGTCGTTACTATGGTTACAAATTATAAGTGCCATCCAGCAGGGAAACAAATAAAAAGCTCTTATGTTTCAGAACCGCATGTGTTTAAGTTCACAGAAAACACGTCTCCAGTCGGCCTGAGATTCAGAGAATCGTACTGCAAACACACATACAGAGATACATAACATACGCTTCTCTACACAGATTCCAAATCTCATGCTCAACCCACCAATTTATGAATGCAAGAATGAAAATAGAAACCTTGAATGCAATATAAAAGCATTTGTCAAAATGCATGTAAAATCACATATGCAAAATAAATTGGTTTGGACGATGTTGTTGTTAAAAAAAGCTCACATTTATATTTCTTCACATTTATTTCAATAGCTCTTATACTATACAGTACAGGTTTTTTCAAAGCAGCTTTACATCAATATTGTAAAATTCATAAATTTGTGTGTTTTTGTTCTTTTTTATTAAAAAAACATGTTCATATAGGTTGTTTTTTTAGTGACTAATTTGAGTCATTTTATTGTGTGATTTTGTCATTTTTATTCATTTTTTAATGTAGTTTTCATTAACTTTTATTTATTGGTTTTAGTAATTTTGTGTATTTTTGTCATTTTTATTAGTTTTTTCTAAATATGACTAAATAGCTTTTATAATTTTTTTGTTTCTTATTTTTAGTAATTATATTGTGTTTTTGTCTTTTTTAATTTTTTTAAAATGTCTATATAGTTCTCATTACTTTTTATTTATTAGTTTTAGTAATTGTGTATAGTTTTGTCATTTTTATTGGATTTCAAAATGAGTTTTTTTAAATGTCTATATAGTTTTTATTCATTATTTTTGGCGATTTTGTTGTGTGTTTTTGTCTTCTTTTTTTTTTTTAAATATGTCTATGTGGTTTCATAAATTTTTATTAATTAAGTTTAGTAATTTTATTGTGTATTATCCTTTTTTAAATATGTCTATATGGTTTCATTCTTGTTTATTTATTATTTTCAGTGTTTTTAGTGTTTGTAATTTTTTTAAATGTCTATTTTTCATGAATTTTATTTATTAGCTTTAGTAATTTTGCTACGCTGTTTAATGCTGCATATGAGATT
The DNA here is from genome assembly GCA_027422415.1 of Schizothorax lantsangensis. Taxonomy (NCBI): domain Eukaryota; kingdom Metazoa; phylum Chordata; class Actinopteri; order Cypriniformes; family Cyprinidae; genus Schizothorax; species Schizothorax lantsangensis. Next base: position 36,708,065 of record CM049845.1, read on the forward strand.
ATTAAAAACATGAAGCATCAACAGCATCAACACACACACATTTGTGTACCCTTATCTGTGTAGAAACAAACATTTCATGAACTGTAACTCTTTGCATGAAGCACCTGAAGACACAAGGAACAGTCTGACGTCTCACACTCGTCTCTGTCTGCAGGGAAGGCCGTGTAAGGAGCGCTGAAGGAGAGATGGAGAGATGAACGTGTTCTCCAGCAGGAGAATGTGGAGGGAATGATGGGAATGATGGGCAGCTGGGAGATCAGGAGGTGAGCACTTGAGTTTCATTGGCTCTTTGTGCAGTTCACATCGACACAATCAAACCGCCTCAATCTCTGGAACTCAAAACACAATTACTTACATGTTATGTGTGTCATTTCTGTGGCAAACAGAACTGCAAAAACATCTTGATTTTTACATTTTCACAAAATTCACTATGATGCAGGTGGTTGTGAAGGCGTTGCTTTGAGGTTGCTAAAGTATGCTGAGTAATGTTTATTCTCCTTCCCGCCATCGCCGACATTTGTGTGTGATTGTGCATTCGCATTAAATTATTATCAGTTAATTCGCATAAAATGATAATTTAGGACATAGTAAGATAGTGTTTAAAGAATAATGTTTTAGTGCATAAATATGGGTAATCTCAACTCACGCTCATAGGTTTGATAAACGCATCGTATAAGGCCTGGCGGTCGCACTCGCGGTCAAATATTTCACTGTATCCAAAGCTCAAATCAGATCTGATAATTAATGGTCGCTAGTTGGTTGCTTACTCAGAAGAATTAAAAACAAACTAATTCAACATACAGAGAGTCCTGACTCAAACTCATGTGATTGGTTGAGTCAGAAGTCGATACGTCGGGTCGAACAGATCAGCGTTTTGAAAGCGTCACAGATTCACTTTTTGTATTTTTTCAAGAAGTCAGACTACCAATGACTGACTTACACATTGACATTTCCCTCCAAAATGATTACAAATTGGTGGCCACTTCTGCCGACTGGCCGTTTCCCTCCAAAATGATGAGAAAATGGATGTTTCCCTCCAAAAAGATGACTACCCTGTTGAAAAAAGCAGCATATGCTGATTACAGTAGGTATGTTTTGAAGCATGGTAGCTGGTTTAAGCTGGTCCTTAGTTGGTCCTTAGCTGGTCATGAGCTGGTTTTAGCTGGACATATGTTGGTCCTAAACTCCTAAGCAACTAGATCCTAAGGACCAGCTCATAACCAACTAAGGACCAGCTTAAACCATTTTTTCAATAGTAAAAGAGCAGCCACTTCTGCTGACTGGCCGTTTCCCTCCAAAAAATTACAAAATGGCGGCCACTTCTGCCACCTGGACATTTCCCAACAAAAAGATGAGAAAATGGATGTTTCCCTCCAAAAAGTTGAGAAAATGGTTGCCCCTTTCTGCCGACTGGACATTTGCCGTTTCCCTCCAAAAAATTACAAAATGGTGGCCACTTCTGTAGACTGGCCATTTCCCTCCAAAAAGATAAGAAAATAGATGTTTCCCTCCAAAAAGACGACTGAAAGTGCGGCACTTCTGCTGACTGGCCATTTCCCTCCAAAAAATGACAAAATGGCGTCCACTTCTGCCAACTGGCCGTTTCCCTCCAAAAATTACAAAATGGTGGCCACTTCTGTAGACTGGCAGTTTCCCTCCAAAAAGATGAGAAAATGGATGTTTCCCTCCAAAAAGACGACTGAAAGAGCGGCACTTCTGCTGACTGGCCATTTCCCTCCAAAAAATGACAAAATGACAGCCGCCTCTGCCGACTGGCCGTTCCCTCCAAAAGATGGCGGCACCTTTCTCCGTTTGCCATCTGTGCCACCGTTAGCTGCTCACAAACTCTGTCTAATTGCATTTGCATATCCTTGATTTAGCTGTAGGGGGAGGAGAACACAGCTAATCGCTCGTGAACGAACATGCAAATCTCTGGACGGGAGAAACAATCCATTCAAAGAGGCATTTTTGAGCTGTCAGCGCGGTTGAGACGGTGCCGCTCTCGCTGCCATATGGAAAGTGAGACGGAGGCCCCTCGTATGCAAATCCCTCACTGTAAACACCAATGGGAGGGAGGGAGAGCGAGCTGCGACCGGCTAATAGACAGACGGAGTGTAATTAGTAGGCTATGTTTGCTCAGCGAGTGCATGCGGTTGAACGCGGCGTGGCACACGGCCCAGAAACCCCAATATAGAGTCTTAGAAATCATTTATGATTGCAATTATCATGATTTAGAAGCAAAAACACATAGCGGAGGATGTTATCGTTCAGAGGTTTCACTTAATGGAGGTTTCAGTTGTGTTTCATTAAAGTTTCAAGGTGTTTTCTCCAAAAAAGAAATAAAAATAGGCCCAAATTGATCAATAGTTGTCATACAGTAAGATAGAGCTAGTATAGAGAGTAATATATAGATATGAAATCAATGTGAAAAGCAGCTCAGATCATTTTGTATGCACGATTAATTGAAATAAAATGGAAATCACAATTATATCGAATGGCAAATTCTGAAATGTAATTAAATAAATATATGTGCTGCAGATTTAAGAGTAAGAGTTTAAAGCTGTATTATAAAAATATTATTTTATTACATTTTTCTTAAATACAAGAGTTTTTATTTTACAGTAAAATAAGTGTCATTTCTTTTTTCTATTTTAATATTTTTATTTAGCAGTAGTAGTAGTAGTATTATAATAATATTATGATTTATTATTATTAGCCTATATTTTTTCTTAAATACTAAATTATTTTATTGTACAGTAATATTATACAGTAGTAATATTTGTTGTTTTGTTTTATATTTTTATTTAGCATTAGTATTAATAGTAGTAATAATAACATTTTATTTTTCTTAAATATTTTTATTTTATAGCAAAATAATACAACAGTAATATTTCTTATTGTTTAATATTTTATTTGGTAATAATAATAATAATAATAATAATGCTAGATTATTTTACAGTAAAATAAGACAGTTTCTTATTATTCTGATTTGTAGTATTTTGTGTTATAATAATAATAATAATAATAATAGTAGTAGTATAATAATAATAATAATAATAATGTATTATTATTAGGATTATTTAGTATGTTAATACTGATTTATAATCACAGCATTTTTGGCCAAATTGTGCAGCCCAATGAATGAATAAATAAATACATTTATTTTTATCAGAAAAATTAACATTTTCTCCTAATCGTGCAGCCCTCATACTGAGATCTTTGATATTTTGACTGCAGATTTTCATATCTATGCAGATCTGAGCTCAGTTTGAGACATTGTTGAGATGTCATCTTCTGAAGCAGGAGGCTTCAGCCAAAGTGTCCATTCACTCTCCATTTATTCACATTTCTGTCAAGGATAAACAACTGAGACATTAGAGACGTCAATGTAGGTGTCCAGTCACAGTCATTTCAAACTATTAAAACAAATGTACTCGCCATTTGAGCAGGGACTTCAAATGAACTGGGTCTAAGACAGGTTTAAATTAGTTTCTAATTCTGCCGCTTCACGTTTATTTTTAGATGAAGTGAAGCTGTCAGAGATGTGCCCCTTGTGAGAACACACGGTCTTTGACGTCCTCCTGCGGGTTTGAGGATAGAGACGAAACTCAAAGCAAACATTCACTTTATACATCAGTAAGACTAAAACCAAACCTCAGTGTCCCTGCTCCTCATGTTGTGTTATAAAATATGATCAAAGCTGCAGTAAAATAACCAGGTGTGCAAGCATTACAACTTTAATAGAGTTTAGAGATTTAAACATCACTAATTCTCAATATGCTATTCTAAATGCATGTGACACTGAAGACTGGTGCAATGATGCTGAAAATTCAGCTTTGCATCACAGGAATAAATTTTATTTTTTAATATATTCCAAGTCAAACAGAAAACAGCTATTTTAAATTGTAATAATATTTCACAATTTTCACTGTATCTTTGATCAGATAAATGCAAGCTTCATTGAGCAATAAAATAATTATTTGAAAAACATGTGTGCACATTGAGTGCACATTGAAAAATATAATATCTGTTATATAGAGAGTAAAACAACCAGGTGAAAATTGCATGCATGCAAGTATTACAATTTTAATAGTTTAGAGGTTTGAACATCACTAACACTGATATGTAATACTAATAGCCTGTGAATCTGAAGACTGGAGTAATGATGCTGAAAATTCAGCTTTGATCACAGGAATAAATTGCATTTTAAAATAGATTCAGATAGAAAACAGCTATTTTAATTGTAATATTGTTTCACAGTATTACAGTTTGTACTGTATTTTTTTATCAAACAAATGCAGCCTTGATTAGCAATAAAATACTTCCAAAACATTCAGAAATCTTTTTTTCTAACAGTAGTGCACAATGAAAAACAAGAATATGTTATGAATATGATATATACACACACGAACAAAGCCACAGTAAAATAGTCAGGTGAAAATCGTATGCATGCAAGTATTACAACTTTAATATTTAGTGTTAAAGGTTTGAACACTAACACTGATATGTAATACTAATAGCAGTAATAATAGTGATGCATGACTTATATTGACTCACACAATGGTGGAGACGAGTGTGTGTGGCACAAAAATGGCGCTCGTGCATCTCTGTGCTGGTGTTTGTGTGATTTGGGGGTTTGCACTTGAACATGAGGGTTTGTTTGAGGGTTCATGTCTGGGCTATTTTAGGGGAGGAGGGTGTCTGTCTGGGTTTTGAATGAGACCTATTAAAAGTGTCCGTGTGTGTGTGTGTGTGTGTCTAATGTGGGGGTCACCGGACAGAATAGTGTCTGGATCGGGTGCATGTGTACATTTGCATACTCCTCCTCGCTGGCCGCACATATGCCGTTCAGAACAGATGCTTTGACAGGCAGACATGCAAATGACTCTCAAGCCCCACCTCACACAAAACACATGCCGTAAATTCAGTGCATCACGCGTCAACGGCCGGGAAAGCATTCGCCAAATGTGACACACATGCACAAAACACTCTAAATAATAGTAGTGATGTCACTGTATTCTCCTGCGTATGACAGCAGAGCAGCGCATCACGGCAGCCAATCAGATCAGAGCAGGAACAGGAAGTCAGATGAGAGATGCTGACTTCACCCTTTATGTGCTGAAAAGGAATTAATAACTCTCATGATGACTCAGTCATAGATGTTAATGCTCCTCAAATAAGAAGAAATCTGAATTAAAAAATTTAAGTTTCATTTTTAATTTTGTTGAATGATGGATTAAAGGTGTAAAAATTGGAAAAACAACACAAGAGTTAATGTCATCAAGGACGCATTAAACTGATCAAAAGTGACAGTAAAGAAATGTATAACGTTACAAATGATTTCTAATCTTTTTGCTGTTCTTTTAAACTTTCTATTCATCTGTGAATCCTGAAAAATAAAATGTATCACAGTTTCTACAAAAATATTGTGTAGCACAACTGATTTCAACATTGATAATAATCAGAAATGTTATCAAATCAGCATATTAGAATGATTTCTGAAGATCATGTGACACTGAAGACTGGAGTAATGATGCTGAAAATACAGCTGCGCATCACAGAAATAAATTACATTTTACAATATATTCAGATAGAAACAGCTGTTTTAAATTAGAATAACATTTGACTGTTTTTACTGTATTGTCGAGTGAGCGAGAGACTTCTTTCAAAAATATAAAAAGTCTTACCAACCCCAAACTTTTGAACAGTAGTGTATATTAAAAAAATATGAAAATCAGATAATAAAAAATAAAATAAATATATAATTATATATTGTATTTTATATAATAATATATAATATATTTTTTATCATTATTTATCTATCTACATTATTAAAAAAAATTAAATGCTTTATGTACTTATTGGCATACAGGCTTTGTAATTTTCAAACTGTTCAATTAAATGTTCAGTTTTATTTTGGTTATATTTTGACCAAAATACCAAGCTATATTTTAAGTTACAGTTAATAAAAATGTAACCGATTGTGTAAAATAGGCACATTATATCAATCTATTGATCCGAGGCCCCTGAATTTAATCAAATCATAATCATGTTGAAGCATGTTTTGAGATATCAGCAAACACTGATGATATCTGAGAGAATCAATGTCAGATTGTATCGTGATGAAATGTTCGGTTAATGAATATCTGCTATATATAAATCTGTTAACAGCTCATTTTAGGCCTCTATTATAGTTAACTTACTCACATCTAAGTCTGATCAGTTAGTAAAGCAACGGCACTTCACCTTAACATTACACACTATCAATGCACCGGTGTTTAAAGAGTAAAAATGAATAGTGCATGACTGAGAAAGCCTAATGTTTGTGAAATGAAATGTCGATGTGCATTCAGTGCTTTTCTTTGACTCTGACAGACTGTAATGTGAGATGAATGGAGCTGATAGTGACTAAAGCTGAGCAGCAGGACAGTCTTCCTCAAATTAAACAACGCATCTCAATCGCCAACATTACGCTCTCGTATCCACCAGAGAAGTTCAGGGAGTTCACTTATCTCGTGATTATTAACCTCACCGGCAGACAATGCACGTCTAGACGGATCTGAACGTAAATATTAATCCGAATGTGCTTTTGTGGTGCTCGTCTTGAAGCGTGGGAACGCAGGGAAAGCTTGGGGCCGTCTGAATGCCAGCGCAGCAGGTGAAGAAGGACCCTAGAGGTCAAGGTCAAACCCGTCTGATTAATATGCAGCGAGGGTCTGTGTTTGCTCAAGTTCACGCTTCCTTTGTGTGATTCTGGTCTGAAGAGCGCAAACACGTCTCGTGTTCATTTAGAGTCTCTCTCTCTCTCTCTCTTTCTTTTGTGTCTGAAGTAACACACTCTTATAAGGAAGTGTCACTCATCTGACGTTTATCTGGCCGGTGTCGCCGTGGTAACGCTCAGAGAATTCTGGGAAGACTCGTTATGTTCCGGTGTCATTTAATGGCTCGTCATTTCTATGTTTTGAAGATGTACAGGTCATATTTCACCTCCAAATCAAATGTGCATAAATAAATTGATTAGTCTTTTAAGTGTTTTTGTAGCGTGGCATTATTTTTTATGACAAATAAGCACAATTTACCCGCAAATTCTTATTACAGTAGAATTAAATTAATATTAAAAATTATAATAATAATAATAATATAGTTTTACATACTAGTTTCATCCTACTGTAATGAGACTACTGTATCATTATTTTTATTATTATATATTTTTCATACATTATTGTTTTTACTGTATAATATTTACATCATTTATTTACGCACATAAATATTCACATAATACTATTTTTTCATACCAGTTTCATTCTACTCTGAGACTACTGTATTATAATAATAATAATAATAATGACATTATTAAACTGTACAATATTAACATTATTAATTTACATTAATATTTACATATTAATAATATAATTTTTCATACTAGTTTCATTCTACTGTAATTACTATTATTATTACAGTAGAATGAAACTGTAAACTAGTAGTAAATTGATGCACATATTGTAGTTTAAATTCAAGTCAATATTTTACTATTATTATGACATTAATAATAGTAATGTCATAATAGAGAGGGGCCTCCCCTCTCTGCAGGACATCTACCTCAAACGCTGCAGAAGCAGAGCTGCAAAAATAATCAAGGACTCATATCACCCCGGTAACCGTCTTTTCATCACACTTCCTTCGGGCAAGCGCTTCAGAAGTGTGATGGCAAAAACTGAGAGACTAGAAGGAGCTTCTACCCTCAGGTCATCAGGCTCCTAAACTCAGCTCATAAACATCTACAGGACTCATAATTAACTGCGACACCCATCATTCTCCATCATCCGCATTCTGCTATGTGTACATACCCGGTTCATCCTGTTTGCAATTCATCTTGCATCCCTGGTTATTTTTTTATTAAACCCTCATTGACTGTATTGCACATTTTAGTTCATTCACATTTTATTTATTTTATTTCTTGTTTGTACTGTTATATTATTATTATTACTTTTATTTTTATCTTATTCCTACCTATATTTATAGATATGCTCCTGTGTTATGTATAATCTTTTATTTTTTTTATTTTTTTTTTTTGCACTGTCCATTAGCGGACCCGTCCTGATCTACATTTCACTACTGATAATGTAATTGTGTATACAAATAAACAAGAACCTAGAACCTTGAACCTTGAACCTTGAACATTATTATTTAAACTGTACAATATTTGCATTATTAATTTACATTAATATTCACATAATAAAATTATTTTTCATACTAGTTTCATTCTATTGTAATAAGACTACTCTATTAATAATAATAATATAGTAAAAATAATGACATTATTTTAACTGCACAATATTTACATTAATAATTTACATTCATATTTGCATATTAATATATTTTTTCTGTAATTATAACAATAATTGTAAAAATAACTACATTATTTGAATTGTACAATGTTTATATAATGTTTTTTTGTTTTACTGCTTTTATTTTGATTTAAATAAAAATCTGCCGTTTTTACTATAAGCATTACTGTAAATAAATGACAATTACTGTATGACAGTAATGCGCTTCTAATGAGAATCACTGAGAGTACTGCAAATAATCCAAATGTGTAATGTGTGTAATGCAAATGTGCTTCATTTTCATGAAAATAATGTTAAAATTCAGGACCATTAAAGTCTTAATGGCCCTAAAAAGGCTTTGTTTTCTTTATGCAAAATATATTTTCATTTTTTTCCTTGTATTTTAGTGCTGAAATGTGACTCGGGCATGAGATTCAATCAAGTTTACATGTCGTTCTGTTATAATTATACTAGTTTTTCTACTTTTTTATTTCACATCATTCAAACACACGATTCAAAAACATCCTCTTACTGAGCTTCAAACATGATCACAGCCGTCAATGTTCATTACCAATGTTATTTAGTTGTTATTCTTCCTCTTCACCATCATCTGACCTACAGAAGTTTATCATAAATAAGATGATTCTCACCTGATCAACGTTCATGTTTTGATGCTCAAATGTTGCTCTTTTAAAGCTCAAGAGAGTTTGTTTTATCTGAAATGTTTCCTCTGAGATAAAAACAGAGAGATGAGTCAATAAAGCAAGCGTATAGAGCTGTAAACTCAATGTGAAAAGCTGAGTTCACACTGAGAGGAATGAAGATGTTTGGGATCTTGGCAAATCTGAGCACAGATTTTGAGATCTTTTCTGAAACTCTGAGGTCTTTTTCTCAGAATAAAGTACTTAAAGGACAGAAATGTAAGATCGATGTGCAATTAAACGAGAGCGTGTCATTAACTGTAAATGCACTGGATGTTAAACGACATGCTGTCATTAATTCTTTAAGCATCGATTTAAGCTTGATTTGCTCCGCAGAAACACACCACACTTTCTGCTCTCGTTTCTCCTCATATCTTCCCTCGTCTCTCTCTATAAGTTCAATTCTATTGAGTTCAGCTTTATTGGTGTGACTAAAGCTTCTAATGTTATGATCTGCAAACAGCATCTATTCGGATAAAACAGCAGCAGCAATAAAACAGCAGTGTTAAATGCTGTAGTTTAACAGAGCTTTTAATGGTCTCTGAACTCAGTAATGCTGCTTTGTGCTCGTCTCCTCCTCCTCCTCATCAAACTTCACCTCCTCTTTTCTCTCTGTCAGCTCAGTCGTTCTCTCACCCGCTGCTCAAAACCTTTCCTCCGTGTCAACAGAATGTCCCGTCAGCTGGGGCTGCTGTCCATCATAACGTCCATCTGTCTGTCTCTCTGCGGCTCTGTGACAAAACCTATGGAGGCAGCCTTTTAAGGCCACATCTGCAACATAATACACTGTTCTGTGAGGTGGAGAGCAGGATTCTGCTGCTTACTAAGATCATTTCATTGCATGTGTCCTGCATGGAGATTCCCAGGATACTGTACATTGTGATAAAACCAGGTGAAAAAATCCACTCTAAATTGCATAAAAAGACAGAAATGTTGATTCGAAATTTATAGGGGAAAAACACATATTTAATATATGTATATGTATGTATGTATATGCGATATCTGTCAAATACATTAAAGTAACTTGATACGAAGAACTAATAATTTTCATTTTTATTACATAATAATGCTATATACATGCTGAGAGGACGCAGGAGACATGCTTCAACAATTGTAGTTTAGAATACATCAACCAATTAGAACACAGTCTTTAATGTGTTTTCTAAGAAAACAATAAAATATGTTTTCAGGGTTGTCCCTTAATAATCCACAATAGTCCAAAACTCCACTTTTCTAGAGCTGAGCACACAGAAACAAGTAGAATGAAGAAAACCAGGGAATAATCCACAATAGACAGGGGAGAAATACACAGACAGGAACTTATATACACAGGGTAATTAATTAAACACAGGTGCAGGGAATGAACGAATTAGACTAAACGAGGACAGGAACATGACCAAATAAGAGAACACTGAACAGAAACAGAGGCAAAACAGGTCCAAAATCCTGACAATGTGTGCATACATATTAATTATTTATATTTATAAACAAAAAAGTTATATATAGCATGCATATATTTATATTATTTATAAATATAACATATTATATACATACCTGTATATAGTTTTCATATTCATGCATATTGTTTATAAACATTATTTATAATATTATACATTAAAAATAATTTATTTTATACATTTTATTTATTACAGATTTTTATTATTTATTTATTAAACACACACACACACACACATATATATATATATATATATATATATATATACATACTATCTCTCTCTCTCTCTCTCTCTCTCTCTCTATATATATATATATATATAATATAAAAGTATATGTAACAGGCCTATATAAAATTACATCTATGTAAAATGTTTTACATGCTTTCTAAATGCAATATGATTTTGTTTGATAAACAATATATGAGACAATATATAATGAACATGAATGTTTCTCTCTCTCTGCTGCGGTTGGATTTCAGCTCCTGAAGTCTTGGTAAACTTTAAAGTTGTGCAGAATAAGTCGTACAAATAGATTTCGCTGAGCTGTTGGTCTGAATGAGGGTCAGTTTCTGCTTTCTCATCACCACATTATATTTGGAAGCAGATGACCAGTGTGTTTGGGCCACCTGCTTTTACCATCAGGCATGTGGATCGGACAGCTATGAGGACAAACCCAGGGGTCCTGATTTCAGTGGTGGGAGGACATGCAGGAATACTTGTCTTTGAAAATGAATAGTGTACTGCATGTATGTACTGTGTATTGCCCGCAGTTTCATAAGAATAGCATGTGAAAGCATGCAGTAAACACAGTAGCACTGTGGCAACATGATCCAAATGAACATTTTTATTTTACATTTTAATAGTAACTTAATAGTATACACAATGCTGTTTAGAAGTTTGGGATCCGTAAGATTATTTGTCTCTTCTGCTCACCAAAGCTGCATTTATTTGACCAAAAATACTGTAAAAATACTGATATATTATTACAATTTAGAATAAGTGTTTCTATGTGAATATCTGTTAAAAAGTCATTTCTGTGATGCGCAGCTGTATTTTCAGCATCATTACTCCAGTCTTCAGTGTCACATGATCTTCAGAAATCATTCTAATATACTGATTTACTGCTCAAGAAACATTTCTGATTATTATAAAACAGTTGTGCTGCACAATATTTTTGTGGAAACTGTGACACATTTGATCAGGATTCACAGATGAGTAGAAAGTTCAAAAGAACAGCATTTATTTGAAATAGAAAACTTTTAGAATATTATAAATGTTTACTTTTGATCAATTTAATGCATCCTTGCTTAAAAAATATTAATTTCTTTCAAAAAAATCCATAACATTCTATATATTCTGCCACTATAATACAATATATATTTAAAGAAAAGTATCTATATCTGTGTATTTTCACAGAATGAAACAGTACGAGCGATGATATTAGAGGAAGTGACTGATTTAGAAGTGTGTGTGTGTGTGTGTGTGTGTGTGTGTGCGCGCGCCGTACCATCAGTATTTGCCCTCTGGGTCTCATTTCATGGTTTAAAAAAAGATAATGAAAAGCTACTTGAAAATGGTCTATTAAAACCATAGTGCAGATCACAGCGCAGACGAGAGGCAGCTGCAGTGAGCTCCGCGCTCGGCCTCATTCCCCGCGTCTCTGGAGGATCCAGCGGTCAGAGCAGAACCGGACGCTCCCAGAGCTGACGACTGGTCAGCAGAAATAGTTTGACCTGAATCACAAACGCACTGAAGAGTCTGATACCAAAATAGTCATACAGACCGGCACTGAGAAGCTGTGTTGAAAGGAATAGTTCAGCCAAAAATCAACTTTTGCTGAAAATGTACTCATCCAAGATTAGGATGAGTTTGATTCTTCATCAGATTTGTAGAAATGTAGCATTGCATCAGTGTCTCAGCAATGGATGCTCTGCAGTGAATGGGTGCCGTCAGAATGAGAGTCCAAACAGCTGATAAAAACATCACAATAATCCACAAGTAATCCACACCACTCCAGTCCATCAGTTAATGTCTTGAGAAGACAAAAGCTGAAACAAATCCATCAAGACGTTTTTAACTCAAATACACATAATCCATAATAAAGCTTCCTTCAGTGAAAAGGTGTTCTGGTCTGAATCAGGAGAGAAATCTGCATCAGATCAAGCACCGTTTACAAGACAAAACAGTTCAAAACAGCTCTAAACAAATATGTGGCTGGATTTTGATGTGAGAGACGACAGGAGATGGACTTGTTCACTGGAGGAAGCGTTATTATGGATTATTTTGATTGATGTAAATATATATTTTTTATTATTATTATTTTAGTATCATTGAGATCCAATTGTAGTTTTTATTTATATTCTGAATCAGTTTTTTAAAATACTTTCTGCTTTTATTTTAATTTTAGTTTTTAGGAATTTTGTTCTTTGCTTTTGTCATTTTTAGTACTTTTTGTTTTTTAAATATATGTCTGTATAGTTTTTATACATTTTTATTCCAGTTTTAGTTATTTTAGTACATAAAGTTAAACTAAATTAAATGAGAAATAGTTTATACACACACACACACACACACACACACACACACTCACTCACAGTCAAACCAAAATTTATTCAGACACCTTCAACATTTCTCACATTATCAGTTTATTCGCTATAGTTTAGAAAACGGTAATAAAATATGAGAAGAACTCAGAGTTAAACCGTGTCAGAACAAATTCATCTTGATAATGTCAGATAACTTTGATAGAAAGGTATGGAATGAATTCAGTTGAATAGCTGTCAGATGATAAATTTAAGTTCACAATTAGATAATACAAGTTCAAGTTCAAGTACAGTGGAACGAGATGTCGTGCCTCACAGGACCACGGTGCTACATAAATACAGACATACAACACTATAAACCTATACACAACTAACCTACTGACAGATTTTGACTATAAGTATACTATATATAAATGTTTACCCTATACAAATAAAGATAAAAAATACAAACTATACGAATGCTTCACATAAATACTGTACATGTGCAGAGAGAAACATTGTGAGTCAAGCAGCTGGCTGGGGAACAGTATAAGATGATTTGTAGTAGTGCATGAGCATGTAAACATACATATATTGCTGAGTCTTTTGTGGGATTGTGTACATATAGCAATGTAAGAAAAGTGTCTAGTGCGCATAGAGGAGAGTGTGTTACTACAGGTGGTTTGTACGGGCCCACTCACCTGTGTGTAGCACACTTGAATTGCACAGAGAACAAAAAAAACTAAAAAAAGTTCAGTTTTTCTTTTGTGTTGTAAGGTTGGGGGGGTGTTTGGAGAGGGAGGGGAGGTGAGATTGGATTAATACCAATTTAGCTCAACTAATTACCAAGCAATGCTTCATTTTGTTCAGTTAATGTTTCTTTTTTCAGTTAATGTTTAATTCAGTTAATGTTTACTTTATATAAAATATTGAAAATGTTTTTTTTAATGGTATTAATTTTAGTTTCGGTTTTAGTTAACCATAATAACCCTGAAGACAACACAGTTTAATAAGGTAATCATAAAAATTGCCCTTACAAGGGAAAAACATGTAAATCAATTCACACAAATGAAAAAAGTCCTTGCTGAGAAGTTCATTTCTGACCCTGATAAACACAAATGTTACACATTTTTAATCTTTTAATTTGTGAAATTGCTGTAAATTCAGGAATATGCTGAATTTCCTTGTAGTTTTCTGGAGTTTCTGTCTCTCTCTGAGAGTTGGTTTCTGCAGAATAAAGGATTTCAGGGCTTTAACAGACAGGCGGTGACCTCTGACCCCGGCCCGCCGCAGGGATGCGGTTCCCATAGGCCACGGCTCTCATTCAGCACACAGTCACAGCCTCTTAATGCAGCTCACAGTCTCTGGATTCAGTGGAGGTGTGATCCGATGACATGTATTTTTAATGAGAGGCGACGTCTTTGTTGGCCAGACACAATATCCCGGCGCTGGAGAATGAGAACGGGCCCCTGGTGGTCCCGCATGCAAAATCCCACTAGATGTTTTCCTTTTAATCTGTCATTCTCTCGTTTCTCCTCCTCTTTCTCTGAGCTAAACGTCCGTCGGTGGCTTTGGCAGTCAGATACAGAAAAAAGAAGAAAAGTGTCCTAGAAAAGTATTTTTTAGTCTCTATTAGAGCCTGTGATAATGTCGTCACAAAGCAGATCACAGAGTTACCGTTAAACACAATCATACAGCGCTTTGTGAACGTAAGACTGGGTTAAGAACTGTAAACATGGGTAGAAAGCATCTTCAGACGGACTAAAAACTATTCACACACATTAACACACAGTGACAGTAAAGACATTTATAATGTTACTAAAGATTTCTATTTCTAATCAATGCTGTTCTTCTGAACTTTCTATTCATCTGTGAATCCTGAAAAATATAATATATCACAGAAATATTGTGCAGCACAAGTGTTTTCAGCATTGATAATAATCAGAAATGTTTCTTGAGCAGCAAATCAGCATATTAGAATGATTTCTGAAGATCATGTGACACTGAAGACTGGAGTAATGATGATGAAAATACAGCTGTGCATCACAGAAATAAATGACAGTTTAATATACATTCATATAGAAAACAGCTATTTTAAATTGTAATAATATTTTTTTGCTGTATTTATGAACAGATAAATGCAGCCCTGGTGAGCAGAAGAGACTTCTTTCACAAACATTTGAAAAAATCTACTGATCTTAAACTTTTGAACAACAGTGTAAATCTGAGAACATTACAACAGTAAATGCAGTAAATTCCTCAAATGTTTGGTAATTTTACGTCTTCTCTAGAGTTTTAGATCTCAAAAATGTCTCAAACTGTGCTCAAATTTGCCACATATATTCTATACATATTTATTTTATAGCTCTATTGGACTCACTTGTGTCTGTTGTCTTCTAAGGAGCATCTGAGACAAAGTTGATACTTCAATCAAACAACATTGAAGTCTCATAAATTTTGGCTCATATTTGTGAAGATCTCAGAGTTTGACAATCAGTGCTGAAAAAACATCCACACACACACACACACACACACACACACACGTTTGTTTCTGTGAATTGTGGGGACTTTCCATAGACTTCAGTTACTTTTATACTGACCAAACGATATTTTCTATCCCCTAACCCTAAACCTACCTCTTACAGAAAACCTATTTGCATTGTTACATTTTCAGATAAACATCATTTACTATTTTTAATCTTTTTTTTTTCCTTGTGGCGACCGCAGGCCGCTCCCCACAATGTCAAAAATTTCAGGTTTTACTATCCTTGTGAGGACATTTGGTTCCCAAAATGTAGCATAAATAAGTGTACACACACACACACACACACACACACACACCTGCCGTTGGTGTTTAAGTGTCTTTCTAATACAGATCTGCTCTCAGACACACTTATAACCCCCCTCAGCCTCACACACACACACACACACACACAAACACCCAGACAGTCTAAAAGTGCTAACTAGACACCCTTCCACCCCCAACACACACACACACACACACACACACACACACCCTCAGTAGTCTGCATATTCAGACTCAGTCTGTCTGCTCTAGTGTGACATTAACACACATCTGTCAGTCAGCTTGTCATCAAAACTCACTGTTTATTTACCAAAGCTTTACTCACATTTAGTTACCATGGTAACCAAATGTGACCATGGTAAGTTACCATGGTAAAAATATCCTTGGTGTTATATAGTTACCATATATAGTTACAAAGCCGAATATTTATCAACTTTAAATGCTACACAGATTTATAAGCTTAGAAAATTAGACAAACATGTAAAACATGCAATCAAATGCCAGTTTGATTTCAAACATTATTTTTTGCTATTCAAAAATCCCTGATTGAACTGATCTGAATGATGTTAAATATGCTGTATTTGATGGCGTTTATGATCTGTGTGTGTTTCCGTTGAGATGAGGTGGAGCTGTTGACCCTGATCTCCCAAACACAATGATGTCTGGGTCTAAACACACACACACACACACACACACACGGCTCATATCACCCTGGACAATGACCTCTGTGTCTGTCTATAGGCTCAGGTCACTGCACAGTCTGTCTGGGCCGCTCACACACTCACACACTCACACACTCACACACTCTCTGTCTGGGTTCCTAACACGACCTCTGGTTCCGGGGCAAAGAAACCCCCCGAGACCCAAATAACACGACCCACGGGACAATAAAAGTAGACACACACACCTCCAAACGTCTCGCTTTCATGAGCGTCACATGATCAAATCTACAAACATCAACTTATTACATTAAAGTGACAGTTCACCCATTTACTCACTCTCAAGACGTCCCAAACATTAAAACATTTTAAATATTGTAGAAATACAAATAAATGCCTATATTCACTTTTTACAGTGAAAGCAGTTTCACGAGACATTAAAGCTTTGTTTTAACATGGTAAATTAATACAATAAAAACTACGACTGTTTTATCCGTCACTCACGAGTCACGACTGTTTTTGATGTCCTATTCACACACATCTCAACTATACCATGCGATTGAAAGTACAGCCTGATATTAATAAAAAAACTAAACAATTACACTTGCAAGAAAGCACATAACTTGAACTCAAAATGAGTCTAAAATGTAAAATAATAAGCCTAGGGATAGTAAAGATCCACTTCCAAAAGCACAAACATTACTGTATATTCACAGTTTGTGAAAATATTATTAGAAAATGTTAACAATTCTTTTAAATAGTTTTATCTCATAATTATTTTGCTTTATTTTTGTAATGTGTTTTAAAGTCATGATTTTGTTATAATGATATTGTTTTACTGCTAATTGCAATGGTCACTTTATTATTTTTCAGTCTTATTTTTAATGCATTGTATTAAAACCATTTATGGTCAGTTTGACCTGCAAACATCACAATAATTATTAATTATAATAGTAGTATAAGGAACCAACAACAATTAAATAAAATAAAAAACATGCAAAAATGTACCGTCCCTGTTTTAAAAGTGAGATTTCAATGATATTTTGACCGCTGAACAAGAAAATGCCCCAATGCCCTCAGATGATGAAAGATATCTTGAGAAATAACATGATCTGTTTGGTAACTATATGAATATTTTATGATTTTAAAATTCAAAGAGTTCCAGGGTATTGCTTAAAATCCAATGGTGTGTTTTAAGGGTAATTCTATGGTATTTTTTGTAAGAGTGTGAATAAAATTTCATGGATTTCATTTAATCTGTATGAATCATATAAATAACAGAATGATTGACTAATGTTGTTTTCATACTCTTTTCCACAGTAAAGACGTGAAAGACAAACTCGGGTGGATCTGACCTGATCCTGTGTCACCCTGAAGATAACCTGATGTCACTTCCTGTAACACTGAACAGCAGGATGAACTCAGTGTTGTAACCTCACCTGGAAACAAACAAACACCATCAGAAACAAGAGAAAAATCGGTCATATCTCTGGTTTTATGATCTTGTTCATTTTT
This sequence comes from Schizothorax lantsangensis, assembly GCA_027422415.1. Taxonomy (NCBI): domain Eukaryota; kingdom Metazoa; phylum Chordata; class Actinopteri; order Cypriniformes; family Cyprinidae; genus Schizothorax; species Schizothorax lantsangensis. The sequence goes on from CM049845.1 coordinate 36,726,052, forward strand.
TTTACTGACTTTCAGTGCAGAAAACTAAAACACTGTGGATATGTGCTGATACCCAGCATCACCTGCAGAAGCACATTAAACCAGGTAAGTGAATCTAGTAATGCACATCCCGTTAATTTAATTTAACACGCTTAGAGTTACATTTCAACATATGCTCATAACAGCTCTATTTCACACACACACACACACACACACACACACACACACACACTCACTCACTCACCTCAAGCTCTCTGGATGTATTACAAAGTCTGTAAATGAATATTTTAATAACACTTGGACTTGTAATTTAGATTGACTAATGCAATGACCCTCAGAAACGCTTCATTCGCCTGATTCAATAATTAATACTGAAATGAGTGTATCAGTAAAGCTGTAATTCATCATTGTGTACTTGAGTAATACTGAATGTGTGATGATTTTCAATAAAGCTTCTAAGTATGATATATGACACTGTCTGGTGTGAGTATTTGATATTGTGGTTTATGAAATTATATAAGTAGGTTTTAAGTATTTGATTGTAAAGTGTGTTCGTGCATATTCTGTATGTAATGCAAAGGCATTCAGTCATTTATAAGTGTGAGATCAGAGTGTGTAATATTGTTGATCATTCATTCACTAACAGCCAAGACATGAAGATTTATTCTATATACACTGACATAAATAATGCATGGGTTAATGAGTAGAAATAACTTTAAGACCACAGAGTAAACGAGTCAACTACATTGAAAAAAATGATTCATTGAATATACTACATTTTTTAAGATACAGGTGCATCTCAATAAATTAGAATGTCGTGGAAAAGTTCATTTATTTCAGTAATTCAACTCAAATTGTGAAACTGTGTATTAAATAAATTCAATGACACAGACTGAGTAGTTTAAGTCTTTGGTTCTTTTAATTGTGATGATTTAGGCTCACATTTAACACAAACCCACCAATTCACTATCTCAACAAATTAGAATACTTCATAAGACCAATAAAAAAAACATTTTTAGTGAATTGTTGGCCTTCTGGAAAGTTGTTAATACTGTAATGTACTCAATACTTGGTAGGGGCTCCTTTTGCTTTAATTACATCTGGCATGGATTCAGTTTGTGGCACTGCTGAGGTGGTATGGACGCCCAGGTTTCTTTGATGGCCTTCAGCTCATCTGCATTGTTGGGTCTGGTGTCTCTCATCTTCCTCTTGACAATACCCCATAGATTCTCTATGTGGCTTGGTAGCCCTTTTCCTGAAGACGTCTGAGCGTGGTGACTCTTGATGCATGACTCCAGCTTCAGTCCACTCCTTGTGAAGCACTCACAAGTGTTTGAATCAGCTTTGCTTGACTGTATTCTAAGCTTGCGGTCATCCCTGTTGCTTGTGCACCTTTTCCTACCCAAATTCTTCCTTCCAGTCAACTTTGCATTTAATATGCTTTGATACAGCACTCTGTAACCAGCCACACCTTTAGTAATGACCCTCTGTGACTTACTCTCTTTGTGGAGGGCTCAATGTTCGGAATTGTCAAGTCTCTTCTCCATTATTGTGTTTCAAAGAACAAGAGATACCCAGAATGTATACTGATGGATGGTCATTAATTGAAACTCAAATGAAATATTCTAATATTTTGAGATACTGATTTTTGACTTTCATGAGCTGTAAGCTCTAATCATCAAAATTAAAACAAAAAAAAACAAATGTTTTACTTTAATGCATGAATCTAAAATATATGAAAGTTTCACTTTTTGAAATAACTTACAAGAAAAAATGAACTTTTTCACGACATTCTAATTTATTGAGATGCACCTGTATGTGGTTGCAATCAATTTATTTTAGCTACATTTAAATAAACAAATTTAGTTGACTAACTTTCAAAAAAAAAAAAATTAAATGTAGCTAAAATAAATAGTTTGCAACCACTTACCTTAAAAAAAATGTAGTATAATTTTTTTCAGTGTACTAATATATATAAAGTTTCACAATTGTTATTTTAATGTTATGATGAGTGTTAATTTTGAAAGGTCAGATATGATACAAGAGAGAACAGAGCTGTCCAACTTTGTTCTTATTGCTTTCAAGTAAAAATATATAAAAATCACAAATTAGTTACACAAGGTTACATGCCATTTAATAAACGACTGGGAAACTGGAAAATACGGGAAGCCCAAGAGGATACCAATTAAACAAACAAACAAACAAATCCTTAAACTGATTTTCTGGTGGTGTTGAGTTAATATTGTCATTAAATAAAACAAAAAAAACAGGTCACTCACCATTTCTCTGGTCATCCGCGAGACTTTGAACCCGCATCTCATCTGTCAATCATCCTTCAATCTGCAGGACAAAAACAGTTGAGGCTTCTTCTCAAGAGTCTGACACTGAAATGGCTTTTTGCCTCCAGACGAAGAAAAAAAAGGAGAAATCATCTTTTAAGAATATTTCGAGACGTCTAGATCAACTTCGAGCAAACGAGAAGCCAGTCATACCAACCAACAAAATCCTTAAAACATGCTTTGGTAAACAGATGATTATTGAAAAAAATCACGGTGTTTTCTTTCGTAATTGTTTTTGAACAGGGAGTTCTCTTTCAGCTTTTTTGAATAAAAGTATTTTGTAGTAGAATAGGCCTAGGGCAGCTATATCAAACACATGCATTAGAATATTAGAATAGATTATGTCTTAATATTAGAATTTAAAAAATATGCATTAATATTTTAATATTGATCAGACGTTTTTTGTGTTTTGTGAGTGTTTTTGTATTGTAATTGTGTGATGCACTGATTTCCAAATCAATCTGCAGGTGTGGGAGATTCTGAGCCGCTGGCCCTTTAAATAAATAATAAAGATTATTTACATTCCATTGTGGACACGCCCCTTTCTGACATCCTCCAGTCAGCTCTTTACATAACTGAGACATCATTTCCTGTGAAGGACAGTGAGCCATTAAACCAAATACAGTACATGCAATAAACACCAAGTTCTTATAAAAATTCTCCATTTATTGGCATTTATTGTTTTTTTTTTATTGCATGTTAAATTAAAGAAATTAATAGCAGTAATAATAATCTATATCTGTATATTGTTATTGTGGGAACATTTGCCTGATTACAGCATGAAAAGAGGATCTTCTGTGTATTACATGAGAGAGTGTTGGATTATAATGATATCTCATGTGTAATGTTCATAACTGGTGTTTGCAGTGAATGGAGGCAGCAGCATCAGTTGTCCGCAGCGGAGGCTGCTGTGCTGTAAATTATTCATGAGCAATTTGAATACATGCAAATACATTGGCACAGCTCCAGGTACCTATGGCAACGCCCGATGACCCCGCCCACAGCATCAGCACCAGCACCAGCAGTCCTGCGTGTCCGAGTGCTTTTGTTCATCTGTGTGAGAGCTCGACAAAAACATTCAAATCAGTGACGGCATACAAGCACTAAATATTCAACAAATGAATATTCATATGTTATGTGTAATAATACTACTACTACTACTACTATAATAATAATGATGATGATGATGATGATTATTTTACAAATTAAAAACATTGTATTATTAAAAATAATAATGATTATTATTAATAATGAATAATAAATAATATTAACATAATAAATTGTAATAATAATTTTATATTATTTTGAGTTTGTAGTTATAATTGTTATATTGTTGTATTGTTATGTTGTTATATTAATTTCTTATTAATAAATAGTAAATAAATAATGTTATATTTTTGTTACATTATGGTATAATATTAATATTATTGTCATTATATATACCGCATAATAATAGATAATAATTTTATATTATTTTAAAATGGCTGTTGTTGTTATTAATTTATTATTAATAAATAATACAAAATAAACAGTAAATAATAATAGTTTATTATAATATATTAGTAATAATATTAATAATAGTTATTTTATTATTTCAAAATGATGATGATGATTATGATGATTATGCACTTTCAAATAAGTTGTTTAGTTTCTAAAAATGATTTAGATTAAACATTATAATTAAAAAATAAACTGTAATGAACTAAAACAGCATTGTATTAAGACAGAGGGGTTGATCAGGTCAAGTTCAGGATGATTCAGTGGAGAATAAGAGAAGAAACCCTCTTGAAACAATCCATATTCACCACTCTAAAACCTTCTGGCTTGTTTCAACACAATTTTGGGTCAAATATGGACTAACCCAATTGTTGGGTTAAAAATGTAATTCAAAAATTTAACCCAACAGTTTGGTTAGTCCATATTTCACCCAAAATTGGGTTGAAACAAGCCAGAAGGTTTTAGAAAATAATCCTACTGTTAAAAAAAATAAAAGTAAATATGGCTGTATATATATATATATATATATATATATATATATATATTTATATATATAATTTCTAATAAATAATTATTTTTTTCTTACTTTTTATAGTTATTTTTATTTCTTATGTACCTTTTGATGCAATAAATAATTTTTAAATGCTTAATGGTTATGTAAAGTACTTTGTTATATAAATAAACATAAATAAACAGATAACCTCAGTACAAGCACTATATGATGTTATATAGAGGAGATAGGGGCAAGTTGTCACAGTGTCTGTATCAGGTTTTGAATCAAAAGCCAAATAACACACATGCTTTCTTCTCTTTTGTGTGCTGGTTTAAAATTCTGTCCTTTAAACTAAAAATGTATGATAATATCTGTTGAGAATCATGTGAACACAATTACATCACAATAACAAAACAATAGTCACTATACAATGAAGGGAGAAATGAACAGAGCTTGAACTGTTTTCTCAGGAAAAAAGCATTTCATATAAGTCCTCATGCTTTTCATATTTTGTAGTTAAATGCAATGCATTCATTACAATTTCTGTTGTGCAAAACAATAGTTTGATGTCGTTGTGTTAATCTTTGCATTGCTATTTCATGCTGTTATACATTTTTTCCTGTTTTTAATCAGCTGTGTGTTATGGAAAATAGCTTTTTTGTTACCCTAGAAAGTATATTTTATATTTCATGCAAGGAGATTCTTCTTAAACAGCAGAGATAAAAGAAAGAGCCTCATCTGCTGCTTCATGCTGCCATCTAGAGGACATTATGATTTCCCTCGAGCAAATATGAATAAAGGACGGAAAAGGCTTGATTATAATGCCATTAGTTTAATATACATTCCTTTGGCACAAATCTTTTCAATTTACAAACAACAGTCTTGAACCCAGACTCTTCCAAACGAATCATTTCAGTGAAAGATTTGTTCAGATTCTGTTGAAACAGCAAGAATGAATCACTGGAACATGAATCACTTTGTAACGAACTCCACAATGAATCCTATCAGAGATTCTGCACCGAAACATCACAATAAACATGAAATCTGCTTTCAAACACAGACAGATTCCAGAACTGAAACTCCAATGAACAAGCAGATCATCCGTGACTCGAAACATCGAATCTTTGAGTCGATTCAAACGAATCTCAGCGTTTTATTAGGCGTCTGCGATGTTGTTTAATGTATAAAATACATTTAATGCCATTTGTAACATTTTAAAAGACATCTGGATGATAATCATTGTGCTTTGTGTGATTGTCAGGTTAGTAGGGATTTTAGTTTGTTCAGAAAATACCGAGATGATGATTTATGAGTAAATACAACGGCCCCAAGAACGGTCTTAAAACACAGTCCAAATGTCTGAATGCCACTAAATGAGATGAGAAAATACCAAAATATATGTCATTTGTTATAAAGAAAGATACGCAAACGGTTTGTTCAGTTTAAAATGTAAAACAGGTCAGATTCAGACACATTTGAAGTGAACAAACACTTGTGTGAGTCACTGTATCAATGAACAGATGAACAGTGTAATTACTGTCTCTGTGAGTCATGAAGTATTTTAAACCTCATGACAGTAAACGAACAAACACACCAATGATGAAAGAACAAACGTGGTGTGAACATGTTATTTGTTCATAATCTGAACAACTAGTTGAGCATTGGTTAGTTACAGCAGTCAGTAACACTGTTATATGTTTATGTTTGCTTTCTCTCTTCAGGCACTTTGGAGCCGCAGATTCATATGTGTGCAAGACGCAAAACACACACACACACACACACACATCACAATACACACACGCACGCGCACGCGCACGCGCACGCGCACGCGCACACGCACACGCGCACACGCACACGCACACGCACACGCACACGCACACACACACACACACACACACACGTCACAATACACACACACACACACACACACACACACACATCACAATACACACACATCACAATACACACACAGATCACGTCACTCTCCTGTCCTGGATTAATGATAACAGATAAAAAGGGTGAATCTCATGAAGAAATGACTCATATTTCAGCCCAAAATAAATTAAAAAGGATTGTCGTTTCTATATTGAAGGGGAAAAAGTTGAGTGAATAATATTATGTGCATTAAAGTATAATTTAGGGACAATTATGCAAAAATGTATTACGTATATACATAATTACCTAAAATTATGTATTAATTTTTAATTAAAACTATAATCTTAAATGCAGTATAAAAATACTACCAGAAATTATATATATATATATATACTATTATTATTATTATAGAAATGACCAATTAAGTACTACCATAAAGTACACATTTACATATATATATATATATATATATATATATATATAGAAATTAAAATGATATAAATTAGAATTACTACCATAAAGTATACTTGCATTTACTTTTATTAATAATATATATATATATATATATATATATAATTATTTATCGTTTTAATTAGAAATTCAAATTCTAGAAATTATAAGTACTACCGTAATGTACAGTACCTTTATTATTTTAAATACATAATTTGAGGGAAAAGCATTTAACTGTTGTGAAAATATGATGCAAAAAATAAATAAATAAATAAATCTTTATGTAAAATAAAATTGAAAATATTCTACAAATATAATTTTCATTTCTTTCCAATTATGACTATAATTTTTTATTTTATTTTACAGTGAAATATGTTTTCATGAGATTCACCCTGATATGAACGTGACAGATAAACGCCCTCTGCTGTTCACACACACACACACACACACGTGCTGTAAACTCAAAATGCATGCGTGTATCTTCATCAAATCCCCTGATGTGTGTGAAAACACAGACATAAAGCGGGACAATGAAGAGAATAGTGTTTCCAGACACACTTTCAGTCAGTATTGCACTTACAGGTCGTTCTGTCTGAGACGGCAGGAGATTCAGCATGTCTCTGTACCAAACACACACTCGCTCTGAACACACACCGCACAAATCAGCTTCTGAACCGGTGTTCTTGTCTTGCTTTCCTGTACAAACTTCTAAACATTCTTAAATCAAGATACATTTACTTCAGAAGCAAAATGATACACAATAAGTTGTTTTTTGAAGAATTCATCAAAATGAAGCAAGTTTAGGCTTAAAACAAGAACAAACATGTGCCAGTGGAGTAAGAAAAATTATTTTGCTTTCCCTTTGAAGTAAGAATTTTTTTCTGACCCTATTGGCAGATATTTTCTTCTTGTTTTAAGCATAAACTCACCTCATTTTGATTCATTTTCATAAAACAAGACTTAATATCTTGAGTCATTTTGCTTCAAGTAAATGCATCTTAATTTAACAATTTTTTGAAATTTGTACAAGACAAAAATACCAAGTAAAAAATATTTTTTGCAGTGCACATATGCTTTTGCATCAAAAAACAGAACTTTAAACTAGACACATGACGCCAGGCATTTCCCGTCCTCCTCATTGGCAGCATTTACTCAGGTTAAAAACAAAAAACAATAAAACGTTGTGTTTTTCTGCTACCGCGCACTATGTCTGAACTGCTGAAGTTTGCGCAGCAGGATCTGCATGAGGTCGAAGGTCATGAAGCTGATGCCGACGGCGATGGGCCCTTTGACCCAGTTCATGCTCAGGCCCTTGTAGAGGCCGCGGATCACGCCCTCCTCCTTCACGATATCACGCATGGTGCCCGAGATGCTGCCGTAGGTGTGTCCGGTGACGCCCGCCGTCTGCATGCGTCTGCGTACCACGTCCAGCGGGTAAGAGGCCGACTGACCGATCAATCCTGCGCATGCACCGAACGCCAGACGCTCGTACGAGTACGGCTGAGAGCGGCCCGTGTGCTCTGAAACACAGAGATGCAAACACGTCAAATTCATTTATTTATTCACTTTTTAACACCAAGGCTATTTTCATGGTGATCTCTGAAGAAATTATACAACTGTTTAAAAAGACGTTTCAAATCTACACCAGACAAAAATTCTAAAATACATTCAGGTGATACATTTTTAAATAAATCAGTTAGACACACCTCTGAATAAACCCGTTGTCTATTTACATTAAAAACAGTACAATCCAATAAAATATGTTTTAGTTTGGCAAGTAAAGCATGATGGTGGTTCTTCACCTTTTAATAAATATCCATGTGTAAAGACCCGTTCACACCAAGCACGATAACTAGAAAGATAACGATAAAGATATAGTTGTAAAAATCTCTCTCAATATTAAAGAATATCAGAGTTCACACCACAGCTATAACGATAAAGGCACAGAGAAACGATATCGTTGGAATCATTTTCAGAACGATTTTTTCCAGCTGATGAACGATACAAACATTGACAGCCAATCAGAATCCATCCTGCTATAATGAGCTCGTGAATTTAAAGCGGCAGACGCACGTGCGCTTAGAATAAACGGTCCGCTGGTGTGGACGCTAATATCGTTGTCTTTATAGTTATTGTTCTTGGTGTGAACGGGCCTTAAATCTTGTATGACCTAAAAGACACCTTGTAAAAACAACTTGGCCATACCTAGATTTAAAATGAGCAAAAACAAATGTTCTTACACTAGGATTTGTCTCATATAACTTATTTTCATGACATTTATCCCATTCCATCTGCCACATGTCATTAATATAAGAGTTTATCACAGGTTTGACATCACAAAAAGGATTTTGACACTCAGAAATATTCAGTTTGAGTGCTTCTTTTGCAGTGATATCTGCTTTCTCATTACCAGAAAACCCCATATGACCTGGAACCCAGCAGAAGAAAACACTGACGTTTCTCTTGCGTAAAGTCTGCTTTGGCTAAAATCTTTATAATTATGGGATGATCAGTCTTTACATTTTCGAATCTGTGAAAATTAAAAAATGTTTTTCATGTAGAGCCAGTAGTAGAGCAAAGCAAGACGTTGAAAAGGTGAGAAGATTGCGTGGATCGGGGGCGTATGCTCCACATGGAACTTCTTTTAAAGATCTTTGCTTTACATGCTCATTTGGAGTTACTTTAGCAAAACCGCTGGCGGGGAAAGAGTTTTGCTAATGTTCACTAGGGTTCGGTATGGTTTTAATTTTATCGATTCCGATTCTTAACGATTCCTAGTTTCGATTCCAATAAGATAAAAAATCCAATATAAAAAAATGAAGTTAAACATTTAGATGTCAAACATTTATTCTATGTCTCTTTGCAAAGCATTCTTTTGCAGCTGAATGAACATGAGCAAAAATCAGCAGACTACTGAACACTTACAAGAGGAACTTTTGCCTATGCTTTTAAATTTATATTTTAAGTCAAGGTGGCGTTGTGGGGGAAATTCCACAGCAAAAACAACTAGACTTATATAAAACGAGGACAGCGAGGAAAATTTCAAATATTGGTGCTTCGAAAATGTTAAAGACAAACAAATCAAGCCAAAAGCGAGACGCCGTTAGCAATAAACAACATCGTATAAATAAATACAACGACAAGCGGTGAGCTTCGACCAGGTTGTCCCTGGTCGAATTTGAATTTAAATCAGTTACAGAAAGGTGGAAACTCGCTGCTGAATTAACTCGGTCAAATCTCTAACTGTTGACCCATAAAAAAAATAAAAAATAAAAGAGACACTCTCCAGCAAATTTTTCAGGCATTATCATAAATTAAATATAGATAAATTAAATTGATTAAATATATTCAGTCAAGATCAGTGAATGATTTTCTTTTGTTCTTTGATAAACATTAATGACAGCCAGCATGTTTATTTGGCTGCCGTCTCTTTAACACCGAACGCACACAGATCTAAAAATACTGTACATGTGCATTTTCTTCCTCATCTGTTTACGTTCACTTAAGACAAAAACAGCTGTGTTTATGATGATATACTGACGTAGTTTTCTGAATACTGGTCGATAAATATGAAAGAAGTCAGTTCCTGCAAGTCCTTTTAAATCACATTAAAATGCAAATGCAGGAATCGTTAAGCAGAATCGAAATGCACACGTCTTATCGAATACCTGGTTCTTGGAAATTTGGAACCAGTACTAAAAAGAAACCGGTTTTCGATACCCAATCCTAATTTTCACTAAAATTTCATGGCCCCCAGAATATTTTGTTGTATGACTATCTGAACATGCAATACATCAAAGCAAAATCTGTTTTATTCTAGCTTCAAGCATTGTTTTTTATCAACAGGAAATGCTTGAAAAAAATGTCAAAACTAGGTAGGTTTCAATGAAATTTTAATAAAAAAACTAAATTCTTAGCACAAAGACTGCTGGCAGAAAATCACATTTTAAACCAGTCAAATAAAGAAAAAACTACATGTGCTGTTAGGTTATGGGGATTTCTAAAGAATAAACAACACTTTCAGAGATTTTTACAATTTATATTTTTTTCCACAGATAAACCTCAAAGACGAAGTGCTCGTCTTACTCTGTGAAATTAACACTCAAGCGATGGTTGGATTCAATACAGTTAGGGTATGTCCAAAAACTCCCCTCTCAGCAGAATTTTAAAGAATTCTCCTCCAACTTTAAAATCGTCAGGAAACCAAAGAAAATGGCAGACTTCCACCAAATTTTTGCCAACATGTAAAGGGCGTTTGACCTTCTTTGCACGTTCACTTTGTAAACACTGGGTCGGTACTTCTGCAGCGATCTCAAAAAGTAGGATAACCCCTCTCATATTTTGAAGTTTCATAAAAGGAGGACTCCTCAACAAGATGCTCTGAAATGCGTGTGCCGCTGAGATGGCGCTGTTTAGTTTTTTGACATACCCTAACGGTATTGAACTGGAGTGCACAGAGTTCACGCAGAGCTAGACAAGATGAGCATTTGAGGTTAAAAAGTATATAAATTGTAAATATTTTTAGAAAATAACCCATCGTTTCGCTAGATAAGACCCTTCTTCTTCGGCTGGGATCGTTTAGAGCCGTTTGAAGCTGCATTTAAACTGAATTTTGGAGGTTCAAACTCGCAGGCACCATAGAGGTCCACTATATGGAGAAGATTTCTGAAATGTTTTCCTCAAAAAACTATTTCTTTACGACTGAAGAAAGAAAGACATGAACATCTTGGATGACAAGAGGGTGAGTAAAATATCTGTAAATCTTTGTTCTGGAAGTGAACTTCTCCTTTAAAGCTTTTATAAAAATCAACATTTATCAATACATTATTAAAATCAAAAACTGTATCGGTTAATATTATTTAACTGGCCTAACAAACTAAAAATGAAAAATACTTTAATAGTATATATTAATTTTAGTTAATGTTAATTTCAACATGTATTAATACATTAAAATCAACAAAAGTTGCATCTGTTAATATTAATGGACCTAACATGAATTAAAAATGGAAAATACTTCAAAGCATTTATCAATTTTAGTTAAAGTTAACATGTATTAATACATTATTAATATCAAACATTGTATCGTTAATATTATATAATGGACCCGAGCTAACATGGACTTACAATGAACAGTCATATTTTTATTAACTAATGTTAACAAAGATTCATAAATATTGTAACAAATGTAATACTTATTGTTAGTTAGTTGAAAAGTGTTACTGTTTTATTGTGGTGCAATTAAATAAAAACTAAACTAAAAGCAGTCAATTATTTGAAACTAAAATGCAAAAAAATCAAGTGTAGTTTCATAGAAACTTCAGTTATAATAACCCTGAATCACACAGAGTCGGGCTTTACCTGCGTGGACTTTCTTGAGCGTCTCGTAGGTGAAGAAGCTGAGTCCTGCGTACGGCATGACGCCGAGGATGGTGGGAGTGAATCCTCTGTAGAGCGTCTGCAGCCCCTCCTCACGAGAGATACGGACGAACACGTGCAGGATGTTACTGTACCTGACCATCAACAACAACACATCAAAACTCACTTCATCCTGTTTGTCCAACTGTCCAAGAGGCTTCAAGATGATTTAAATATGACAAAACAAGCATTACAATATCCCAAAACAACTACAAATCTAAATGTTCTTTAACTGAATTCACCCCTTTAACAATATTGTTGTCTTGGAAGAACCAGCATTCCCACAGCTTTGGAAAACCTGGATTTATTTTTGAAAATTGTGATTTCTAGTACTCCTGGAAATGAATAACATCTCTGCCACACCAAGGGCATTTTATACTCATTTTTCTAGTTATGTCAAGCTCTAAAATATTTTATCAGGTAGAAATCGTGGGTTTTAAAAATCATTTTCAGTGTTATTTTAGTATTATTTATATACTATTATAGAATGTATTAATATTTTATCTTTTAATATTTGAGCTTTTATTTTTTTATTTGAATCTCAGTTTGTTTTGGTAATTTCATCATGTGCTTTTGTCATTTGTACTAGTTTTCATTTTATTGTTAATATTTTAATTTAGCTTTCATTTATTTTATTTCACTTTTAGTTTTAGTCATTTTAGTACTTAAACTTATTTAAAACCTAATTTTATTTTATTTTTTCAAACTTTCAAATTCTAATTTGATTTTTTATTTCAAACCGATTGTCAAATTCTAATTGTATTAAAACCTTTTATTAGTTTATTACGTTTATTCATTTAAGCGTTTCATCTAATATTTACACTATTTTATTTCAGCTTTATTTCAGTTAATGTTTTTTAATAGTTTCAGTTGACATCAGTTAACAACATCGATCCTCATCCAGTAAATCACAAACATTTGAAAAGCCATTCACTGGTTAAAAAGTTTGGGACGCCTGAAGAACATTCAACACTTAACTTCTAGAAAATTTAAATAAATCAGTATAGTTAGAAAAATCTAAACTGTGTCATTCCAGCAGGTGAAGTCAGTTTAGTGGGTGAGATGATGCAGGTCTTACATCTCTTTGGGTGTGACGGCCATGCGCGCGCGGACCATGTCCAGTGGATACGTGATCATGGCAGCCGTGGTTCCTGCCAGTGAACCGGCCAGCAGCCGCGGCACAGGCGGCAGAGCTCTGCAAAACAACATGTCGTTTCATTTCTTATTTGTAAGCCGCTTTGTCTAAATGAACAAATGAAGAGATCATTTGCAAAAACGTAACTCCATTTTTATTTATTTTCATAAATCATAAATATTGTGCCATCCAAGTAATTTCAATCAAACTGCAGTTGGGTTGTTTTGATCAATTAATAATAACTCAAACAAATACAGGTAATTTACAAAATTGTTTTCTTTATTGATGAAAGAACATCACCTACATACTCAAATAAGAAATATTGATACTAAGGTGTGTTTTATTTACAACTTATTGTGCTGCTTAATTATTTGCATTTTGCTTATTCCTGCTTATCTAAATGACTGAGCAGAACCAATTCACAGAGAGTTCACTCACTTCTGTCTTCCCTGCCACGGCAGACCAAAACAATCCAACTCTACACAATAAACAAATTGAAATGGTAGCATGACTTTTATTTAAATTGAACAAAAGTTCATATTGATTCAGTTAATATAAATCATACACTGGTTCATCAACAATTGCCCTTATGAAAATGAACATCAACTTCGGTCAGAAATATTTTAACCATGTTAAACAAAAATATAACCAAATAAGGTGTAATGTTAAAATGCTTTGATGACCATTTTACTCTTAGTAATTTAATACTGACCTTCAAAGAGCACATTATACATTAAAGTGTTATGAAATATGAAAAAAAAAGTGCAAAGACTGGGAAAAGTTTGATATATAAAGAATATAAAGTCGATCTTGCAGTCAATTCTTCCACATGTTTGATAATTGAAATTGCGCTACACAACATCAGAAAGATCAGATAAATACAGCCCTTCAGATATACTGACAGAGAAAAATAAAAAAATAAAAATAAAAAAGAGATAGATAAAGTGGCATGCTGCAGATAGAGTGCAACTTCTTGTATGTGTGTAGTGCAAAAAAAGAACAGTCTTTTATCAGCCAGAAGAGGTAGTTTACTTGTGAGGTAGAGATCATTTCTAGGCTGGACTACTGCAATGCTCAAGGACGGGAGGGAGTTCTGGCTGGACTTCCATCTGCTGGTCCTCGCCTGGAAACACAATCAAACCTCTACAAAGGGAGGGGAGAGAGACCCAACGATGATTCAGAATGCAGCGCCATACCACACAGCACGACTGGTCTTGTAGAAGGTGCAACGGGGCTCTGGCTCTTCTGAGCGGAGGAAGTAGAGACCTGTTGTGCTTTCTTGGCCAAAAGAGTTATAGAAATGGTAACCCATGTTACACCTCTCTTTATCTCCTCGAACGAGCTGCACTGTTTCTTTCACAGCTACCGGTTAAAGCTCGCATCAAGTTCAAGACATTGATGCTTGCATATAGATCCTCCTGTCCACAACCATCACTGGGATTCAGGCTCAGCACTGGGGAGGGGAGGTATTCACCTACTTCCACTCTTGGCCCCGTCCTCTTCTCCACTATTACGAATCTACATCCCCTCCAGAAGTCTGAGATCTGCTAGTGAGAGACTCCTCGTGATTCTTGTCTTCCCTGCCACCATCACAGAGAGGCTCAAAATCACTCTCAGAAATGTTGGTGTAATCAGAACATTCACATTCACCGTTCCTACACAACATCAGGCTGGTGGAATGATCTTCCCACCCCTATCCATCAAACCTCTACAAATGGAAGCGGCACGACTGCTGGATCACTCTCTTCATCTCATTGTCAAGCTCGCACTTCAAACAACAACTGAAAACTCATCTCTTTCCAGAAGTGACACTACTTGAAAAAAAGCTTATTTCTCTTTCCTGGATTTATTCCTTCCCTTGCTAGCTTGTACTTATTTCCTAAACTTAATTTTTTTTTTTTTAAATAAAAATAAAAATCTCTTTATTTATTCCTTCCCTTGAATTTATTTGAACAATGCCTGAGACTTGTTGTTACGAGCACTTCCTCTGTCTGATTGCCTCTTCAAGATTAATCACTTTATGTTTTCCCCAATTGTAAGTTGCTTTGGATAAAAGGGTATGTATTAATTTTTTATTCTATGCAAATGATGTATGTACAATGTTCAAAAAAAATTTATTCTATTATATTTCTACATGCAAATATTTTACTGAGATGAAAACCAACAGACCCAACAGTATGTATGTATGTATAAATCATTAATTGGACTATAGCTGTATATGCTGGACGAAGGCAGCAAATGTAGCATAAACTGAGTAAAATGGGTCTGATATGTATGTTTAATATCTCTCCTTATTATTTTTTATGGCAAACAAAACCAGAAAGATGAGGAAGAAAACAATATTACTTTATTTTTCAAAGAAAGTATGTGCATTGTTAATCGGCAAGAAGCCCCGCAAAGTTGTATATTAAACAAAAAAAAAGTAAAAATAAAAAAAAAATAAAATATTGTTCTTTTTGGGTCTAGGGGCCGCAGACAGTTCAGACGACCCCCAAACACTAATGGCGGCGCTCATCGTTTACTCAGAAAAAAGGTCTATATATTAAAAGTTTGTTTTATAGCAAAAACAGATAACTCCACATTTCATGTTTCAGAGTTAAACAAAAACATTCGTTTAATCTCCTCAGATGACAATGTATATGTAATGTAAATACACAGAGCTAAATGTTTGACTTTGTAAAGAAAAATGCCTCACCATTTCCTTTTTCTTCACTTTCTGTAACGCGTTTTGATTTAGAATAGAATGTGCTGCTTTTGTGTGTATTGAAGTAAAAGTTATTATAAGGATTTTGAGCAGCTTTTTTTAAACACACTGGTTCCGTGAAAAGATTTCTCTCCTTGTTTTTTTTGGTCAATATTACTTAATTTTTTTATGCTTTTATTTTCTAAAAAAAAAGTAAAAATATAAATAAATAAATAAAATAATTCTTTTACGCCCTCCACATTTCATGAAGAAACAAAAACATTCGATATCAATGTATATGTAATGTAAATACAGGTTCATCGCGCTGCTTTTGCAAGTTCATCGAAATGATCCATCCTCGATCAATTTTAGTCAGCTTTGATGAAACTCCTCTCAGCTAGCACGTTTTTTCGAAGTGGCTAACAGTCTTGTCATCTGACCTGGATACAGTGTGCCGATTCGCTAAAATGGACTTATCGGCTTCTGTTCAAAAACAACAAGGGCGCTTGTCGGCTTCTGCAGTAAAACATGACCTTGAGATGTCTTGAAAGTGGACAATACCGGATTTTTTGACAAAATGTGTTTAGGGTTCAGATCGCGCTATATGTGAAGAATAATGCACGGCAATCAGCTCAAGTGGCGTTTATCGGTTTTTGCAAATAAACTCTTCAAATGTAAATGTCCATGTAAATGTGCAGTGATGAAGCAGCATAGAGTAAAATCTCACTCACTTGCCCTGGAAGCCGTAATACTGTCCCAGAATCCTCTTGTATTGTTCATGAGCGCAGAACTGGATGGCAGCGTATGGAATGACACGCACCATCGTGGCCGAGTTTCCCCTCCACAGACTGAAGAAGCCATCCTTCAGATACGTGCTGTAAATAAACCTGTACGCCTCCTGGAAACCACAAACATCCCACAATAACATAGAATGTTTGTGTTTTGTTGTGCAATTCAATTCAATACCATTTAAACATCACAAGCATTTAAAATAATATGAAAAACCACCGACACATCACATCAGATAAGTATTCACAAAGACGGAGAAAATACTCACCTTAGCAGAGAATCTATTCGACGACACTAAAATGAGAAGATAAAGAGAAATATTTAGAGTTTCAGCTGATTTCAGCTGATAAAGAATAAATGAAACTTTCCAGCACTAAATAAAATATGGATTCCTATGCAACATTTATTGTGCAACTACAAACAAGAAAAAAAAATACATCAGCTTTAAACAGGATATCAGCTTTAAAATGTAAATTTACTCCCAATTTTAGTGTGAAGACACAGGGCTAAAAACTCATCCTAGACCCAATATGAGTTTAAAACATTTTTAAACAAACTTTTTTTTTTTTTTTTTTTTTTTTTTAACCATTCAATATGACTATACACTGATAATAATAACAATAATTTATTATTGTTTTAATTTAAATATTTATAGTATTAAGTTATAAAAATTAAACAAAACCATGACATATTACAATAGTAATATTACTTTTGCAATATTATTATTATTATGATATTATTATTATTATTATTATTAGTGCTTTTATTCTAGCAGCAATCCACTGGAAGATCTTAAAGCTTTTATTTTGTTTGATTTTGTCAGATTTATAAATGATTCTTATTACAAATTTGGAAAAAGATGACTGGCGCGTTGTGTTTTCAAATGCACGTCAGAAGTGACCCAAACTCACTGAATCTAAACAAATCACACAAATGACCTATTTGGGGTGCAACGGTGACAAGTTTGCATCCTTGTTAGGTTCACACAGGTGTGCTAGCAGAGAAGCACAGGTGAGGAGAATCACATGAACTGATCCACTCACGCTTGACACTAAAAGTGACACTTGCTTTGATAATCTGCACCTAATGCAATGACATTCAGACATCTACAGGCCAGACTGAGTGTTTAAATACTTCAGCGCATCTGTAAATGTTTAGTGAGTCAGTCAGGGAAGGTTAAAGTGCCCCTATTATGGGTTATGAAAGGTTCATATTTTGGTTTTGGGAGTCCCCAACAACAGGTTGACATGCATGCAAGGTCAAAAAACACTTTCATTTTCTTATAATATGCATTTATTTTTATCTTATTTGCTCAAGGACTACCAAACTATTCTTTAATGATTAATTTTTCCAAACCCCTCCTTTGCGTGACGCTAATCTGCACTGATAGGTCGATTTAATTTAAAGCAGTGTTTGTGAGCTTTTAACGCTCCAAAAGCGGCACCTAGTGGCAAAGAATGAATTTGCATTTTCATTCAGACCAACGCCGGGTCTGCGCACAACAAGCGCAACATGTTTCATGTTGACGTCAACATGAAACGGCTTGGAATTCGTTTTAAAAACGACTCGTTTCAATGATTCAGAGTCGACTCTTTCTTTTGAGAGACAATAACTTTATACACGGTGCACTTTCATGTTTTAAAACTTTGCAGGATGTTTTCATTCACTTAGAGCTGTGTTACACACTGCATGAAATATCATTTTCAAAAATCCATAATAGGGGCACTTTAATAAGAGTGCATGTTCTTGCCTTGGAAGATAATCTTGGTTCGGTCCAGCGGGGCGACGGCTGTTTTGGCCACAGCTCCTGCAAACGCCCCTGAGATCAGAGAGTTCAAGACCGAGCGACCCTGTTTAAAACCCTGCACACACACACACACACACACAGACAGATCACACATTAGTTCTGATTCATGAGGATTTCCACATAGAAACAAGTAAATACACCAGTCCATGTCTTCTAATAGATAACAGACACACCCAGTGTTAATGCTGTAACATGTCCAGGCATGAACACATAATGTGATTTCTGAGAAACACTCAAGCTTTCCCTCAAATCTTTATAAAGCAGAACAGGTTTATATTCACACTAATCTGTATCCACCCACAAACCCTTGACCTGAATGACTGTCCGAACACGAGTAGAGCAGGAACACTGGGTTGAGTTCAACTCATCAAGTCCCAGCATGCTGAACGACTGAAGACTACAGACTAGTCCTCTGTTTGAGCAGCACTTAATCACTTTGATACAAATGAAGTTGCCCTGTTAATCACAATATGACGGATCAAAAAATAAACTCCAATATGATCCTTTTCCTGATAGAAGCAATTAAAAAGGGTTTCTACATGCTACACAAATTTTTATTTTTATTTTGGGGGGGGGGTGTAATTGTCTAATTGTGTAATTTAAAATGTGATTTAAAATAAAATAATGTATAAATACTAAATAATAATAATAATAATAATAATAATCTAAAAATTACTAAACAAAATTTTTTATAAAAGAATTTACAAGCCTCTCAGGTTTGCTTTGTTTCTTTATTTTTTTTGGGTTGCACAATTTGACAATTTTTATATAAAGTGTTGTGATTATACATCAATAATGTCTATAAAATAATAATAATAATAATATTATAAGATTTAATAAGATTTTTATTTAGTAATAATAATAATGATGATGAAAATAATAATAATTATTATTTATTACTACTACTAAATAAAAATCTAAAAATGACTAAAAAAACAAAATAAGAAATGGTAGTATTGTAATATTTCGCTGTATTGTCCTGTATTGCAGACTTCACAAGCCTCTCAGTTTGCTGTTTATTTGTAGGGTTGCACAATTTAGCCAAAGTTTTGTGATCAATATCAATGTTTATATAATAATAATAATAATAATAAATATTAATATTATTATTATATTATCATTATTTGTATTACTGAATAAAATAAAAAAATATATATAAAAAAAACGAAATCAGAAATATTACTATTATAATATCGTATTGCAGTCTTTGTGATTTAATAATCAAGTCATATTGCGATTTCAGTTTTATTTCTATGAATTGTGTAGACCTTATACAGACACAAACAGCTCATGTGAATTCTTGTTAAACACTAAAATGTCTGATGGGTTTTACTGTAAATGTGCCGGTCAGCATCCCACATGGAAATAAAAACAAAGAAACATCATACAAAATAATGAATGATGATCATCATACTAACTATAATAACAGCTCACTGAAATAGAAACTGACTCTTATTCTAATTTTAAAAGTTTGACATTATTTTGTGCTTCAAATCATCCCACACATCTTCAAACTCATTAAATTAAAACTAGAATGAAAATACTCTATTTCAACACATCACACTTAGTAATCAAGCATGCAGTAATGTTGAAGAGGTCATAGTGCACGGCATGCAGTGAATATAGTCACATTATTATACTCTCAAGTGTCTTATTGTCATTATGATACAGTCACTACATAATACAAATATAAAGGACACAAATTTGCTTTAAAAATTCATTTCATAGGAGCTGTCCAGTGATATGAACACCGGCTGCAAGGATTATTATAATTAACAGAAACAAAACCCTAAAAAAAACATTTTTCATTTCTTTAAATAAAATAAATGTTAACTGAAATAAAAATAAAATGTATACATTTTTATTACTTATTTTATTTCAGCTAGTTGCTGAAAAGGAACATTTCTCATTTAATTTAACTTCATGCACTAAATTAGCTAAAACTAAAATAAAAAATAAAAAGATAAATAGAATATAAATTAAAATGAAAATGCAAAATGTAAAAAAAACAAAAACAACTAAAAACTAATTAAAAATATTATATATAATATAGTGCTGTCAAACCATTAATCGCATCCAAAATAAAAGTTTGTTTACATTATATATGTGTACTGTGTATATTTATTATGTATATAAAAATACACACACAGTATATATTTTGAAAATATTTACGTTTATACATTTATATATTCATATTCTTATATTATATATAAATAAATGTAATGTATAAACATAAACATTTTCTTAAATGTATACATGCATACGTTTGTATTTATATATAAATAATAAATACACACAATATACACACATACAGTGGGTACGGAAAGTATTCAGACCCCCTTACATTTTTCACTCTTTGTTATATTGCAGCCATTTGCTAAAATCATTTAAGTTCATTTTTTTCCTCATTAATGTACACACAGCACCCCATATTGACAGAAAAACACAGAATTGTTGACATTTTTGCAGATTTATTAAAAAAGAAAAACTGAAATATCACATGGTCCTAAGTATTCAGACCCTTTGCTGTGACACTCATATATTTAACTCAGGTGCTGTCCATTTCTTCTGATCATCCTTGAGATGGTTCTACACCTTCATTTGAGTCCAGCTGTGTTTGATTATACTGATTGGACTTGATTAGGAAAGCCACACACCTGTCTATATAAGACCTTACAGCTCACAGTGCATGTCAGAGCAAATGAGAATCATGAGGTCAAAGGAACTGCCTGAAGAGCTCAGAGACAGAATTGTGGCAAGGCACAGATCTGGCCAAGGTTACAAAAAAATTCTGCTGCACTTAAGGTTCCTAAGAGCACAGTGGCCTCCATAATCCTTAAATGGAAGACGTTTGGGACGACCAGAACCCTTCCTAGAGCTGGCCGTCCGGCCAAACTGAGCTATCGGGGGAGAAGAGCCTTGGTGAGAGAGGTAAAGAAGAACCCAAAGATCACTGTGGCTGAGCTCCAGAGATGCATTCGGGAGATGGGAGAAAGTTGTAGAAAGTCAACCATCACTGCAGCCCTCCACCAGTCGGGGCTTTATGGCAGAGTGGCCCGACAGAAGCCTCTCCTCAGTGCAAGACACATGAAAGCCCGCATGGAGTTTGCTAAAAAAACACCTGAAGGATTCTCTGGTCTGATGAGACCAAGATAGAACTTTTTGGCCTTAATTCTAAGCGGTATGTGTGGAGAAAACCAGGCACTGCTCATCACCTGTCCAATACAGTCCCAACAGTGAAGCATGGTGGTGGCAGCATCATGCTGTGGGGGTGTTTTTCAGCTGCAGGGACAGGACGACTGGTTGTAATCGAGGGAAAGATGAATGCGGCCAAGTACAGGGATATCCTGGACGAAAACCTTCTCCAGAGTGCTCAGGACCTCAGACTGGGCCGAAGGTTTACCTTCCAACAAGACAATGACCCTAAGCATACAGCTAAAATAACGAAGGAGTGGCTTCACAACAACTCTGTGACTGTTCTTGAATGGCCCAGCCAGAGCCCTGACTTAAACCCAATTGAGCATCTCTGGAGAGACCTAAAAATGGCTGTCCACCAACGTTTACCATCCAACCTGACAGAACTGGAGAGGATCTGCAAGGAGGAATGGCAGAGGATCCCCAAATCCAGGTGTGAAAAACTTGTTGCATCTTTCCCAAAAAGACTCATGGCTGTATTAAATCAAAAGGGTGCTTCTACTAAATACTGAGCAAAGGGTCTGAATACTTAGGACCATGTGATATTTCAGTTTTTCTTTTTTAATAAATCTGCAAAAATGTCAACAATTCTGTGTTTTTCTGTCAATATGGGGTGCTGTGTGTACATTAATGAGGAAAAAAAATGAACTTAAATGATTTTAGCAAATGGCTGCAATATAACAAAGAGTGAAAAATTTAAGGGGGTCTGAATACTTTCCGTACCCACTGTATATTATGTAAACAAAAACTTTTATTTTGAATGTGATTAATCGTTTGACAGCACTAATATAATATTAAAGCACAGTGGGACTCTACAGCACCATTTTAAGGAAACAGATCAAGGAAAATACTACAGTTATTTGGAGTTAAGACCATCAGACGAGGGAAGGAACTTTCTTCCAACAGACATTTGATCCCAAGATCACTGAGGGAAACCTGAACCCATGACTAAACCTGGAAAGTAGATCACGAGGTCACGTATTTTCCACTGATAAAATGGTAAAACATTTTTCGATTTCTTCCTTGCATGCTATCTGTATCTCATCTGTGAGTAATGCACTAGTAATTTAACTTCCTGTAGACTGGAAACACTGAGACGTTTCCCCAAACACTGGTCTTCTGTTCTTCCTGCTACATGAATAATGGCCAGCCAAACCTCACAAACCAGTTTTTACATCTGCATTCTTTAACAACACAATGACTGTCCTTTGATATGGTCATATGGTGCAATTATTTACATAGAAATACAATGCAACAGTCCTGTCATCATTTACTTGCCCTCAAGTCATACCCAGATGATCACAAAAGATGTTTATGTTCATAAATAAAGTCATACGGCTTTAGAATAACATGAGGATGAGTAAGTAACGACAGGATTTTCTTCAAACTTTCTTGAAATAATTCAGGGCCACGTTCAGCCCGGACAAAACGGTGGAAAACGTTTATTAAACGGAAACGGTGGTGCGTTGAACACTCTGTTCTGATGACGCAAGTGTTGCAACTATGGCAGCAGAGAAGGCCATTCATTGAGTTCTTTATGAAGAATTTTCGAAGCCTTATGAAATGGGTATATAAATACATGTTTAATACTGCAAAATACACTCGATGTTACAGTCACTGTCCTTGCCGTCCAGAATAAAAGAGAACATCCCAATCGAGTGAAGGGAATTGTGGAAACTGTGTTCCTAATTATTGTGATCCAACATTTGCCTCGCATTTCAGGATAAAAAACATTTCAGGTGAAGGATAATCCACTTCTTACCTCCGAGACTGTTATGATCTATATGACCTTATTATTTTTATTGTGAGTATTAGGCTTATCATTATTGCTGATCAATGTTGTTGTGCTATGATATTGTAATATTTACCATTATATAATCAGAGGAGCATAGAAAAGTTTATGAAAGTGTCACTCCACAATACAATAGCAAAATATATAAATATGTATAGTATTTTTATGTTACATTAATCAGTGTCTAGCACACCCACCTAAGAAAAGGATATGGACCAGAATACATTGCAATTACTACATGATATTTAGAGTCTTAAAGAAGTTCCAGATCTATACTTGTGAACTTATTATTTCAGTTATTTTGCCTTTAATGTAAATAAACATGTGCAAACAATATACTTGCTCTTGTGAATTTATTTTGATGTTAATTACATTTACTTAAATTCATCATCATCATGTTGATATGCTATATTACTATAAAACTCTTACGACAAACATGTCTTCTAATATCTTCAATTGTTGCGTATACGGAGCTGCAGCGGACACATATTAAACGACTTCACTTTGACCCATTGTGCGAGCTGTCTCTTTAATACCGCGTGGTTT
This sequence comes from Schizothorax lantsangensis, assembly GCA_027422415.1. Taxonomy (NCBI): domain Eukaryota; kingdom Metazoa; phylum Chordata; class Actinopteri; order Cypriniformes; family Cyprinidae; genus Schizothorax; species Schizothorax lantsangensis. Next base: position 36,750,047 of record CM049845.1, read on the forward strand.
ACATACATGTTGCTGCTGATTGAGCTGACATTTTTGACACACCCACCAAACAAGAGAAAACGTATCTCAAACCCCGTTGCACACCGTTTCCAGGAAACATGTCGTTCAACCCGGAAACCGTAGCAAAACGTTGTGCACCGGTGTGAACTTGAACATGGCCCTGATGGAAAGGAACAGTGCAATCTCATTGGCTGTTCTCAGCTGTGGGCGGGTTCAGAAGGGAGTATTCTCACCTCTGATTGGCTGGAGGCTGGGCGTGGCAGCACTTCACTCTTTGTCAGCGCCCCCTGGTGGTCAGCTTTCCCCATGCCAACCTGATCCATTCATACACGCCAGCGCACACGGGGCTCGCTGGCCCGACACGCAAACACACACACGCTCACAACCAAACCTGGAACGACAAGAGAGAAATATTAGAAAGCAACACCATATCATATAACGCTGCCAAACACATCACAGAGCTATTTTAAAATCTGCAAAGATGTCTTCTAGATAAGAGATGGACCTCACAAAACATGTCAAGAACAAGTCTAGCTCTTATTTTACCCTAAAACATGAAAAAAATAAGAAATTATAATTTGCATGAATAAGAAATTAAGACGTTTCAAGATTATTCCGAATTGTTGCACTGTGACATTAGTTTTAGACAATTTAGACAATTAGGCAATTTAACTTCCAGTAAAACATCAAATGTGTTTAATTTTCATGCAAATAATGTAATGCACAATGCACAAAAGGTAATACTTTACAATCAGTGCTATTTTAGTATATTTGAGATACTGTTAAAGTTTCGTTTAATATTTTGAATTTGAAAGTTTTAGTAGTTTTGTTGTATTTTTGTCATTTTTAGTTGTTCTTTTTATTAATTTTATTTCTGTTTTAGTTATTTTAGTACATAAAGTTAAACAAAACAAAAATGAGAAATTTAAGAAAAATATGTTTTTTTATATATTTTATATTATTTTAGTTAACATTTATTTAGTTAAGTAATTTTTTTAAAAAATGGTTTTAGTTTTACTATTAATTTTAGTTAACTATAATAAACCTGTTTACAATGAGGTCTTAAATTGATATCAACAATGTATTTTATTATAATTAATTAAGAACGGTATAATGTTCATTGTTTATTCGTGTTAGTTTACAGTGCATTAACTACTGTAAATAAAAACAACTTTTGATTTTAAATGATGTATAAATAAACAATGAAATTAACTTAACTTAAGTAACCAATGTATCAAGTATTGTTCATTGTTAGTTCATGTTAACTAATGTAACTATTGTTAACAAATTAAATTTTATTGTAAAGTGTTATCAACGAAAAAGCAAATCTTGCAAATAATCCAACAAAAAGCTTCATTTCGTTTATGCAAAACAATATCCTTTTTTTTTTTTTTTTTTGATTTTGAAGTGAAATATTTCTGTTAGATTCACCGAGGCTTCTCCTCCTGTCTGGATGATTATTTGTCATATTAATCACATTCACAGGATTTTCATCACCCTCAATGGCAAATACTGAATTAATCAAACAGTTGTGATGAAATGAAAATCACTCATGCATAAAAATCCAATTGACTATCAGAATCAGGTCAGAGGAGCTGATCTGTGAATCCACGTCTCTCAGATGGATCAAATAACATCTGAAAGGGTCACACAGATGCACCTCTAATAATAGCACAAATGCTGAATTATTCAGGGTCCTGACGGCCTGTGATATGAGGCCTGAGCAACACTGCCCGATATAGCATTCAACTTCATTTACTTTTCTAAATATAATGTAAACATGATTTATTCTGCTGCTGGTCGTTAACAGGACAGTAATCAAAGAAGAGAGCAAAAACCAGGTTGACATTCACAATGACAACAAGGTGTTGTGGGAAAATAAGCTGGTGTCAGGAGAAATTCAAGATCCTGCCAAAATGTTCACCTGTCTGGACCTCAAGGGTTTCTGTTCACAATGCCTGATCAGAAATGCTTGTTAGCTGATTGCATAAAAGTCATAATTAAACAGCATATACTGTTAAATAAAACAAAATCTATTAAAAATGATTTTCGGTAAGTGTAAGCTGAAACCAAATAAAATAAAAAAAAATATTAGATGAAAAACAAACTTAAAAAGCTTAAAAAATGAAAATGAGAAATGTTGCCTTGGCACCTAGCTGAAATTAGTACTAAAAGTACTAAAATGACAAAAACTGAAATGAAAACATAATAAAAAATCTAATAAAAATACTAAAATGTAAGCTAAAAATTAAATGAAACCTGCAAATATAAAAACAAATTCAAAATATTAATATTTACTGTAAAACTTTACAATAAGGTTTCATTTAACATGAACTAACAATGAGCAATTATACTTATACAGCATTTATTAATTAGAATTAGTGATCATTTATAATGACTATTTACTTCAGTTATATGTGATATATTATTTAAAACACGTGTCAGTGTCAGGGTTATTTTCATTAACTAAAACTAAAACCATTAACAAATATATATTTTTTATTTCAGTTAACATTTATTTTATTTGAGCTAGTTGTTAAGGCATCATTTCTACTAAAATAACTAAAACCCAAACTGAAGTAAAAATTAATAAGAACTATATAGACACATTTTAAAAAAGAAAATAGTAAAAAATGACAGAATAAAATGACTAAAACTTAAATGAAAATGGAAAATATAAAAATAAAAAGTAATTCAAAATATGAATAAAATCAATAATAGTATCACAATGATACTAAAATAACACTGTATGATGAAAATGTTTTTCAGGGGCGTTCCAATCTGAACTACTCAAACTACCCTGAACTAGCGGGTCAGTCAAACCTGAGCTCTGTTCTCAGCGGTGGAGGTGAACGAGGCTCAGTGGGGTAAAGGTCCTTCAGGCTGACACACATTCAGCACATACGAACACTTCAGACCCTCAAAGTCCTGCAGACGCACAACCTTGAAACGCTGCATGACATGTCACATGTGACACACTGTAGTGCTGTGAGATCCAGAATGACTTGCTAACCCTCGTTTAGTCATTCATGATTAGGTTTTAACAGCGTTTAAACCCCGGGTTAAGCAACATTTCACAGTTGGGATTTTCATGCATGAAACTGAATTTTAATCTTCAGGAAACTAATCTTGGTTTCAATGTTTCACAATGTTCATACACTGAAAAAAAACTGGTGTTGAAACAATTTTCACTCAGAAATTACTATAAATTTCACAAATAAATACAAAAAAACAGCAAGCATTACACTGAATTTTTATTTTTTTTTGTAAATTTATTTTAATGATCTTTGTTGCATTTACAACTTCATACTTTATCCTGGGTAAAATATTAACCTAAACCTAACAAGATTACCTTATTAACCTAGGGTTAAAAATGACACGGGTTTAAGGAATCTCAAGTGTGAAAAGGGTTTTTTAATGATTAAATCACCAAGGCGACAGAGCAGGATCTGTTCCCCACTGGGTTGAAGTATTGGGACCATTTCCAAAACACTCCTCTAGTCCTGTCTGCCTCGCTCTTTCTCAGTGTTTTATGCTCCCTGAGGATCCAATGACAGATCCACTGAAAGCCTTTGTGCTTTACAAGGAGCGGAAATACCAAACAACCAACAAAAATAACAAGAGCAAACAAACGGTGACAGTATAAACACAAGCAACGGCTTATGTGGAACTGTGCACTGTTATGCATGCATAGAAATCTGATGTTTACATGATAAGACCGGCTATAAATGTGACAAAGCAAGGCTTTTCAATCGTTTAGATGCCACTAAATATAATCACCCTTGTGCACATCCTAAAATTTAAAAGACGGCTACTGTATATATTTCCATGTATAAAGACCCAATTTATACTGTGCAAAATTATATATAATTGTGTAAAACATTGAATTTTTATTCCATTATTTATTTATTTACCTTTTTTTTAACTCACGATAGCACTGTACTGGTAGATGCATTATTTATTTTAATATTTAATTTAGACTATTTTTATTTATTAATTTCATTATTTTAATGCAAATTAATTCATTAATTTAGTAAAAAAAATATATATATATTTATATATAATATTTACATGTAATTAATACATTTAGTCATTAATATATATATATATTATATATATATATATATATATATATATATATATATATATATATACACTTTTTTATTATTATTTGCGTATGATATTTTTTTGTCTCTAAACTTTCCCACATACAATTATATTAAACATCACATACTTTTTCACGCATCAAAACAATATAGTGTTTATTTAAACCAAGCAAAGACCAAGCTAACTGTTAGACAACACCAACCTAAATACTTATTTTTGAAACATAATCATTACGCTGTCTGTTTTGCCAAACAGCTTACCAAGTAAAAGCATCAAATTCAACATACCTGTCAACAGAACATTAAAGATAATTATGCAACACATCAGAATCATTTACAACCAAGGATTAAGATCGACCATGTAAATCTATCACATATAAAACACTTGTCAACACCAATATTGTTTGTTTTTGAAACACACCATGATTGTTTACAATTGTTTATTTAGCGAAATGACGTCAAATGAAATCGTCCGTTATTAAATATTTACTCAGATGAACTCGTGACACATTTCTCAACATCAGTATCAAAGTGCTTTAGCCTTTTAGCCTGCTAGCAAAACAACTGTTATCATGACATTTGAACGGAGCTCTCGCTTACCTGACTGTCTGACAGCACCTGTTGTAGCTCTCTGAGTAAAATCAGGAGAAAAACACCGACTTTACCGGAATCTGATGACGATCTGCTCAAACATTCCCATGCTGTTAGTCTGCTAAACTCATAAACAAACATATGATGAAGTGATAAACTCCAGTCACTATCCACGTAACGTACATAAACCGCAGGCAGCCAGTCAGTCACCATCCACACTAAAAAACCCGCTCTCGTCAAACTAACGCGAGGCTGCAGGCGTCCGTTTCGCAGAAAAGCCGGCTAAATACAATTTATTTCACTTTCACGGCTGCTGTTGTGACTGAGCTGCTTTACTTGCGCATTTCACGCGTCGGCGCTGCTGTCACACTTGCACGCGAGCGTTGAAGGGCAAGACCCGGTGCATTGTGGGAGTTGTAGTCCGGAGCGGGAGCGCGCTTGACGTGGATAGGCTCGTTCGAGGGGCGTCGAAGGGAGTAAACAGTAGAAAGGGTGGGGTTTGGAGTTATAGCGAGAATAAGCCAGAAATAGCGAGAAAGGCGTGTATATTTGATGTTCACGTGTGAAGTATTATCGTAACGATACGAGTATCACGCCTTTGGACGCGATGCGATGATAATACCAGGGTGTGCCGTATAATTACTAAGGTATTTGGTAATCAGACCATAATAATGACTATATATTTATTTAAAGCACTGCTGAAATATTACTCGTTTGCAGAAACTAATATCCAAAACTACATTACACTTTGGCAGTAGCATTGAAGTTTGATATACAGTATTAGTACTGTACTATGTATTATGTATTAGTACATAAAATATGGTTTTACCATATTTAAAAATAACAGTAGTACCATTTAGGCTTACGTATCTAAATAACATTTTTGTAAATGTAGCACTGTTTCTATTAATATTTAAATTATTTTTTATTTTTATACTTACCATTTTTTTCACTTTTTCATTATAGGTAATATTTTTGTAAATTTGTTATGAGTTTTTGTCAATTATTATTATTATTTTTTAGGAATGTCTATTTTTTAATTATTGCATCAAGTTAAACTAAATTAAAATGCAAAATAATAAACTGTAAAACTATTAAACTAAGCTAAAAACTTTATACTAACATAAGTTTAAGTTTTTTATATTTTATAAATATTTATATATTTTTAGTTCAGTTAATGTATATTTTAAGTAACAAAAATAATTTATGGGTTTAATTTTAGTAATCATACAGTACCATGGCATATTTCTGTGTATTAATATCTAATACCACTATACTGAACCGCGATACCTTTTCAGAAAAAAAGTTTTCAAAGCAATAATCATTTCTACCAAGATACTCGTTACTATAATTGTTAATTAAATTTAAATATTTTGAAGGCTTATTATACTTTTATACTATATATTATTGCATTTAGATATATTAATGTATTATGATTTTACAGTTGCAACTATAACTATGGTATTTCAGTATAAATTTATGGTACATTTTTGTAAAGGAATATTATGGTCTGTGTAATCTAGAAACATCAGTGAGAGTCTAGAGCTGCTTGATTTAATCACAAACACTATCAGTTCTAGTACAGAGCGGGTTTAATCAGAGCTTCAGCTAATATTGTAACACAGAAAACACTTGTGACTCATATTTTAGCTCACCTTGTGCATGAAAGGGTATTCGCATTAATAAAAAAAAACAAAAAACACTTTGGAATGTTAAAAATAAGCATGAAATGCACTGCAGTGAATGCACATACAACAGGTAGGGTGATGGTCTTTAGATTAAATATATTATTAAGGTTAAAACGGCCACAGTGTGATAATCCAGCAATGCACTTCTGAATTAAGTACACTTGATTCTCGCTGTCAACATCAGCTCAGAAGAATCCAGACCAAGCACAGTGGTCATTCGTGGGTAAAAAAACTCACATAAACTATAAATAGTGGCAATAAAGTGTTTAAACTACAAAAAAAAACATATCTACACTGTAACCTGTAATGCATCCTATGCATGTGGACGACAGATGCACTTCGTTTCTACCAGAAGATGTTTGATCACATACATTTAGTATAAGCTCCACAGTTTACGACATGCTGTGGTACGATTTAATCGTGATTGTTTTGAGTTTACAGACATTCATCAGTGACTCAGGCTTCCCTTCTTGCCCGTCCAGAGTTCTCGTAGTTCCACCTGGCAGCCGAGGTCTCTGAGAGCGGCTCGACCCACGTCACCGCAGTCTCTGTGAGCCGCCAAAGCCTGCGAGATCAGCGCCTCGGCTCCCATCTCCAGGATGAGCTGGCTGAAGTCTCGTGTGCGGGCCACCAGGTTCCTCAACAGCATGCAGGACTGTTTCTGGAACAGCAGGAAAGTATTTCATTAAACAATACAAGAAGCGGATGGTTTGGTTTCCAGAAACAACAGGGAAGACAGGAATACTTGTTTAGAAGCTTATTTGATTTATTTATTTTCAGAAAACAAAGGGAACTGAAGTACAAAAAAAAAAAAAAAAAAAGGCCAAAAGGGCTTGTAAAAGTGTTTTTTATGGAAGAGGATTAGGGCCAAGCAATAATACAAAAATAAAACCATTTTGAGAAAAAATTGTTACATTTCGAGAAAAACTTCACAATAACATGTTGAGAATAAACTCATTAAATTACGAGAAAAAGTTGTTAAATTTCAAGAAACCCCCCCCCGTAAAATAACACGTTTTTTAACAACTTTAATCTTGAGACGGTTTTATTTTTTATTATTACTTGGCCTTAATCCTCTTCCGTAGTTTCTCAAGAAGCAAAAAATAAAGATATAAAAAACACAATAATAATAGTAGTAAGAAAAATATATAAAATTGACTATCAAAATCTATAGCAAATATTTAAAAAAATGAATTTTTGGCAGAAAAGTTTTATTCAAATCACTATATATGAGCTAGCGTTCTTTTAGTATAATACAAATATTGTTATAAAACTAGAATTAGGTTTTAAAATATAAAATAAATTATAAAACTAGAATTAGGTTTTATTTTAGAGTTTCTATTTTAGTACTTTTGTTGTGTGTTTTTGTCATTTTTATTTCTTTTCTTAAAAATATATATTTGTATTCATTTTAATTTATTAGTTTTAGATTTTTAGTACATAAAGTTAAACTAAATGAAAACAAGAAATATTGCTGTGATGGAGAGACTTTGAAATGGTCTTTCATCAGAAGCTTGGCAACTAGCTGAAATAAAGATTTTATTTATTTTATTATGTTAAAATTCATTTAATTTCAAGCAACAAATGTTTTTATGCTTTTAGTATTTTTTTTTTATTTTTATTTAACTATATTTTATTTAATTTGTTAACTATAATAACCATTACCAAGTATTCACCAAGAAGCAAAATAAAATAAAAATAAACAAATAAACAAGACTATCAAAACAGCATATTTACACATAGAAAGTACTTTTAAATGAAAAAAAATTAAAGATAATAATAAAGAAAATAATTAGTTAAAGGCTTGTTTCACACTAAGGACCAATATAGTTATTGTCTTATAGTCTTAAGAGCAAAAGTTCACCTAGTTTTGGATGGCATAAAGGTATTCTGCAACTGAAATTGTGAAAACTTTTACTTTTCTGTTACTATGTGAGAATAAAGTCCTGTTCCTGTAGCTGAAACAGTAGAGCGTGGCACTAGCAACACCAAGGTTGTGAGTTTTTTTGAACCTTGAATGCAATCAATGTAAGTCTCTTTGGATAAAAGCATCTGCTAATGCATTTGAGTCAGCGCACACACACACACAGGCGCTTTACCTGTACATAAAGTTCAGCCGGATGAGTCTTCATGGCCTGCAGGGCCGCCAGCGCTCCGCCACACTCCATGATGACTTTACAGTTGTTGGGTTTGCGTAGAGCGAGAACACTGAGCGCAGCACATCCCTGGTCACACACCTGAACCCACAGCAGAAAAACAGAGCCAAAGACACGGAGAGGAATTCCAGAGTTTAAGAACAGACTCGTTTCAATTAACAAGTGATTTTGAGCAAATAAATGCAGCCTTGGTGAGCAGAAGAGACTTTTCAATAACATTAAAAAAAAATCACTGACTTCAAACTTTTGAACACTAGTGTATATAACTAGAAATGTAAAAGTATTGATTGAATAATTAATAACTAATTACTACAAACTATGTTTAATGCATTTTCTTTGTGGAAACTAGACTTGTTCGTTAATTATATAATTATAACAAATACAAAAAATATTTATAATTTAAAAAAAAACTCTTAAAACATATAATTAAAAATAATTATAAAAAAATATAATTTTATAATTCTACATTTAATAATTATTTTTATTCTTATTTACATATAACTTTATAACTCTACATTTAATATTTTTTTTATTCTTATTCATATAATTATTAGTGCTGTCAAACGATTAATCACATCCAAAATAAAAGTTTGTTTACATAACATGCGTGTAGTTCATATTTATTATGTATATATAAAAATACACACATATGCATGTATATATTTAAGAAAATATGTTGTTTATATATTAAATACATTTATATATAATATAAAATATGTGAATATAAATATATACATGTAAATATTTTCAAAATATTTACTGCATGTGTGTATTTATATATACATAATAAATATACAGAGTACACGCATATATTATGTGAACAAAAACTTTTATTTTGGATGTGATTAATCACGATTAATCGTTTGACAGCACTAATAATTATATAATTCTTAGGTGGTATTTTAAACACTGAATTATCTATTAACATTACTGTATGTTTCTGGAGACAGCAGGAATGTGTTGAGTGTATGAAAACTCATTTATGAGTAATTTGCTATTAAACAGTTAATGTATTATTCAAAAATACACATTAACTTACTAAAAGTTAAAAAGAAGTTCAGAATTTGTGGACTAATTCCAATAATTGGCATTCTATTGCACTTCTGAGGACACACCTGTGCACTGGCCATGTGACGGTTCATCGCCATGACGATAAGCTCCGCCCCTCCAGCATTCACAATGGCATCTTTGACATCATCATTTCCTGCGATGGCCTTCAGTGCGCTGAGCACCTGCTTCACAAGCTCCTGGAAGACAGCAAGATGTTTGTTTGTGTTCATAGGAAACAATGCCAAACCTCTCACTGATCCAGCAGCTCACCTGACAATCCAGACTGTCAGCCAGGAGTGAGATTATGAAGTTCAGCCCCCCGAGGTCTACGATGTCCTGACAGAACTCGTTTCTCACGGCCAGACGGGACAGAGTGGCACAGAGTTCACTGAGCACTGCTGTGTTCTCTGGATGAGCTGAAAACAACACATCATCAGTTCCCTCTTTGAACTGTTACCGTCTGGTCGACGCTACAGAGCTCTGAGCACCAGAACGACCAGACACAGGAACAGTTTCTTCCCCCAAGCAATCCATCTCATGAACACTTGACATTAACGTGGAACACACAACACTATTTTACAATTATTTATTCACCACACATACATATATAATATTTTTTATTTATTTTTTTCCATTTCAAATTTGCACGTCTGACCTGTACACACATGATTGTCTGTATTGCATAGTGTTTTTGCTATTTTGTACATTGCCTATTTGTATATTTGTATATTGTTCTTTTGTTGTCTGTGTCCTGTCCCGTTGCTGTCATTCTGTTGCACTGTAGAGCTTCTGTCACTATAACAAATTCCTCGTATGTGTAAACATACCTGGCCAATAAAGCTCATTCTCATTCTCATGATAGGACAATATTTGGCTGAGATACAACTATTTGAAAATCTGGAATCTGAGGATGCAAAAAAAATCTAAATATTGAGAAAAATCGCCTTTAATGTTAAAATTAAGTAAATAAAAAATTCAGTTTTGATATATTTACAGTAGAAAATTTACAAAATATCTTCATGGAACATGATCTTTACTTAATATCCTAATGATTTTTTGGCATAAAAGAAAAATCGATAATTTTGACCCATACAATGTATTTTTGGCTATTGCTACAAATATACCCCAGTGACTTAAGACTGCTTTTGTGGTCCAGGGTCAAATATGTGTGTGTGTGTGTGTGTACTGTGTATATTTATTATGGACATATAAATACACACACATACATGTACACTCAGATTCCAGATTTTCAAATAGTTGTATCTCGGCCAAATATTGTCCTATCCTAACAAACCATACATCAATGGACGATGTATAAATCTCAGTTTCGAAAAATGTATGGTTTTATGGTCCTGGGTCACATATTATATAAACAAAAACTTTTATTTTGGATGTGATAAATCACGATTTATTGTTGCCCAGCACTATTTATTACATTTATTTATTTATTGTTGCATGCCTAGTGGAAACTCGGCTCACCTTTAGCAGCTTCAACGATGATTTTCAGTCCGTTGTGCTCCAACACGATCATCTTGGCGTGTTCATGGGCTTGTCCAAAGGGCACACGCACGTCATCGTCAAAGGTCATGACCCTCAGCGTGACACAGGCCTCCCTCACGACCTCGGGGTGCTCGATGTGGCGTGTGATGCTGGCGGTGAGCAGTGGCAGCACACCTGCCTTCACCAGACCCTGCCGGTTGTTCTCGTGTTTCAGACAGAAGTGTCGCACCACACGGATACACAGACAGCTGAGAGCGACGTCCGTCTGGTGCGCGGTTAAAGCGCCCATCAAAAACTCTCGCCCTTCCACATCCAGCAGATCCGGCTGGCCGTCTGTTAGCACCGAGAGTGCGGCCAGAGCGACGGAAAGGGCTTCCTTCTCTCCAGCGGCTCTCTGGCAGCAGGCGAGGATCGTGGGATACGCCTCTTTTTGAGCGGCCAGGTATCGCTGTGGGAAGCCGAGAGAGCACTGCTGGGTGAAGACTCTCAGATCCTCCAGAACGGATGCGGACGATGAAGCCACTGCCGTTTTGAGAGACTCCAAAGCCTGGAAATACACCACCGATAACATGTTAAATACAAAACACGATAGTCTCTGTGGACGTGAGGTTAGTTCTGGGAAACATGTAAGTATGCATGTAGCTTCTGAAGTCCAGTACTAAATGAAAAAATATGATTGTTAAATAAAATTAGAAGAATTTACACACCATCATCATCATCATCATCCTGTTAAAAAGTATTCACCCCCCGGCTCTTAATGCATTGTGTTGCCTTCTTGAGCATCAGTACATGTTTTCACCTTTTGTAATAGTTGTGTATGAGTCCCTCAATTGTCCTCAGTGTTAAAAGATGGATTTCAAAATCATACAGTCACTGCTGGAAAGGGTTCAAATATGCAGAAGATGCTGGAAAACCAAAGAATGTGCAGAAGCTGGAGGATTTTTCTGAAGAACAGCAGGCAGTTTGCAGAACTGCTCAGGACCAACGAGGGACTCATGAACAACCATCACTAAATATAAAAACAGTCATGGATCATCCAGGAAATGACACATCGTATTAAGACTCAAGGGTATGTAAACTTTTGAATGGGGTCATTTTTATAAATCCAGTTATTTTTTTGTCTTGTGGAGTATATGTAAACATCTGTTACGTGAAATAGCTTATTCAGGACAGTACTACATAAATTACATGCAATTTTCATGATCCCTCTTATTTTGTTTCAATTATTAACATTTTGCACATTCTGCAAGGGGTATGTAAACTTATGAGCACAACTGTATTTTTATTTAATGCCATGTCAGCATCTTATGCTATTTTCATGGCAAAAACAAGTAAAAAAAATACAAGTATAACAAATACAATAAACACCAGCAAACAAAGAAACACACGTTATATTACACAAGATTTTTTAAATTAACTTTTTCTGGCAAAATTATACTAAATAACTCTTTAAGTGAGTTCACTTCATAAAAGAGTTTTCTACATACATTAAAAGCGGGACAGTCCAATAAAATATGTTTGACGGAAAGGGGAATCTTGCAGAACATGCATTGAGTAGGGTCTGCACCTTTAAGCACAAATGCATGAGTCAGTCTTGTATGACTTATGCAACATCTGGTAAATATCACTTGATCAAATCTAGTTTTAAAAGAGATTACAAATCTGTTTGAAATATCCGGATGGATTTTATACCTGAAGAACCTCATGGGTCTGATCCTCTGTGTTTTCTTCAGAAGAAACTTTGGGCACTGCTTTAACAATGTTGCTGAGATCCACACCTGTGAGGACAAATCAAACCACTTCATTATCATATCACCACATACATCTATATCTACAAACCAATACTGTATAATGTATTCTAATCTGTACATTAATTATGAATGCAAAGGTCCCTATTATTACCATTTTAAATTACCTTTAATCTTTTTGTAGTTCACTTGAAAAGTCCTGCTGTGTAAAAACTACATTTTTATACAAGCTCCTAAAATAAATGTGATGGAAAGTTTTTATTGATATTTTTTAACTCAGTATTATCAAATTAGGATATACATCTTTGCTTGCTTTTAAAGTGAATAATAATTATAAAATAACTAGGTAAATGTTGTTTAAACTATTTGTAGATTTTTGCACTGCAGTCAAAAAGGTCAAAGGTTTAGAAGACTTTTTAAAATAAGTCTCTTATGCTCACTAAAGCTGCATTTATTTGATAAAAAATATAGCAAAAACAGTAATATTGTAAAAAAAAAAAGTTATTACATAAAGATTAAAAACACATGCATGGATGTAACTTTATCTCTGTTTCTTCATTTATTCTGTTTTTTACTTAAATATTTTATATGAGCATTGAGTAGCTTTATGTATGCATGTATTCTGTTATTTATTTAAATATTATACAATCAATGTCCCATTTGAGCATTTATATGAGCATGGATGTGACTATTTATTTATTTGTTTGTTTACTTAAAAATTATACAGCTAATGTCCTATTTAAGTAAACAAATAAATAAATAAATAGTCACATCCATGCTCATATAAAACTTAAATATTATACAGCTAATGTCCTATTTAAGTAAACAAATAAATAAATAGTCACATCCATGCTCATATAAAACTTAAATATTATACAGCTAATGTCCTATTTAAGTTTTATATGTGTATGATTGTGACCATTTCTTTCTTTCTTTATATAACTGGTCTAAAGTTGATAATTAAGATCTTTGAATGTTCTGCTCACTAAGGCTGCATTATTTGCTCAAAATATAATCAAAACAGTAATATTGAAAAAAAGATATATATTATTAGAAAAACATTTAAAAAAAATCTTAATTATTCAAAACTTCTGACAGATTTTGTATGTATATATATATATAGAGAGAGAGAGACATAAATATACATATAATTGATACACATAAATATGCATATATTCACTCAGGGTACACAAAATAATTAAGTAGATATATTAAAGTAAACTAAAGGATTTTTCATGAACATTTTCTTTAATAACTCACCCTGAGATTCAAACTGCTCAATGGCCTCCTTCAAAGCTTCGCTATCCTCCATGTCAAACTCCTCCAGGTTTTCTCTGACCACTGCATCAAAGGTCTCCTGTGCTATCATGCGTTTGGCCATGACTGCAACAGCTGCTGTAAAACATCACAACAGAGCTTTGGTTTGGTTTCACAGCCTGACAAGCGATGCAATTAAAAGAAGCCGTAGATTGCGTTTGGTTTATTTGGTTATCGGTTTAGGACACGTTACACTAACAAAAAGCAGAATAGGGTTACCATGGTTTTTGGACATGTGCCATGGTAATACCACTGTGTGCAGTAAAGTACCTTACAGAAATATGAAAATAGCATAGCACATTTAGTAATCACTCAATAATACTATGCTATATATCACATTACCACCTGACAGCATCAATGGTACCGACACAATTCACCGCAATCAAAGCGTGACTAACACAAAAACGTTATTTATTACCGTAAATCACTCGCCGTTAGTTACACTACCTGAGCGTAACATTCACTCGAACCCAAAGCAGAACAAGCCGGTTTAACACAAAACCGATAATAATCCTGAAACTCACCAACAACACCCAGCCTGGACCTTATGATAAAATGCTCCCTGGAGAACAGTGGGCGGTACGCTAAAAGCGTAAATAGAACAGCGTCTGAACCATAGGTCTGAACGCAGCGGAATTTAACTGACGCAAGCGCTTCGTGAATTAAAGCAAAGCGTTGCGTTTTCTTTAAAGTGGCTCGGGTGAGATTCGTGAGAGAAAATAGGTTCCGCTTCATATACGTTTTTTAAAAAAAAAAAATGTTATTGAACATATTGAACAGAATATACATATACAATGGCATTGATAAATGTACATAAATAAATATTAAGCAAGGCACATATACAATATAGATGCAAAGTACCAATAAACTTACATAGGCTATATTCTGAGAAAGAAAAGAAAAGGAGAAAAAAAAGTAAGTAGGGGTCTCTCTTCATTCCTCTTCAAATAAATCAAGTTCTCTTATTATTCTCCGCTTCATGATGTAGACGGACAAAACATTTTTCATATAAAAAAAAAAACTGATATAACTGATATTCCACAAATTAATGTTTATTTAAAGTACCTTGAGGCTAATTTGGGTATATATTTACACTTATCTGAATAATGATTAATGTACACTGACCCTTTTCGAAACAAATTTACATAAATCCCACCTTAGTAGGAATTTTACTTTTTTAAACTCTTCATAATATTGTATTTTAATTGTTAAACAAATAAATCATTAAATTATTTACATTTATAATAAAGTTATTTATTCATTGCAATTTAACAACTGATGTCCTATTTAAGCATTTATATTTGCATGGATGTAACTGTTTATTTATTCTGTCATTTACATAAATATTATGCAACTAATGTTCTATTTAAGCATTTATATGTGCATGTATTTGACTACTTACTTATTTACTTCTGTTGCTTACTTAAATATTATATAATGCCCCACTTTATTTATATGTGCTTGGATGTGACTTTTTCTTTCTTTCTTTCTTTCTTTCTTTCTTTCTTTCTTTCATTATTTATACATTACTGTCCCATTTAATAATTTATATGAGCATTGATGTGATTATTTATTTAGCTAGTTAGTTAGTTACTTAACTATTAG
This sequence comes from Schizothorax lantsangensis, assembly GCA_027422415.1. NCBI lineage: Eukaryota > Metazoa > Chordata > Actinopteri > Cypriniformes > Cyprinidae > Schizothorax > Schizothorax lantsangensis. The sequence continues at coordinate 36,765,808 of CM049845.1, forward strand.
ACAATTAAATTCCTATTTATGTATATATATTAGTGCTGTCAAACGATTAATCGTGATTAATCACATCCAAAATAAAAGTTTGTGTTTATATAATATATGTGTGTGTGCTGTGTATATTTATTATGTGTATATAAATACACACACATAAATGTGTGTATAAATGTGTGCATCTTCTTGCTACTGGAGTTCCTCAAGGCTCAGTGCTTGGACCACTTCTCTTCTCCATCTACATGTCGTCATTAGGATCGGTTATTCAGAAGCATGGCTTTTCCTACCACTGCTATGCTGATGACACTCAACTCTACTTCTCATTCCAACCAGATGATCCGACGGTAACTGCTCGCATTGCAGCCTGTCTGAGTGACATTTCTAGCTGGATGATGGACCATCACCTTCAGCTCAATCTTGCTAAGACAGAACTGCTCGTGTTCTCCGCCAACCCATCACTTCACCACAACCTCTCTATACAGCTGGGTTCGTCAACCATAACTCCTTCCAGGACAGCCAGGAACCTTGGAGTTGTGATCGATGATCAGTTAAGCTTCACAGACCATATTGCTACAACGGCCCGGTCCTGCAGATTTGCCTTATACAACATTAGGAAGATTAGGCCCTTCCTGTCAGAGCAAGCCGCACAACTCCTTGTCCAAGCTCTTGTTCTCTCCAGACTGGACTATTGTAATGCTCTCTTGGCGGGCCTTCCCGCATGTACTATCAAGCCTCTGCAACTGATCCAGAATGCAGCAGCCAGAGTGGTCTTTAATGAGCCGAAAAAAGCTCACGTTACCCCTCTCTTCATCCGGTTACACTGGCTACCAATAGCCGCTCGCATCAAATTCAAGGTACTGATGTTTGCCTACAAGACCACAACTGGCACTGCACCAATATACCTAAACTTGCTAGTTCAAACTTATGCGCCCTCCAGAAGCTTGCGTTCTGCAAGTGAACGACGTCTTGTGGTGCCATCCCAAAGAGGTACCAAATCACTCTCACGGACCTTTTCCTGGACTGTGTCCAGCTGGTGGAATGACCTCCCGATCTCAATTCGAACAGCTGAGTCTTTAGCCATTTTCAAAAAACATCTAAAGACACATCTTTTTCGCCAGCACCTGACTAACTAATACTAACACTTACCTATTCTATTTAATAAAAAAAAAAAAAAAAAAAAAAAAAAAATTCCTAGCTACGTGTAATGTGCTAGACTAACTGAGACTTGTCATGGCACTTGTATACTGTTGCTCTCTCGATGGTCTGATTGCTTCTATTGTTCTCCTCATTTGTACGTCGCTTTGGATAAAAGCGTCTGCTAAATGATTAAATGTAAATGTAAATAAATGCATATATGTAAGAAAAATGTGTTTATATTTACATTTACATTTACATTTATGCATTTAGCAGACGCTTTTATCCAAAGCGACTTACAGTGCATTCAGGCTATACATGTATTATCAGTATATATTTAAAATATTTATATATCATATGAATTATATATACATATAAATATTTTTTAAATATATACATGGGTGTGTGTGTGTGTTTATATTTATACATTTTATGTGTATGGGTGTGTCTAATTAATCAATTCATTTATTTATTAATTTATTGTTATTTACTTAAATATTATATAACTAATGTCCTATTTAAGCATTTAAATGTGCAGGATTGTGTCTGTTTATTTATTTTCGATTTTTCTTCCATATTTCAGTTATGCCATATGTAAATGCTTTATTTCATCGCATCTTTCGCTCATGTATGACGCCAGGATGAGTTATATTATATATGAGAAAACAGCGTCGTGTGCGTGCGTCATGACGCTGAGCTGAAAGCGTCACGTGAATATAAACCCGCGCTGCGTCGTGACGCGTCCTTCTTCCCTGCCTATCCCCACCAGCGGAAGGCAGCGCGCTCTCTGTTCTAATATCAGTGCTGAGTGAATCCTGAAACATCTGTCAAAATGGTACGTATCAGACGTATTATTTGATTCGATCTAGATGTGCAGCGAGCAGATTTTAATATCAGATACAGTATTTGTGCGTTTAACGGGATTTTCGGAAAAATGCATGCGGGAAAAGGCCGGCTAGTTGTTTCCAACAAAACAAAATGGCAGCGGCGTGACTCGTTTTTAAAATGCTTTACAAATTATGTATCGTTGTTTCCGACTAGATTATAACTCGTTTATTAAATACTCAGCGAGTATAACTCAAACCAAATCCTTTAATGGGTAACGTTAATTTTGAGTCGTTCGGTTTGTTTGTCAGGCCGGGCCTGGTTAGCATGTTAGCTAACTCTGCCACGTATTGTGGAAAGAATCGCGTGCTTGAGAAAAATCACATCTGAAGCCCTCCATTATCTGCTTTTGTAACTCCATATCCTGATATTTTAGTTCCAGTACTAGTTCTTATGTTTTCCCTCTGTTTGTGATGGGCTGTGTGCGGTTTTAGTCACTTCGCCGGTCGGTTTAGCGGCAGGTGTCGGGTGTGTTCAGACCGGCACGCAGCAGTCTCGTGTCGCTGTCTGTCCCGCATGTGCGGTTTATCAGCCGGGCCACATCACGCACATGGCCGTCTATTGTTTGCGCAATGGCTTTGGGTAGACCGTGTAAAGGGCGCTAGTGATGAATATTTAAGCAGGTGCATTCATTCTGGCCTTTTAGTAAAAGCCATTGCGTTTTACTCGGCAGAAATTCGTTACCGCATTACTACCTGTTATATACAATCACGTGGCGCGTTCAGTGCTGGGGAGTGACTAGTTACATGTATCGGAATTACGTAATTTAATTACAAAATAAATATAATTTTAATCTGTTATAGTTACTGAGAAAAAAGTGTTATGAAAATGTCAACGATTACAAAGGGGTTACATCAGATTTTTTCACACGTATACAGATTTGATTGATTTCTTTCCCAAATTGCATCGACTGCTTTAAAATATGGGACACCAATGTTTCTGGAGTTTAGGACACAGAACGTCGCCATGAAAATAGCCTTTGATGCTGGCATGGCGTTAAAAAGTGAATGAATTAATAAGGACACATGCTTCATATGCTTTATTTTTTTTAACGTTAACATTTTTTATTTTTTTTAATTAAAGCTTTGTTAGATGCCAGTGTTTCTTGTCATAGCTATGCAAAGAATTTTTCAAAAACAGTTTAATAACTAAAACTATTTCTTAAGATTTTAAATCAGTATTTAACCTCAGAATGGTCTCAAGAAGAGGTGCCAAAGTCTGATTTTGTGATAGCTGTGCTTTTAAAATTAAATTAGTCTTAATTCTAGTGATGAAGGATTTCAACAGTGACCGTAATCAGTGTTGAACACTACTGTAAGGTTAACCTTGCTGCTTTAAATGTTTCAAAATGATTAAGTTGAAAACATTCATTAGAAATTTAGAAAAGTAATCAAATGTAATCAGTTACATTAATGAAGTAATTGAAATAGTTACACTAATTACATTTTAAATGGGGTAACTTGTAATCTGTAACCCATTACATTTCCAAAGTAACCTTCCCCATCACTGGTCATGTTTAATATAAATGTCACATTTGATATCTACTTCAAAATGTCTAATTTGCTCTTTCTATATGGAATAAATGCAACATAAATGCTTTAGGCCTACAGAAGGTTTGTTGTGTTAAGGACCAGTCTTATCTAGAAATCTGAATCCGTTACTAAGGTTTGTCAAGAACAAATAGGTTGTTACAAGTGTAAATTGAGTTTGGATGACAAATGTCAAATGCGTCTCTTCCAGGTGAACTTCACAGTCGACCAGATCCGTGCCATCATGGACAAGAAGTCCAACATCCGTAACATGTCTGTGATTGCGCACGTGGACCACGGGAAATCTACGCTGACCGACTCTCTGGTGTCCAAGGCTGGAATCATCGCTTCCTCCCGCGCCGGAGAGACCCGCTTCACTGACACACGCAAAGATGAGCAAGAGCGCTGCATCACCATCAAATCCACGTAAGACGCCTGCAAATAAAATGCAATTAAATGCATATAAACATTATGCAAAATTGCCTGGACATAGCTGGGAAATTTGCAAGCCTGTAAAAGTTCAATTAAATGGATGTAAATGTTATTGTGCATAACTAAACCTGGAAATATCAGGGTATTTTAAAATTGGAAGTCTTAAGTAAAATGCTTTTAAATAGATATTATGTATAACTGAATCTGGAAATATCAGGCAGTTAATATGGCAATCCTGTAAACAAAATGCAATTAAATGGAATATAATCTTTATCACGCATGCTTATAAATGATGTTCTGTAGGGAGTGGCTGTGATGTGCACGAGGGCAAAGGCTGTGCAACTGCTTTTTCAGTGCTTTATGGTGTTGAGTCATATATAATTTCATACACTGGAGTAAAATTAAGTATTTATTAAGGGTGAAACAATATATTGCAAAACAAAAATGCAATAACATGTATCGTGTATAATTCTACCAAAATGAAAGTTTAGATAGTTTAGCATCAAATATGGATTTGAGCTTCCATGTTTATTAATATTAAATAAAAAAAACTAAAATGCATTATTCAATAAAATACAATGTTTTGAGAGTATGTAGTGAGGGATTGAGTCCAGGCATATGTCTAACAGTCATTTACTATGCATTTTCTTAATTTTCTTTATTGCTCATAGAAAAATCAATCCTGTTTAGTTGTAACTAACATAACTCAAACTCTGAGTTCATAGTTGGCCAAAACAGCCAATCATCTATGACCTGCTTACTAGAACAAAACAAAAGCCTTGCGGAGTGTCTAATACGGCTCTACAAAGAGTTTGTTGTTGATTTCCCTGCCATGCCTCTTTCACAGTGCCATCTCCATGTACTACGAGCTGACCGAAAATGACATGGCCTTCATTAAGCAGTGTAAGGATGGATTTGGTTTCCTCATCAACCTGATCGACTCTCCCGGCCATGTCGACTTCTCCTCTGAGGTCACGGCTGCTCTGCGTGTCACCGATGGAGCTCTGGTTGTGGTGGATTGTGTCTCTGGTAAACTTTTTACTGTGGTTCTACATCATACTGTTGTTGATATGGTCTAAAAGTCGCCTTTCCACAAATTAAGCTTTTAAATTGTACCAAAAGTCTTAAATTCATATGTTATGGTATTAAATGTTGCATCCACTGCAAAAAATAGATCAGTATGTTTGTCACATATTTAAAGATCCTTAAATCAAGTAACATTTACTTGATGCAAAATGAAGTCTGAGAAATTGAAGAATTGAGTTTTGTCTATCGATATGACTGGACCCATTAGAAGGTGTTTATTCTGGTTTTAATCAAATGGAAATAGCAGGGAAATGTTAAACTATTGGCAATCTGTTCAAAGTTGTGTATTTCTGAACATTTTAGTGTCGCTAATACAACTTCTGTTCTCCGTAGACAAGTTTCTCTTACAAAGTCTTAATTTGCTATTTCATAGATTAAGGTCTTAAATTTGAGGAGAGTCTCAAATTCATGAAGTTATGGTATTAAATATTGCATACGATTCAAAAATGATTATTTTCCTCAGTGTTTTTGTATTGTTTTCCAGTATAGAAACCTAATCATTCTTAAATCAAGAAACATTTAATTGAGGTGCAAAATGAAGATGAATGAAATCTTGTTTTCTGAGAAATTGATCAAAATGAAGTGCCTTTGTACTTAAATGAGAACAAATCTGCCAATAGGGTCAGAAAAATAAACTTGTATTCCCCTTGAATTAAGTTATTTTGAGGTAGTTTTTATTTTTTTTTATGATGACCATTTTGGTCTATTTGTTCATGCTTTAATCATAAACCCGCTAATTTTAATGCATTTTATTATTTTTGTTCCCTTATTTATTCCTTGGTCTTAAATTTAACTTCATAATACCTGCAGAAGTCTGGGTTTATGTTTAGAGAACATTGAAGTATTGTTACCTTCAATTTATTGCTTATCCTCTTCACTTGGTCTTGAAAAGGTCTTAAATTTACCTTCATGAAACCCTGATAGGGTCTAAACCATGCATGCATTTATTGCTGAACTTACAGGACGTTAAATGTCTGCTTTTTGCGCAGGTGTATGCGTGCAGACAGAGACTGTGCTGAGACAGGCCATCGCCGAGCGCATTAAGCCCGTGCTGATGATGAATAAGATGGACCGTGCCCTGCTGGAGCTCCAGCTGGAACCTGAAGAACTGTACCAAACCTTCCAGCGCATCGTGGAGAACGTCAACGTCATCATCTCCACCTACGGAGAGGATGAGGCTGGACCCATGGGCAGCATCATGGTGAGAACATGCACTCATTCATTAATATGTGAAGTTAATGAAGTGCTAAAATGCTGTGGTCTGTGAGGAGAAACCATGCACCACTCTGATGGGCTGATGAACCGCTAACCACAATATCTGAGACCTGCGCTGATCGATTAGTGATTTCTAACACTTCCAGAGCTGCAGTCTCATATCGGTTCCTTTAGCTGGACTGTTTGTGCTCATCTCGCTCTGCTTTCTCCCAGATCGATCCAGTGATCGGTACTGTGGGTTTTGGATCCGGTCTTCACGGCTGGGCCTTCACTCTGAAGCAGTTTGCTGAGATGTATGTGGCCAAGTTTGCTGCTAAAGGTGAAAGTCAGCTGAGCCCAACTGAACGCTGTAAGAAAGTGGAGGACATGATGAAGAAACTCTGGGGTGACAGGTGAGATTCAGGCGATAAATACAGTCTGTGCTAGCAGTTTTGGCCGGAAAAAAAATGAAGCTCCTTTTTGCGTTATTAGTAATTTGGATTAAACATCTGCTAGAAGATGCTCATACACAGCCATGTAAAAGATTTAAAGTCTCTTCTGGTCACCAAGACTGTTTATTTGATTAAAATATTTGATCATATTGTGAAATGTTTACAATAAATTTCTGTTGTAATATTAGAAATTGTAATTTATTGCTGTGATCAAAGCTGAATTTTCAGCATCATTACATTACAGTGTTCAGTGTCACATGATCTTCAGAAATCATTCTAATATGCTGATTTGCTGCTCAAGAGACATTTCTGATTATTATCAATGTTGAAAACAGTTGAGCTGCCGAATATTTTTGTGGAAACCGTGATGCATTATATTTTTTCAGGATAATTTGCACAGAAGGGGGGGGGTCATTTATTTGAAATATAAGTTTACTTCATTTGAAAAATAAAACATAAATGTCTTTACTGTCACTTTCGATCAATTTAATGCATCTTTGGTTAATACAAGTATGAATAAGGAGCCTTTATGCTAGAGTACTTCTGAAATCTTTTATAGATTAATCTTTTCTGCTGTCAGGTGACAGGGAGCTAACTACCGCGGGAAATGCAAAGGGCTGAATAAGAGAAAATGAAAAGAAACAGACAGATTTATTTTGTAAACCAATTAAAGTTGCAAATAATGGTGCTGGTGATAGCGATCATGTGGTGAATGTTGATCCACCAGCCGAAAGGAAGACGAACAGTTTTCGGAGAGAATGGTTGAAAGACTTCGAGTGGCTCCGCTATGAAAATGCACTGTGCTCTATGCACTGCATTCACTTTAAAGCCTGTGGGACGGAGTTTGCAGGTAAAACTAACAGCATTCGCCACCGAATCTACACATTTTAAGCTCAAAAGCTTGGTTAAACACCGAGAGAGTGCCAAACACAAGAAATGCAGGGACAAGTGTGTGGCAAAATGTTCAGGATCATCAGGTTCAATCGTTAAGGCCTTTAATCATCAGGATGCTCACGTAGGGGTCTGCAGTAATATCGTAATTGTTGTTTTAACGATGTGCGATTTGACATTATAGAGTATATTGCAAAAACCAAACAAAACACCTACAGAGTGCACGCATACATGATGTGATGACGTCTAGTAGGTTAGACTAGTGCGTCTGCGCATTTAGAGTGCTTTATTTTTTTTTTCACTGCATGATTCGGTCTATTAAAATGCATCACAAAATTCTAGATATGTTGGCTTTATCACTTCATATAGTTAATATCACACGAAGTGTGCCTCTTTTCCTCCAAAAATCAGCATGATTACAAATGTCATATTGACTGTATACAACAGTTCAATAAACAAGAAGCTAATATTAAGAGACTTACATTTTAGACACTATATTGCCTGTTTTTGCTCCATTTCGACAACAAAAATATTCCAAACAAAGCCACAGCACTGTTTTGTGTCTCTGAGCAACATGACGGTGTTTCGTTCCTGAATGAATCGACCGTTTAAATGATTCGGTTCAATCGCAGTGACTCACTTATTAACAGTGACTTGCTGCATCCTACTGGCGGTTTTAATTTCACATTTAAAGTTTTTTTTTCTTTTATTTAAATATAATTTCAAATCAGTATTCAATGTTTTGTTTACAGTATTAAAATTATATATGCATGTGTAACTGCAGGTTAAATGCATTCATGTCCTGCATTAAGCAGTGTGTAAATGCATCTAAATGCCACTTCAGGAAATTCAAATTCAAAGATGAATTTTGTTGATATTGATTTAATTTGCTTGATAGCCCAAATGTCTTATTATTCTAACTGACTGATTAAATGTAAGAATTTGACTCAAATGATGCACACTTTTAGAAAAAAATGGCTTAATTGTAAAAATGACCATGAAAGGTAAAAATCGATTAACTTATTGGAAAAGAGTTTCTGTCACTGCTGTGAACTGACCACCACACAGAATATGAAGATATCAAAGTCAGCTGTCTACGGTAGTCCTTAAGATCAGCACAATAACACACTCGGCAAAAAATTGTCTAATTATCGTTATAGATAAAATCCTAGAAAATATAGAGATATAATTTTTTTGTCAATATCGCACACCCCTAGCTGCCAGCTGTTCCACGCAATTGGCAGAGCTGAATGTAAAATTTAACACCGCATACACCATCCTAACCCTTGCCAAAGAGGAGCGCTCTGTGTTTAACCAAACTCGGATTAACTTGGGTGGTTTACGAAAGAAATGTCAGTTCTTTTCATTTTCTCTCTTCAGCCCTTTGCATTTCCTGTGGTAGTTAGCTTCCTGTCACCTGACAGCGGAAAGCAGTGACTGGGTGATTGATGGCAATCTAAAATCTGCATTAAAGTTAATGTAAAGATGAAATCTGTTAATATATAATTTGTAGTTGTGGTGCTCATTCATTTTTGCTGATGCTCCTAACTTTTTAAAGTTGGGAGCACCAGTGCTACCAAGTAAAAAATAAATAATTTCGAGCCCTGTGTAAATATTTATATAAATGTGTTAATATTACTCATTCTCCGCTGCTTTTCCAGGTATTTTGACCCAGCCACCGGTAAATTCAGCAAGTCTGCAAATGGCCCTGATGGAAAGAAACTGCCCCGCACCTTCGCCCAGCTCATCCTGGACCCCATCTTCAAGGTACCTTAAAGAGCCTTAAATAGTAGTGCAGATCTCTTTCTGATACACTGGTAATCACACCTCACTTCCTCAATCTCCAGGTGTTCGATGCCATCATGAACTTCAAGAAGGAGGAAATCGCCAAGCTGGTCGAGAAGCTGGACATCAAGCTGGACACCGAGGACAAGGATAAGGAAGGCAAGCCGCTGCTGAAGGCTGTGATGCGTCGCTGGCTGCCCGCCGGAGAAGCTCTGCTTCAGATGATCACCATCCACCTGCCCTCTCCCGTCACGGCCCAGAGGTACCGCTGCGAGCTGCTTTACGAAGGACCCGGAGATGATGAAGCTGCCATGGGTACGAAACATTCATTTTCATGCGTTTACTTTGTTGCTTGCTGTATTTGAACTGTCTGACTGTCTTGTTGTGGTCTGCTCAGGTATTAAGAACTGCGACCCTAAAGCTCCCCTCATGATGTACATCTCCAAAATGGTGCCAACCACTGATAAGGGTCGGTTCTATGCTTTCGGCCGTGTGTTCTCTGGTGTCGTGTCCACTGGGCTGAAAGTGCGAATCATGGGACCAAACTTCTCCCCTGGGAAGAAGGAGGATCTTTACCTGAAACCCATTCAGAGGTCTGCAGCGCTCTGTACTCATTAACACTAGTGATGCACTGAAATTACTTTTCATTTAGCCAAAAACCGAATACTAGTTTGAATATAACCAGCCCTATAGGAGTGGTATTTTAATTGCACCAGGCTGTTTTTATGTGACGTGTGCTGGCAAAATGTGTCACAATGAGCCAATTTCTCCCCCAAAAAAATTCCACATTCTCAGTTTAAAAGACTCTCAAAATGATATGATTTGTTGGAATCGGATGAAAAATGACACTTTTTGTGTAGCTCAAAATTAGACCATGCACATTCAGACTCATTTTGCCAGCATGGGTCACATCAACTTTTAAATGATAAAATGGCAACACTTTACAATAAGATTTCATTTAAAATGAGTTAATATGAACAATACTTGCGCAGCACTTGCTCATCTTTTAATGTTAAATTCAGTAGTCAGTAATGCATTAAAATGAAAATTTGTATCTTTTGACATTAATGTACTGTGAACTGACATTAACATTGATTAACTAGCATCAAAGAATAATAAATGCAGTAAAAACATTGTTCTTTGTTAGTTAATGCAGTGTTAACAAATGAGACCTTATTGTAAAGTGTTACTCAGGGTTTTTCCTGGCTCAAAATGAGGCGGAGGTGGTACCATCCTGATCATGTGCACACAATGTACCCACACTTTAACTGGCTAAAACAAACACTTTTTACCCACAACGTATTTTAGGTATTATAATAATGATATGATTTTAAAAAAATGACAATTATAAAGTTACATTTTACAAAAACAAATTAAATTAAATACAACAAATATACTAAAAGCCCTTTTGTAGTATAGGTGAACACAAACATAACATTAGGTTGTTAAACACTTTGTGAAATTGAAAATCTTTATCCACTCCTTATAGTCTCCTGGTCCATATCACTTTGATCCAACATACATTTATCCTTATATAGCCTTATGACATCTTTTCTTTTTCCTCAGAAATTCTGTGGTGTCTAGTTATCAAATGAAGGCATAAAACATTAATTTCATTTATCTTTAAATTATTACAAATCAAAATTATTTATTTAGGCAAACAAAGGGGATTTATTCAAATTAAAATATGGAAGAATTTTTGATCATTACTTTAAAAAAAAAAGTTAATAATTTTAGTGTAGTAGCAGTACTGCAAGTTAAACCGAACTTTTATTTTGACGGGTTGCCGTGAATACTTTAACAGTTCTGTGTGACACTAGTTTTACTCCAATGAAACGGTAAAATACTCATGAAGTTACACTCAGAGCAGTTCTGGAGATGTTGTTCATGTATTTATGTCCTCATTTAGAGAGATGGCAGATGCTTAAATCTCATTTAATAATCAACACTTTGAATAAACGAATGTTTACCAATGCTTTACCAATGTTTAGTGACACTTTGTTCATGCTTCACTTAAACTGCATGGACTAAAATATCTATTATATTTTGTTTATGAATTTTATTTATATTTTTAGTGATTTTATGATCGTTTTGTCATGCCAAAGTTCATTTCCGGTTGCCAAAGTTCTGTGCATCACTAATTAACATGATTAAAACCAGGTCACGAAACTGTGCACTACTTTTCTGATGCATAACGCTTCTCTATTCCAGGACCATTTTGATGATGGGGCGTTACGTCGAGCCCATTGAAGAAGTGCCATGTGGTAATATTGTGGGTCTGGTTGGCGTGGACCAGTTTTTGGTGAAGACCGGGACCATCACAACTTTTGAGCAGGCCCACAACATGCGTGTGATGAAGTTCAGCGTGAGCCCTGTGGTGCGAGTGGCGGTGGAGGCCAAGAACCCCGCTGACCTGCCCAAACTGGTGGAGGGACTCAAACGCCTGGCCAAGTCCGACCCCATGGTGCAGTGCATCATCGAGGAGTCCGGAGAGCACATCATCGCCGGCGCTGGAGAACTTCACCTGGAAATCTGCCTTAAAGATCTGGAGGAGGACCATGCCTGTATTCCACTGAAGGTCTGTGCATCTTTAATGCTCGACTCTTTAGTGATGTAACAACAGTTTTTATTAGGAGACATTTGAAGGACGGATTTTGTAAGACCCAGAAACACGTACAAATTTTATTACAAATACAGTTGAAAAGTATTTTTATAGATTTGTGTGTATAATCCAAAAAATATATAATACAGCACACTTGAACCAATCGTAGATGCTTTGAATGAAATTACAATGTAAAGTAGAAAAATATAAATCTCAAATTGAGAATGTTCCCTCATTTTATTAGTTGGTTTCCTTGTTTTAAATTGTGGCCGCAAATAAAAAATTTGTTGCATTTTAGTTTGTTCCCTTGCACCCCCCACCCCCCTCGATTAATTACTTTGTTCCCTCGTTTAAGTTAAATCCTGACCATGAATAAGGAACTGGTTCCCACTATTAATCAAATGGTTCCCTTGTTTTAGTTAAATCGTGGCCACAAATTAAGAACTCTCGCGTTTTAATTTGTTTGCTTGCTCATTTGCGCAATTTTTTTGTTTGCTCGTTGTAATTTGTTTGCTCATTTTTATTTGTTTTCTTGTTTTAACTAGTTTGCTTGCTCGTTTATTTGTTTGCTGTTTTGTTTGCATGGTTTTTATTTGTTTGCTGTTTTAATTCGTTTGTTTGCTCGTTTGTAAAATTGTGACGGTCAATTTAAAATTTGTTTCACTATTAACTGGTTGCCTTGTTTTAGTTAAATTGTGGCTCCAAATTAAGAATTTCTTCACTCGTTTAATTTGTTCCCATATTTTAGTTTGTTCATTTGCTCATTTTAATTTATTCGTTGCTTGTTATTCGTTTGCTTGGGTTTGTTCTTTTGCTAATTTAGTCATTCACTCTTGTTTTTATGTTCTTTGTATTGGTCCGTTCTTTTGTTTTGGTTAAATGGTTGCCACGAATGAACTGTTCCCTCATTTTAGTTAAATTGTGACCACATATTAAGATTTTTTTCCCCCTTGTTTTAATCTGTTGAATGAATTCCTAATTCCTGGAAATGCTAAATGTATATATTTGTCCATGTCATGTGGGGCTCAGTTGCATTTATAAAATTTAGTTGCATACACTTTCAAATTCAAAAACTTCACAAATTTCTGTATTCAATCAACCAGCCTTTCCTGATGTAACCCGTGTGTCTGGTTCTCCAACAGAAATCAGACCCCGTTGTGTCCTACAGGGAGACGGTCAGTGAAGAATCAGACCAGATGTGTTTGTCCAAGTCTCCCAACAAGCACAACCGTCTGTACATGAAGGCCAAGCCGTTCCCCGACGGTCTCGCCGAAGACATCGACAAGGGCGATGTGTCAAACCGGCAGGAGCTCAAGACCCGTGCCCGTTACCTGGCTGACAAATACGAGTGGGAGGTCACAGAGGCCCGTAAGATCTGGTGCTTCGGACCTGACGGAACCGGACCCAACCTCCTGATGGACGTGACCAAGGGAGTGCAGTACCTTAACGAGATCAAGGACAGCGTCGTGGCTGGGTTCCAGTGGGCCACTAAAGAGGTGAGGCGTTCAAAGTTAATTGGGGTTTGGTTAACTAGCTGTCCTGTTGATGTCCTGGCTGGTCGATGAGGAGAAATCATGCACCACTCTGAAGAAGTGATCGATAACACCTACCACAAATATCTGAGACCACCACAGGCACAGGAAAAAGTTCAAATCTACAATATCGCATTGAGTCTTGAAGGAAAATTTGACCTGGTTATATTTTGGTTGTATTATAAATTAACTTGTTTTATTATTGTATTTCATTTTAAATAATACAAATCAATAGAAATTAGAAGTTGTAGTAATAATTTTATTTTTAAATTTACTTGTATGCATTTAATTTTTGCATTTATTGTAATGCTTTTGTGTATTTTTATTAAAATAATACCAGTAATACAAATCAGTATTTTAATCTTGTTTGTATTAAAACAAAAAAATAGTTTTTGCTTTTTTGTTTTAAGAATAAAATGCAATAATAAAATGATGCAAGTTAGTAAAGAATACATTTTATTGTATTATGCATTTAATTTTTGCTATGATTATTATTATTATTATTGTTAAAAAATACAAACCAATAAATATTTTATACATTTATACATGCTTTTATTTTATTGATGCTTATTAAATATACAATACAAAGTGGTAAATAAATAAAAATATAAATTAAATACTGTATTAACTTCATCAGTTGTATTTACTAAATTGTCATATATGCTTTAAAATTCAAAGTTGAGTTTTATAAAATGTTTCTTGTTGGATGTTGAATCTTGAATCTTTAGCTTTTATGAATAGAGATTTTATGATTGAGACTTGACTGTCCTCATGGTTTGGTTTCTCTGCTCAGGGTGTGCTGTGCGAGGAGAACATGCGTGGTGTCCGTTTCGACGTCCACGATGTGACCCTCCACACGGACGCCATCCACCGCGGCGGTGGCCAGATCATTCCCACGGCCCGCAGGGTTCTGTACGCCTGTCAGCTCACGGCTGAGCCCCGACTCATGGAGCCCGTCTACCTGGTGGAGATTCAGGTGAGACACAGCGTTCTTCAGTCAGCCTTACTGTGTATCTCATCTTTAACATATGAGTGTGTCTCACCCACGTCTCTTCCTCTCTCAGTGCCCAGAGCAGGTGGTCGGCGGCATCTACGGCGTGTTGAACCGAAAACGAGGCCATGTCTTTGAGGAGTCTCAGGTCATGGGAACGCCCATGTTTATCGTTAAGGCCTTTTTGCCCGTCAACGAGTCTTTCGGTTAGTTTCCATCTTCACATTAATGACCCTTTTTATCAAACAAATGTGACCCTGGAGCACAAAACCACTCATAAGGGTCCATTTTTTTTAAATTGACATTTATGCATAATCTGAAAGCTGAATAAATAATCTTTCCATTGATGTATGGTTTGTTATGATAGGACAATATTTGGCTGAGATACAACTATTTGAAAATCTGGAATCTGAGGGTGCAAAAAAATCTAAATATTGAGAATCTCCTTTAAAGTTGTCCAAATGAAGTCCTTAGCAATGCATATTACTAATAAAAAAATGAAGTTGATATATTTACGGTAGGAAATTTACAAAATATCTTCATGGAACATGATCTTAATATCCTGATGATTTTTGGCATAAAAGAAATCTATAATTTTGAGCCATACAATGTATTGTTGGTTATTGCTACAAATATACCTGTGATATACAAATATACTTATGACTGCTTTTGTGCTCCAGGGTCACAAATGTGTTTATGTACTAAAAGTAATGTTCTGAAAGGATAATTCCACTTCCAGAATACATTTTTATAATTTGCTCACCCCCATGTCATCCAAGATGTTCATGTCTGTCTCTTCTTCACTTGCAAAGAAATTGAGTTTGAGAAACATTCCAGGATTTTTTTGGGGGGAAAAAATTTTATATGGAAAAAAAATCCTGGAATGTGTTTCTCAACTAACTTGCTTTACGATTGAAGAGAGACATGAACATCTTGGATGACGTGCCATTTTCTTAAGACAAATCTATTCTTTAATGACTCATTTGTCAATTTTAGTCCCATTCATTTATATAGTGCTTTATTCAGAAGTTATTTCAGAGCAGCTTCAGTAATAAACAGGAAAATAAGTGTAAATGTTGTGAAATGCATCAATTGAGGCGACTTGAGCAGTTCAGTGTTGATTCTGTTCATTCATTATGAAACTACTTTAAAAGCAGCTTTACAGAAGATGACTGTCATTATTCAGTTCATGTTTTGTTCTCATCCGATTGTGTCAGTGATATTTCTGAATATTTCTCTTTTAAACCCATCGGAGCAAACCAGAGTCAGCATTTGTTCATTACTCATTGAAGTGTAGAGTCTGACTGATTCAGGCGGAGTTTGCAGTCTGAATTGAAAGTGCTGAGAAAACAGGACTGAGACGTACAAAAGATGAAACGGCCAGCGTGTCTTTCTATTGTGTTCTCACTGTCAAACAACACATGTACAGCGCAAGCAGTGTAGAAATGATGCATGAGCAGATTCTTTTGAAATTCATATGTCAAAAGATCCAAATCAGCCTCGAACTCATCAGTTAACGTACGAGTCAATTAGAGTGATTCCTGACTCACTGAATCAGTAGAAATGAATGGCTGGTGGGTCAGAAGACAAAGTTAAAGAGAAACACATTTAGGACATTTTTGAAAACGATGTTTTCAGTTTAAGTACACGGTTAATACATTTTTCAAATTTGTTTCAATTAGAGTAAAAAACTAAGGACTCTGTCATACAGTTCAACGAGCAAAAAATATTTTTTTCAACAATTTTATTAGTAGTGGTGGTAGTATTTATTTTATTTTATTTTTTTATTAACTAACTTTTTTTTTAAATAAAATTGCTGTGCATTTTAACTTTGATAGTAGTAGGTTTATTATATCTTAATATGAACTAATTTTAATATTGATCGTAACTTTTACTAGTGTATATATTATGATTTTAATAGTGGTAGTATAATTTTATATTAGTAAAACTTTTTTTTTTTTGTACTATTTTAATTTGTAAACCTTGTAGTAGTATGATTATTTTAATGATTAAGTAGTATTATACGTTTTTATTTTGTATTTTTTTTTTTTTTTTTTTTAGCTCTTTTCTTTCTCTTGTGTTTTGTACAATTTAGTAGTAGTAGTTATTCAGTATTATTAGTGTTCACTTCCAGGGTTTAAGGAGCCAGTTTTGTGCTAGTAGCAGTTCTCAATCCTAATGAAAGTGTCATAATCTCTATTAAATCCACATGTTTGTGTTCAGTCTCCTAACATCTGATATGTGTGTGTGCAGGTTTCACAGCTGACCTGCGCTCTAACACCGGCGGTCAGGCCTTCCCTCAGTGTGTGTTCGATCACTGGCAGATCCTGCAGGGTGACCCCAAAGACCCCGCGTCCAAACCCTTCCAGGTCGTGGGCGAGACACGCAAACGCAAGGGCCTGAAGGAGGGCATTCCCGCACTTGACAACTTCCTGGACAAATTATAACCGCTCGGCGACACATCTCTGTTCTGTAGCCCGACCTCGACGCTTTACTCATTCCTTCCCTCCTGCACTCACTTCCTTCCCTCAGAGTTCAGCCGAGGGACTGTACAGGGCACAAACACCACCTGTTATCACATTCTGACAGGAAATTCAAGAGGATTATGTAAATCTAATAAAGAAAATAAATAAAAATTGAAAATACTCGCGTGCATGTGTGCAGTGCTTCATTGCCAGTCAATGCAGATGTTGACTTGTGTCCAAGGTCCATGATATTTTATGTATTTTCAAATTTATACATCTTATTTAGTTTCTGTGCTACCGTGTCCTATTAAATGGTCCAGTGGTGTAAATTTTAAGTCCAAATTTCATGTAGTTTTTGAGCTCAGTAATTCTGTTCGTAATAACACAAGATTTGTCAATGCCTTTAACATCAAAATACAATGCCATAACTATTGCATTTTAATACAATATGTAGTATTTATATTAAAGGGTTACTCCACCCCAAAATGAAAATTGTCAATCACTTACCCCCATGTTGTTCCAAACCCGTAAAAGCTTCGTTCATCTTCAGAACACAATTTAAGATATTTTAGATGAAAACCGGGAGGCTTGTGACTGTCCCATTGACTGCCAAGTAACTCTCGCTGTGAAGGTCCAGAAAAGTATGAAAGGCATCGCCAGAATACTCCATCTGCCATCAGTGCTTCAATCTGAATTTAATGCTGCGAGATTACTTTTTGTACGCAAAAAGAAAATAAAAACAAATTTTTTTTTTTTCAACAATTTGTCGTCTGTCACCGCTTACGCTTTGATTTGAATGAAAATAGCGTATCCTTGTATTGCGGCTAATACAGAAGAGCGTACGCAGTTTGCGTTTAGCAGATATTCTCTAAAATGGCGCTACGGTGACGCGGAGACGATGAATTGAGGAAAAAAAATTTTCTTTGCATACAAAAAGTGTTGTCGTAGCATCATAAAATTCAGATTGAAGCACTGATGGCAGATGGAGTATTCTGACGATGTCTCTCATACTTTTCTGGACCTTCACAGCGAGAGTTACTTGGCAGTCAATGGGACAGTCACAAGCCTCCCGGTTTTCATCTAAAATATCTTAAATTGTGTTCTGAAGATGAACGAAGCTTTTACGGGTTTGGAACGACGTGGGTAAGTGATAAATGACAAAATTATCATTTTTGGGTGGAGTAACCCTTTAAGTTTAGTGTTGTATTTTTATTAGAAAATGCAATGATTAAAAATCAAGCTTTTTTGTGTAAATTATCAGTTTATTATTCGTATTGAGACTTTTTTTTCCCCCCCTTGTCTCTTTTCATGACTGACTTTCTCCTCGTCACTGATTTTGGTGGTCATGGGAAATTATGACCATTTATTTTTACTTACTGTAGTTTCCATAAATTTAGATTATTCTGACCTTTATTTGAAAAAAATATATATAATGAAAGCCTATTTCACACTACTTTTTTTCTAGCTGATTTATTCTGTAATTTAACTCCTATGCAATTCTAAGTAAACCTTAAATTAATATTGACTTTTAATACACGGTCAATGCATGTTACTCCAAATGACTAAATTACTAATTTTGTTTTTATTTTATTAAAATCTATTAACCTGACACAGCTGTAGAACTTTAATTTATTTCTTACTCACTGAATATCATTTTTCACTTGGTAATGCGTCAGGTTAAGGAAGTTTATTCAAACAGTTATTATACAGTAGTCAACATTTGAAGTGGATCAAAACCTTTCATCAAAGTAGTCCTCTAAAACCTAAATGCGTTCTTGTCTTAACAAAACTGAACTTTTTTCATCCACTTCAAATGTTGACTACTGTAGTTAACTAAAACCATTTAAAAAAATTGTTACTAGATTTTGTATAATTTTTATATTTAAAAAATAATTAAAATGACTAGAAATTTTAGAAATAAAAATTAATTCAAAATATTAAACCATTTGAGTCTAGAAATTATAATTAAATAACTGCATTCAAATGGCTAATCTAATAGGTCAAGGTCATTTTTTTTTATATAGCACATTTAACCCTTGTGTGACCTTTTGGACATTTTTGTCCTTTTCAATTTAGTTTTTTTGATCATTTTGCCTGTTATTGCCAGCTGCATAAATTTTGGCATAGGTGTGTATTTTTATTGGAATTTTACTATTTCACCCCCATTTCCTTTAAATCTGTTTTGCACTAGGTACAAAAAATAGTTCCTCTCAGGACCTTAAGGACAAAAATGTCCTTAAGGCTTTCATTTTGTTGGCAAGGCTTAAAAAAAAGCTCATTTTTTGAGATATCAACCTCAAATTTGGAACACAACTTCAGATTTATGGCTTTGATTTTCAAGCAGGTTTAGAGTTCAACATGTTTCATAAAATATATATTTTATATAAAATAATGTTCATAAATCATTTTCATAAACTTAAACCTCTATAACTTTTTTTGGTGTTTTCACTTTTTAAACTTGTTTACTTCAACAATAATCTGCCATGGGTCTTCTTTAAAATGAGACCAAACTGAAGTCTGTGCTCCCAAGCTTCAAATTTTTATGACAGCTTTTTGACGGACATTTTTGTCCACTAAACCGATGTGCAACTTTTTTTATTGATGCACAAGGGTTAAAAACAACTAGTGTCTGCCAAAGTGCTGTACATAATATATATACACTATAAAGAAGAAAATGGATCACATTTGTGACCATTAAATTCAGTCTGCTCTCCTAAAAATCAAAAACGTTCAGATGTAAAGAATGATTCATCTTTATTGAACATGAGTAGTCATACAAAGACCCAACAAAACCGACCCTCAACAATCCAGAAACACGAGCGCGTGTTCGATCCGAACAGTCTTGCACGAGTGCTGAGGTTCACCCTGTAAATAAATACTGTTCCTGAATGATTCTCACCTTCTAGTTAAATTAACTGCTGAATGTATGAGGAACATCTAAAGAAAAACTTGGCACAGAAGAGAAGATAACAGACCACATTACCAGACCGGTTTCCTCTGGTCTACAATCACACTGCTGTACAAAAGATCAATGTAAATTAAACAATTGATTTGATATAATTTTTTTCATATTATAATCTAAAATACACAATTTTAGTCCAAATGCACTGACAAAATATGTAATTACTGCTGCTTGCTTTTGTACGCCAGCATATGCGCAAATAATTAGTTGCATACACATCAAAATTTGCTTTATTTAGATAAGAATTAAAGCAACAGTTCACCCAGAAATTAATATTTGTTGAAAATCCACTCACCCTCAGCCATCCAAGATTAGGATGAGTTTGTTTCTTCATCAGATTTGGAGAAATGTAGCATTGCATCACTTGCTCACCAATGGATGCTCTGCAGTGAATGGGTGCCGTCAGCCATTAAAGCCACTGTTTAAAGTAAAAAACGTCTTAATGATAGATTTGTTTCAGCTTTTGTCTTCTCAAGACATTAACTGATGGACTGGAGTGGTTTGGATTATTGTTTTGTTTTTATCAGCTGTTTGGACTCTCATTCTGACGGCACCCATTCACTGCAGAGGATCCATTGCTGAGACACTGATGCACTGCTACATTTCTCCAAATCTGATGAAGAAACAAACTCATCTACATCTTTAGATTGTAAAGATCTACACACCTTTAACTGTAAAGCTCAAACTGTGAGTGGTTTGGCAAGAGTTTTAATTGCAACCCAGGTCGACTGATGTAAAATCAGATACACAAAAATAAAGATACATTTGCATGTCAGTCAGTCGTGGGTGAGTAATTCACTTGCTGTTAACAGTCAGTGTAAATATGAGCCCTCAAAGTCTAATCGCAATCATTACTATCGGTTATTAATGACAGAACCTCCTGAAGACAGTTGTCCGTCTGTAACAGCGGCGTCCGTCTTTACTCTCAGTTCTCTTAATACAGCGTTACGGTCAAGTGCAATGTCATGTGCCGACGGAAACCCGAGACGCCAGCGGAGACTACGTGTAGAAGATGACCTCTGGGATCTGGCCGTCCTCCACGGACGTGCCGTTGTTGTTTCCCGCGGCGTAGCAGAAGGTGAAGCTGGTTTTGGTGCCGGAGCTGGACGACTCGTGCGTGACCTTCCTCATGCCTTTAGTGCCGTAGTGCGAGTCCGGACCCTGAGACAGAGGAAGAGAGAGATGTGTTATAAAATCTGGGGCCGGTTGCATAAACTTAGTCGCTATGTTACAAGTTTGACCAACTAGCAATTAGCAAAGGGTTAATCAGTCTCATTTTTGGATTTAACTAAGACTATTCTACGATTTAATGTAACAAAACAGAACTACCTAATTTTGCTACAAGTTTGATTGCAACATATAATCATTGCTGTTAATAGTGTTCATCGTCTGTTTGATTACATCATTAACTGATTTTTACAGTACATTTTTGCCATACATACATCAACTTCACCACTGACAAGCTATTACTAAATATATTGTAGAAACTTAATTTTCTGTAAAGCTGCTTTGCAATGATTTGTATCGTGAAAAGCGCTATACAAATAAACTTGAATTGAATTGAATAATGTAACTGAATAAAAAAAAATATGGTCAGTCTTAAAGAAAAAAAATTGACTAACTTTTAAGACTAGTCTAAATGTTTTATGCAACCGGCCCCTGATCTTAAGGACTCGTTTTGTAAGTGAAGTCTGAAGTCAATATTCAATAAATCCACATTAGTTCCTTTAGTGATGATGTAAGCATCAACACAATGCCAAAAAACAGAGCAGCTGTGGAAAGTGTGAGAAGAGATGTCTCGTGTAATTGATTTTATTCAGATTTCAACGCCCATATGAATGTGGTTTGGATCAGCTTTGTAAAAATCTGATTGATGCATGTGATTTTTGCAATAAATGAAATGCAGTAGTAGCGTTTATGCACCGAATGCTATTTTCATGCCAATAAAACTAAAATAAATAATAAATAAACATACAAATAAATAGCTAAAATCAATAAATATATAAAAACAAGTCAAGTAACCTTCATACAATAGGTTAAACTATGTAAGATTTTTTTTAAACACAAGCACACATATATATATATGTTTTTTTGTTTTAAGAAATTAACACCTTTATTCTGCAAGGACATTAAATCACTCAAAAGTGACAGTAAAGATATTTATAATGTTACAAAAGATTTCTATTTCAAATAAACTTTCCATTCATCTGTGAATCCTGAAAAATAAAATGCATCACAGTTTCTACAAAACTATTCAGCAACACACTGAAGACTGGAGTAATGATGCTGAAAATTCAGCTTTGATCACAGCAATAAATAAACATTATAACATGTATTCACGTTTTCTTCAGTTGTTTTAAGTCGTAATAATATTTCACTGTTTTTACTGTATTTTTGATTAAATAAATGCAGCCTTTCAAAAACATTTAAAATTCAAATCTAAATTATTCCAAACTTTTAAATGGTAATAAAAATTGAAATAAACATTCTAAACATCTTTCGAATGACAATAAATAGAAAGAAACCGAATAACAAATCTCTTGGTGAGTTTAGTTTAAGCAGATTTATATTAACAATCACATAACGTCACCTTTAATGTAGCACAGGCCGTGTAATTGACGTTGGGCAGAACTTCCACCGGTTCCTTGAACATGACTCTGAAGGTGCTGGCCGATCCGTCACAGCTGAAGCCGGTGTCGTTCTGACCCAGAACTGTGTTACTGTCAGTGTGAATGATCTGAAAGATTTAATCAATCACAATCATGAATACTGATGTAATATTAAAACATGATATCTGCACTGAAATAAAATCCCCATAAATAAGCACACTGTAGGTTGATGATTTCTTTCAACTTTAAGTTAAAGTCTATCAGGATGCATAAAGAACAGTGAATATTTTAGGTGTTTCACTATTAATCACCTTCCATCATTTATCAGTTCATCTAAATAGTGGTGTGACAACAAATGACTTGAAAGTGCAAATAAATCATGGAGAGATTAATAAGAGGTCATAAAAACTTCTAGTACAATAATCGTATTATAGAATTGATGTTAAATTTGACACTTAAATGATTGTAATTTTGCACATAACTATATATAAACACATATTTGCCAGTGGTATTTTAGTATCGAGATACTATTATGGTTTTCATTCATATTTTGAATCAGTTTCTATTTTCATTTGATTTAAAGTTTTTTTTACTTATTTTTTATTTATATAGTTGTTTTTTTATATTCAGTTTTAGGTTTATTTATTTTAGTACATCAAGTTAAACTAAATTAAAATGAGAAATGAGCTGAAATAAAAAAAAGTTAATTTTATTTAACATTCATTTTATTTCAAGTAATGAAAAAGTTTTTTTTATGGTTTTAGTTTTATTTAACTACAATACCCTGGTATTTAGTGCAGCTAAATGTGCACAAAACGTGAGAGCGAACTAATTAGAAAAGAGGACTGAAGTTGAAAATCAGTGAAAACTAAGTATGAAAAAAAATTAAATATAAATACAATTCAAAAATTAAACACATAAAAAAAATTAAATAGCGCGAACACATATCACAACCCTGAACCACAAAACCAGACATAAGGATTTTTTTATTTATTGAGATTTATAAATAAGTAATAATAAATACGAATAAGAATAAATCATCTTTCCATTGATGTATGGTTTGTTATGATAGGACAATATTTGGCTGAGACGCAAATATTTGAAAATCTGGAATCTGAGGGTGCAAAAAAATCTAAATATTGAGAAAATCATTTTTAAAGTTGTCCAAATGAAGTTCTTAGCAAAGTGTATTACTAATCAAAAATTACGTTTTGAAATTCACAAAATATCTTCATGGAACATCTTTACTTAATATCCTAATGATTTTTGGCATAAAAGAAAAATGGATAATTTTGACCCATACAATGTATTGTTGGCTATTGCTACAAATTTACCTGTGCTGCTTATGACTGCTTTTGTGCTCCAGGGTCACATATATATACTGTCACTGAGCAGGGAATTGACAAGTTTGGCATGCCTCACATTAAAATGGCATGTCAAACTTGTGGTTCCTGTGGCTCAGTGGTAGAGCATTGAGTTAGCAGCGCAAAAGATAGTGGGTTCAATTCCCAGGGAACACACATACTGATAAAAAATGTAATAGCCTGAATGCACTGTAAGTCGCTTTGGATAAAAGCGTCTGCTAAATGCATAAATGTAAATGTAAAATGAACTTGTATTGCTTAAAAATCATGTTTGGTTTGACAGTCGCACCTGTATGTTGACCTGATAGTCTGTCGGTCCGTGAATGGATCCATAAAGTCCAAACCCCACAATAAATATCCTGCGATTCACAGAGAACCTGCGGAGAGCAGTGATTGGGGGTTAGTTGACCTCACAGGGCATTAGCGGCATGAAGGAACATGCGGGCATCTCTCTCACCGGATGCGGTCGCTGGTCCCGCTGTAACCCCAGCGGCTCTCCACCTGCCCGAAGCGTGTGATGCTGCACTCTTTCCCCCGCAGACAGCAGCGCGGCCGGTCGATGAACTCCACACGCGGTTTAGGATTCACTGTGAAGTGCAGGAACAGACTCACCACCTCTCTGTCCGTCAGAATGGCTGACTGAGCAGGACCTGTGTGAAACACACGCATAAAGCTACTGCATCATATTTGATACAAGGCCTTTCACTCAATCTCCTCCATGCTTTCTGTCTCTGATTGATAGTTTAGTTTTTTATCAGTAAAAGCTCTTTTAGTGTAATTGTACAAACCTCCAGCTTCAGCTGCTGCTTCAGTG
The DNA here is from genome assembly GCA_027422415.1 of Schizothorax lantsangensis. Taxonomy (NCBI): domain Eukaryota; kingdom Metazoa; phylum Chordata; class Actinopteri; order Cypriniformes; family Cyprinidae; genus Schizothorax; species Schizothorax lantsangensis. The sequence goes on from CM049845.1 coordinate 36,790,523, forward strand.
TCTTTCTGCTGATTTATAACAAGTAAACGTCAGAATAACTGCCGTCATATCTCCAGATGAACACTTATTGGACTGAAGCAGCTCAGCTTTACTTGATTCTCTATCAATCATTTTTTAGTAAAATCAGTGCATCTGATCATCAGGATCTTTTGGGGAATGTTTGTTTCCAGAAGCTTTACTTTCACTGTTCCTCAGCGGAGGAATGATCTTCATCTCACATCTTCTGAGGAGCGTTTATTTCTTCATCTCTCAATCAGCATTGCATTATATGTTTGGATCATTTCAATCTCATCTTACTAAGACATATTGTTGGAGATATAGTGACGACTGATATTTAGATCATTTTATGTCAGTATCTGCTCTACTGTTATAAAGATCTCTGTGATTTACATTACAATCAGCAGAATTTCATCATATGAAAAGCAGCATCTGCACCAAATTGCATTTTTCCCTCCTTATTCTCACTATATCATACTATATGATCCTGGACCACAAAACCAGTCATAAGGGTCAATTTTTAAAAATTGAGATTTATACATCATCTGAAATCTGAGTAAATAAATAAATTGATGTATGATTTGTTATGATAGGACAATATTTGGCCGAGATACAACTATATGAAAATCTGGAATCTGAGGATGCAAAAAAATTCTAAATATTGAGAAAATCACCTTTAAAGTTGTCCAAATGACGTTCTTAGCGATGCATACTACTGATCAGAAATGAAGTTTTATATATTTACAGTAGGAAATTAACAAAATATCTTCATGGAACATGATCTTTACTTAATATCCTAATAATTTTTGGCATAAAAGAAAAATTTATCATTTTGACCCATACAATGTATTGTTGGCTATTGCTACAAATATACCTGTGTTACTTATGACTGCTTTTGTCGTCCAGGGTCACATAAGAGCTATAAAAGCCTCATGTATTAATATTATATTTTGTCTAAAGGTTCAATAAACCATTATTCCATTTCCCCTCCCAAAAAAATTCTGACTATTATTAGGTATTTCAGGCTTTACAGGGTTAATGCCATGAGCGAGACATGTATAGAGACCTGCAGCGAACTCCTCTATGGTCATAAGAGGGAAGCGGATGAGATTGAGGGCTTTTCCCAGCACGCGTCTCTTGTTCTCCGGCGTGGACTGGAGCTGCTGTCGGTGAGCTTCAGCTTCTGCCCAGCGAACCGCCGCTACGAACAAATGCACCTCACGCACACCCAGAGTATCTCTCTCCAACACCGCAACCAGCGTGTCTGACAGAGACAAGAGAGAGACAGACGTCTGTGAGGATGAGAGGAACCAACTAGGGTTTCCATGACACCAAAAATATACACTAATCTGTAAACTTTGGGGTTGGTAAGATTTAGTTTTTTAATGTTTTTGAAAGAAGTCTCTTCTGCTCATCAAGGCTGCATTTATTTGATCAAAAATACAATAAAGGCAGTGAAATATTTCTTTTGAGCAAATATACAGACTAAATATACTTTTGTGTTCTTCCTGAACAAAAGTATTAATTTCATTAAAAAAACATATTGACTGTAAACTTGTTGAATTGTGAAATGAAAATGAAAATTCAGTCATCATTTAATCACCCTCAAGTTGTTCCAAACCTGTAAGCGTTTCTTTCTTCTGCTGAACACAAAAGTCAACAGAAGTCGATGGCTACCAACAACTCTTTGATTAGCAACATTCAAAATATCTTCTTCTGTATTCAGCAGGGTAAATATGTTGACAGAATTGTCATTTTTAGGTGAACGATCGCTTTAACCCTGATCCAGTGCTGTCAGAGTTTGAGCAGCGGTCCTGTAATGCGGTATACCGTGGCTTTGTTTCCGTGATACAGTACCTAGATCAATATCTGTGAATCCCTCAGCGGCCAGAGCGTCTCCTGTGTTTTTGTCGATGTTCTCCAGGCACAGGCTGGCCAGCTGCGGCTCATCGAACAGTCTGGCCTTCAAACAAACCACACATCAGCCTATCAGATCCACAGGAGTCTGTGCAAACATCACAGGGGTGAATGAGCTCTACCTGTGTGAGCAGCATGAACGCATTGTCTGCGCGCAGGTTCTTCTTCAGAAACTCCACACAATGGGCCTCCAGAGCCGGAACGGCGTATTTCTTAGCGGTGTAGAGAGTCGTCATCACCGTCTCAGGTCCGATTTGAACCTCATCAGAGTACAGGAACCTGGAGAAAATGTCATTATTTACAAATCTGAAGCTTTCTGGAATGTACATGCGTATTGAGAAAAACACTCATACTTGAGCAATGAGAGGAACGCTGCAGCTTCTACATCAGGAAGATCGATCTCTGTGGATGTAGTGGCCATGCCTCCATTAAACATGGCATCAAATACTGCACTGCCAACGGCCAGAACAAACCTGCAATGGTAATATTAATATTACAAATAATTATTATAATAATTTCTTTTAAAACATTTATTTAGTAAAAGTATTATTTTAAAGAGAAATAAGCACATACCCGCCAAAATCTATATGTTTATAAGATGGTAGTATTTGTTATAGCTTTGCCTTTAACTTGATTTCACTTTAAAGTGATTGAAAATTACAAACATATGCAGAAGTCAGAAATATGGACATTTTATGGTAAACAAAACTGATTCATATTATGAAAATATTTAGATAATTAATAGTAAAGTTAATACATCTTTTTTTCTCAATTCTGAAAAAAGGGTCAGAATTGCAAAATATAAATTCCAATTTCAAGACGTTAACTCACAATTGCAAGAAAAAGTTGGAATTGTGAGAATTTTTTTATTCTAGGGCTGAAATAAAGTAAAAATAAATGTAAATAAAAATTCTGAGTTTATATCTTGCGATTAAATTTTTCCTCAATTGCTAAAAAAAATCTGCTATATAAAAAAAAATCATAATTACCTTTTTTTATTTCATGGCATAAAATTGTGAGATGTAAACTCAGAATCGCAAAATCGAAAACATTCATATTTTGCAATTCTGAGTTTATTTAAGTTAGTTTATTTATACCCGCAGGTACATTTGTTTTGCAGTAAAATGACAGTGACATCCATCCCTGACAAACAATTTCAATCTCACAATTATGACTTTTTTTCCCTCAGAATTGATTAAAAATAAAAATCCAATTTCTGAGATAAAAAGTTGCAAATACCTTTATTTTTTTATCCCATGGGAATTTAAAACGTGAGATAATGTCAAACACAAACATACTTATGAATTGTCACAATGCAAAACTATTTTAATGGTCAGTTTTTATCATAAAAACATAAATGTTATTGGCTCTCTTGTGTCTCGTGACCAGTTGTCAACCAGAAGCGTGGTCATATGTGACTGCGCCACAAATTAAGAGCGTCAGCTGAGGGGAAGATTTTTTTTTAACAAATAATGTCTTTAATTTCACTCTGTTTCTTACACAAAGCTGTCAAATACCCTCGGAAGACTTGTTAAAATAGCACATGAGATATTTGGACTACTGTTATGATGCTTTTGGTCACTTTTGGAGCTCGACAGCTCCAGTCCCCATCCACTTTCATTATACTGAAACGGGTGCATGAACATCCCGCTAAACATCTCCTGTTGTGTTTCACGGATAAAGCAAATCATACAGATTTTAAGACGACATGGTGGTGAGTAAATGTGACCCCGGACCACAAAACCAGTCATAAGTAGCACAGGTATATTTGTAGCAATAGCCAACAATACATTGTATGGGTCAAAATTATCGATTTTTCTTTTATGCCAAAAATCATTAGGATATTAAGTAAACCATGTTTCATGAAGAGATTTTGTAAATTTCCTACCTTAAATATAACAAAACTTCATTTTTGGTTAGTAATACGCTTAGCTAAGAACTTCATTTGAACAACTTTAAAGGCGATTTTCTCAATATTTAGATTTTTTTGCACCCTCAGATTCCAGATTTTCAAATAGTTGAATCACAGCCAAATATTGTCCTATCATAACAAACCATACATCAATGGAAAGTTTGTTTATTCAGCTTATGCATAAATCTTAATTTAAAAAAATCGACAATTATGACTGGTTTTGTGGTCCAGGGTAACAAATGATGACAGAAGAGTATTTTTAATAATTTGCTGGCTCAATGTCATCAGTGTATTTAGTGATGAATGGTGAATCACCTGTGCGCGGGTATCCGCTGGACTCCCATTCCTTTACCCACTAGAAAGTGAACATCACTCAGCACTTCATTATTGAACAAAAACGCAAATCTCTCTTTCACGGTGCTTTTCGTCGCCTGCCAGTTATAAACGGGCTCCCGGTACACGAGCACGGCGGCTGCGGCCGGGGCATGGGACAGAGACGAGTGTGTCATCGCTGCGTTTGACGGGTTTCCTATCATATTCGAGGCGGCCGAAGCCGGCGGCCCCACCATCGCCGCGGCAGCCGGGAGAGAGTTCATGAGGTTCGGCGCAGGTCCTAAGGCAACACCGGGGATTTCCAGGCCCGCAGGCCCCGGTTGAGGATTTGAGCGTCTCGTTACGCTCTGAGAGCCTCCGCCGCCTCCTACGGATCCTCCGTGACTCGCAGCCAAAGCGTAAGGACTGTTGCTCGGTTGGCTGTTACCCAAAGGTCCGGGTCCGGAGAAATTTAAACACGGAACCCGACCGCTATTGTCTCCAGTAGCCATCTTGGACTGAAGCGCGCACCCGCTGAATGAGTAAACAAATCGCAAACGCACAACATCCGGTCCCAAGTGTACATGTGTGGAGTTACATATATTTCTTAATTATCAATATTTTTAAAACTACTTAAAATTTGTATTCTAATTTTTTTTCTATTAACTCTGATACTAGTGGAACAGAAGATATTTGTTCTTGCAATATCTATAAATTGAAAGTCCTATATATAAATATTAAAAATATATAAATTATTCAGTGATCAAAAGGAAACTAATTTGTCAATTCCCTGGTTTAATGCAGTTTATATTTTTCGAGAATTATTCTTTCAATATATATATATATATATATATACACATATATTGTAAATTATTTTAATTTGCATTTTTATTTTATATATATATATATATATATATATATATATATATATATATATATATATATATATATATATTATATATTATATATATATAATTATTTTTTATATTTTTATATCGTGTATACATATACAATTTGTAAATAAACAAAAATATTAGCTATATGTAAATATATTTCTAAAATTAATTAAAATTATACACAAAATATATTTTTTTATATTATAGCATTGTATTTAGAATATAGCCATTATGATTTTTAGAATCGCAGAAAGCAAGGATTCCTTTGTCTCCATCTTGTTAAACATCCTCATAAACATTAGTATTGCATGCAAAAAGAAGTTCAAGAATAAATTATCTGTATATACATTTGATCTGGTTTACCTGGTTGATCACGTACTATTATGTCCATGTATGCATGCAAATGACAAAAGACAAAGGATATTTAGCCTAACACGATGTCAGATTAATATTTCTTAAATGTCATGATGCCCTCATCTGGATGAGAGGGGAAGCGCCGCGGTGACGTCACGCATCCAAAAGCTGCAGCAAATGCAGTATCTGCGTAAAAAACCCTGTCATGTAATTGTATCCCCTATAACAGGTGCCCAGCCCTGTTCCTGGCGATCGACTGTCCTGCAAAGTTTAGCTCCAACTCTAATCAAACACACCTGCCTTTAATTTTCACGCGATCCTGAAGAACTTAATTAGTTGCTTCAGGTGTGTTTGATTAGAGATGGAGCTAAACTTTGCAGGACAGTCGATCGCCAGGAACAGGGCGGGGCACCCCTGGACTATAACGATGTTGAGACACTGCAAATGCAGTTAGAATAGGAGTGAATGTGTCAACCCAAAGTGCTTCTCCTACATTTACGTTTATGCATTTAGCATTTTATACATTGAAAGAGAAAACTCTGTAGTTCCAGGATTTTGAATTCGAAACATTTTTATATATTTATTATATTATTATTATTATTATTACATTATATATATATATATATATATATATATATTAAACATTTGGCTTGTCAAAAATCCTTGTCAAAAAAGGCAGGATGATGCAGTTTATTATGATGAGAGGTATTTATTTATTTTACAGAAGTCGTGAATAAAACAAAGATTAGGCCTATTGGAGTAGGGTTTACAAGAAAATATTATACAAGTCTTTCTACTTCAAAATGTCATGTTTAATTAATGTGTTACTTGCCATGTTTGCTAGTGAAAAACATTCTACACCACTTTTTTCAGTAGGCCTATTTCAAACAAGAATGATTTAATTATCAAAAATTAAAAACTAAAATTTTCTGTTAACTCTAAAGACAAAACGACATGAAATTGTGCAGTATCTATATATGATCAATTATTCAGTAATAATAATAATAAAAAATTGTAAATACCCTGTTTTCATGCAGTCTGTTAGCCAATAGAATTAATCTTTTTTTTAAAGTAATGTCAGTAATATTTCAATATTTTATTTATTTAATTATATATATATATATATATATCAGAGATGGAAACTCGAGTCTGTGACTTGGACTCGAGTCGCACTTAAGTCGCATAAATAAAGACTCGAGACTTGACTTGGACTCGTGACTCATGAGACTCTAAAAAACGAGTCATGTGGTATAGGAGTTTATATGAATGTATCTCTGAGGGAAACTGGCTGTCTTAAAAAAAGTTAAGATGGTATTTTCTTTTCATCTTGCCTCCGTGTAATGCATATTAGTGTTCATAACCGCAGCTCTGCTTTGTTTACAGCGGAAACCAAGGAAACGATGTTTAATTGATGTTCAAGCGCCACCCGCTGGCAGAGAGTGAATCTGCATTAATTCAGCCTGTCTTCTCTGTCTGCTGAACTTGTTTCGTACAGATGTTTTATGTAGAATAGTTTCACAAAACTAAAGTCAGACCATTTTGTTTTTGCTTCAAATTTCGAAATTATACAATCCAATTTAGATTAGAAACTGCTCATGCTGGATGTACAGGTACATCTCAGAAAATTAGAATATGGTGAAAAAGTTCATTTTTTCTTGTAACTTGAAAAAGTGAAACTTTCAAATATTTTAGATTCATTGCATGTAAAGTAAAACACTTCAAAAGTTTTTTTGTTTTACTTTTGATGATTAGAGCTTACAGCTAATGAAAGTCAATCAGTATCTCAAAATATTTACATTTGAGTTTCAATAAATAACCATCCATACAGTATAAATTCTGGGTATCTCTTGTTCTTTGAAACCACAATAATGGGGTGTACATGAGATGATTACATGAGATGTACCTGTATGCAGCCTCTTTGTTTGGATTGTGTTGTTTAAAATACAGTGGTAGCCTCTAATTTTAAATTGAAAAAGAGCACAGACAAAGCCTTAGTTTGTTTATATGAGATTTATTTCATTTGTGTAATTCATTTGATTAATTGGGGTTTGTTTTAAAATGTAGTTTTGTTGTTTGACATATTTCAATTTTACAAAGAAATGTGCTGCATTTTATCTGACAATTAATAAATGGACACCTTTTCATTTCTAATTTATCTTAAAAAAAAATTGTTGTTGTTGAGAAAATCATATCGTGAAATCAGTATTTCAAAACTGATTTAGCCTCAATAACTAGCTGAAAGAACTGTTGCTAATAAATAGAACAAAGACTTGAGACTTGACTTGGACTTGACCTCAAAGACTTGTGAACATGTCTGATATATATATATATATAATTTACATTTAGTTATTTAGCAGACGCTTTTATCCAAAGCGACTTACAAATGAGGACAATGACAAGTCTCGTAATGTAGCAAGGTTTATATATAAATATAAATATATATATAGAAATATATATACATACATACAGTATATGTATACACACACACACACACACACACATATATATATATATATATATTACACGTTTTGTGATTTCTCGTTTTAATCAATGTAGACGTCTCCCATTTATGTGAAATGCTCCTCCGTTTTCTATCCAAATCGTAGATTTATCGTATAATAAAAGCGCAATACTTCGATCTGCTGTTATATAATTCCAGCACGTAGGCGCAGTTCTGCATGCGGAGGCGCGGGAGTCCCAACTCCAGCGCGTGACGCTCCGTCTGCTTCACATCAGCGTGACGTCACGCCGCGAGCTGAGCTGTCCGCGCGCCGCTGGTGCTGAAGCAAGATGGCAGAGCGCTAGAGGCGCGAAACGGCCGACGAACTGAGGGGACTACGGGGAAAGTGCTTTATGAGAACATTTTCTGTTAGTTCGACTGCTTATTCACGCGTTTATTGTGTAAAAGCTGTAGTTATGGCTGTGTGTTGAGTGAGCGCGGCTGAATCCAATCACAGCAAGTAAACGGAGTGTCCCGGTCCGGCGGAGGTCGACGCGACGCGGCGCGATGTCTCTGCTGTGCGTCGGGGGTGAGTAACAGTCTTACATTTGCCCTTTGTTTGGACATAATTTTATTTGTCAGAATAATCCGTTTATCATACAGAATCCCTTACAAAAAGTACCATATGAGAAGATTGAATCATTACCACACTCATTTACCATGGTATTTCACAGAGAGTCATGGTATTTGCATGGTACTTTTTGCTAGTGACCTGTCTTGATTACAAAACCATGGCGTTTTCACATATACCATGGTAGTACATGTCAATACCATGGTATAAAGCTTTATAGTATCCTTCCTTCACAAAAAAGTACTATTGCAGTATCATGGGACGTTAAAATGAACCATAAAATTAATGTATTATGGTATTTACATGGTATTTCAAGGGATGACCATGGTGCATGATCAAAATAATGTGGTATAAGTGAATGTTGTCACCGTGTTTTATCATGATACATGACAAAAAAACAAAACATGTCCTGCTAATGCTTGTCACTGATGTTAAGATGTGTTTGGTTTCTGTTTAGTGAAGGTGTTTGTGTTTTTTCTCTTAAGATTCATTCATCAACCTGTTAATCAACCAGTCGAGTGTTAATATCAGAATTTAATGCAGACTCTATTAGGACATCGCATTAATATTTTAAGGATCTGATATGTAGAAATGTGTTATTATAAAGGGGATTGCTCATATTGTTCAGTGCATAGTGGGAATCTCTAGCAAGGCGTGGGAAATGCGCTCGTGAGGGAATCCTGTGTGTGTGGGTGTGTGAGCTTGATGAAATGACATTTCTTGTGAAGATCATTCTGGTCACGCTCTATACGGTGCAAACCAGGGCTTCACGTTTCTTCAGGTTCACATGCATTAGCTTTGTAGATAAAATGATTGATTGACAGGTTAGTCACGATCTATTTGGTTATCAGTGCCTCAGATGCCTCGAAACAACATTCACACTGATAACGCTGTGTGTGCATGCTCTGAAAGCAATATCTGCTCTGCAACATCTGTACTGCATAATAGTCACAGAGACTATTGTGCATCCAATGCACTTGAAAAACAAAGCATTGTTAGCTGGATGATTGTAATCCAGCACGACTGATTTTGCTCTGATGCATTGACACGTGGCTGGCTCATTCTTATTCTGTTCTGCACCAGACTATAAAACACTAGCTGCTCTCTCACTAGTAGTGCTGGTCATACCAGTGCAGTTGTTCGATGGTGAATCCCACTAAACTTGCTAAGATTCATGCTTGAATCAGTTTATCCCAAAATAAAAAATAAATTAATTAAAAAAATTGATTTAATACTATAAATAAATAATAATAATAAATTAAGTAAATACTGTATATAAATAATAGAATGTATGCACATACACAGGTATATTTATATAATTCTCGAAAAAAATATTATTTTTGCATTACACTTATGAAAATTTTATTTTTGTTTGCTTATAATATATAAACATAACATTATATAATGTATATATGCTTATATAATGTATTTTAGGCTAATGCAAAAAAAAATTACTCATTTTCATACCATAATGCAAAACAGTATAGATGATACATTAACATTATGCTTATTTTTAGGAGTATTTAGATATTTTGTGACACTATAGTGGGAAAAGCAAAAAAGTAAATTTCCCAATTTTAGTGTAATGCAATAATAAATGAATGAATAAATAATAATAATACAAATAAAATAAATATGTATGAAATAAAACAAAATTCATTACCATAATGCAAAAAATATATATAATAATAATAATATATACAATTTACACTGTCTTTGCCATGGCAGAACATATTTGTTTTATTGCCCTTATTTTATGCTGATTTAAATAATAGAAAAATAATTGTCTGGACAGGATCTCATAGTTGGTTTTAAATACAGTAATGAGAATTTGGAGGGGGAGATGCACTTTTTTGTAATGGAAAATAATATCACAGTGCAAGTAATCTTAGTTCCATTTTTTGGGGTGAAATACGAGCCGGAAATTGTGAGATTTACACTTAAACACAATCTTAAGCTTCTGACAGCAGCTACCATGTGAATTCAAGCCCCTCATCTGGGAAGTCTGTCTCAATCCTCTTCCTCTTTCCCTGCGCAGTAAACTAGCAATGCTGTGATTTACAGGAAGTCCCTGAGTAAAGGCACAGTGACTGTTCAGGAAAGGGGTTTTGGGTTTATTGCTCAATGAGACGACAAAACTCTTATTCTTGATGTGCAGTTTGTCATGACAGAGGTGTTGGATCAATGTTCATTACAGGAGAGACTGTGTAGCATGAAGGGTCATGACTGAATTAAGCTCTATACTTAAGATATCACAAAGACGTGTGTTTGGTAGTATATTCTCAGGCCACTAGTCCACTAGTCAATTTGCATATATAACCCTTAACAGATCTAAAAATCTGAAGATGAATGCATTACATAAGGCCTGACCTTCTTCTGCTGTTGTGTGATATAACTCTTATGATGTTTGGTGGTGTTGTCATATGCTGAATGTAGGAGTGTTTTCACACTTATGTAATATTGAAAACGCTTTTGCAGTCAGCATGGGCGGATAACATCCCACCTTCTGTTTCCAGCCAAACATCGCAGGGAAAAGCAAAGTCTTCACAGTTAGTAATGTGTTTTGATGTTCATGAGGAGTTTTATTGCTCATAATTGATTTCCAAATGCTTTTGAAGAGACTAGGCCATAGGAAAGAAAAATCATGAATGAGATCTCTTATATTTCGAAGTTATTTCTCTTAGATGGCAAGCAAATTGATATGCTTGTTCTTAAAAACTCCTATATTTGTTTCAGAGGAAATCTTAAAGAAATAGTTCACCCTAAAATGAAAATTGGCTGAAGATGTTCTCACCCTCAGACCATCCAAGATGTAGATGAGTTTGTTTCTTCATCAGATTTGGAGAAATGTGTCATTCCATCACTGTCTCAGCAATGGATGCACTGCAGTGAATGGGTGCCGTCAGAATGAGAGTCCAAACAGCTGATACTCCTTCATTTTTGGGTGAACTACATGTCTCAAACTCTGCTCAGATTTACCAAGATCTCAAAATCTGCATTCAAATGTCTGAAATCTCCATATGAATTCTATACAATACTGACTATTTTGGGAGAAACATCGGAGACAATGTTACTTACTTTAAATGAAGCATCTCAGGAGACTTAACGGAGCTCTAAATTATGATGGAGCAACATCTGAGCAATAATATTTTCCTCTGGGCATGTCAGTAAAACCCATTCAAGCGGCCTTCTTTCTTCATGTCCTTTCACATTCAGCTGGTTGTTTTCCTCTCGGCTGTGGCGAATAAATGGGGCCTGGGAGTCATTGATTACGATGTGTTGTTTGTGGGCAGCAGATCCAGCTCTGAATTATTTATATTGGCAGTGATTTATGATTCTGAGCTATTATTAAGCACTAGTTTCCTAGGTTCTGCGATCCAGCGTCCTCTTCATTGATCTGGCCTGGGTATTGATATATTACAGTGGTCTGTTTTAACTGCACTCAATGAAACACCATACGATAGAGCTGCCCACCTCTCTATAATTCAATCTTAGATGGAGTTGAATGGCAAAGATTACTTCCGGTTTGTCGCCGTTCTTCAGCGTTTATTTGCTTGAAATGGAAAGAACTCCATGGCTTAAAATAGATTGGGTCTTTCAGCACAGATATATAGTGGCCGCACTGCCGGGATCGGGTCATCATATTTCTGTCGACTATGCAGATATAAAGAAGCTGTATCAGACCAGAGGATCTATTTTTATGTGCCTCTGGGAACACATAACCAGCCTCACCTGCAAACTGGCACAAGCATGATGAAAGCAGGGCAGAGGACAGATGATAGTTTTTTTTACTTTCAAAATTTTCTTGTATTGTTATCTCATTCTATTATATAGTCTGTTGTTTTGTCCATCTACCTATCCATCTAATCATCCATCCATTCATCCATCCAGTGTTCTATCTATCATTTTTTCTAACTAACATCCATTCATCCATCCATCCATCCATCCACTGTTTTGTCTATCCATCCATCCATCCACCGTTTTGTCAGTCGTTTTGTCCATTCATCCATCTATCATTTTGTCTATCTACCATCCATCCATCCACCAATCCACCGATCCATCCACCGTTTTGTCTATCATTTTGCCTATCCATCCATCCATCCATCCATCCACCGTTTTGTCAAGCATTTTGCCCATCCAACTATCCATCTATCATTTTGTCTATCTACCATCCATCCATCCACCATTGTCTATCATTTTGTATATCCATCCATCCATCTACCATTGTCTATAATTTTGTCTATCCATCCATCCATCCACCATTGTCTATCATTTTGTCTATCCATCCATCCATCCATCCACCATTGTCTATAATTTTGTCTATCCATCCATCCATCCATCCATCCACCATTGTCTATCATTTTGTATATCCATCCATCCATCTACCATTGTCTATAATTTTGTCTATCCATCCATCCATCCACCATTGTCTATCATTTTGTCATCCATCCATCCATCCATCCACCATTGTCTATCATTTTGTCTATCCATCCATCCATCCATCCATCCATCCACCATTGTCTATCATTTTGTATATCCATCCATCCATCTACCATTGTCTATAATTTTGTCTATCCATCCATCCATCCACCATTGTCTATCATTTTGTCTATCCATCCATCCATCCATCCACCATTGTCTATAATTTTGTCTATCCATCCATCCATCCATCCATCCATCCACCATTGTCTATCATTTTGTATATCCATCCATCCATCTACCATTGTCTATAATTTTGTCTATCCATCCATCCATCCACCATTGTCTATCATTTTGTCATCCATCCATCCATCCATCCACCATTGTCTATCATTTTGTCTATCCATCCATCCATCCATCCACCATTGTCTATCATTTTGTATATCCATCCATCCATCTACCATTGTCTATAATTTTGTCTATCCATCCATCCATCCATCCACCATTGTCTATCATTTTGTCTATCCATCCATCCATCCATCCATCCATCCACCATTGTCTATCATTTTGTCTATCCATCCATCCATCCGTTCTTCCATTTATCCATCCATCATTTTGTCTGTCGTTATGTCTATCCATCCATCCATCCATCCACCATTTTGTCAAGTGTTTTGCCCATCCATCTATCCATCTATCATTTTGTATATCCATCCATCCATCCATCCATCCATTCACCATTTTCTGTCAGTTTGTATATCCATCCATCCATCCATTCATCCACCATTGTCTATTATTTAGTCTATCCATCCATCCATCCATCCATCCACCAATGTCTATCATTTTGTCTATCCATCCATCCATCAACCATTGTCTATCATTTTGTCTATCCATCCATCCATCCACCATTGTCTTATCATTTTGTCTATCCATCCATCCATCCATCCATCCATCCATCCATCCATCCACCATTGTCTATCATTTTGTCTATCCATCCATCCATCCACCATTGTCTATCATTTTGTCTATCCATCCATCCACCCATCCATCCACCATTGTCTATAATTTTTTCCATACATCCATCCATCCATCCATTTTCACAGTAACAAATGATCTACAACTCAAGCTCTCTCTTAAAGCATATGAATGAATGTGTGTATCTTTAACTCTGAAAACCTGTTTGTGAGGGACGAAATAAAATGAAACGAGGGTGAATTCAAGGAGCCATTAAATGTCCAGTGTGCGACGAGTCTGATAAATGACATTACCTGCTGTTGGTCTGATAGGGCAGAAAGAAACGTCCAGGAATCATTAGTGACGCTGGAATCCCTGGGGAGGAAAACGCTGTGGACTTGATCAGACCGCAGAGAGACACAATGAGTCAGAACCAGAGAAACCAACACCGAGCGAGTGTTTTCCACTGAGGAATTTGCTGACGTACTGAAAACAGAATTAAGAGGCCATTGGTTGAAATTGAACTGAAGTCTTTATTTCTAAACTGTAGTGTTTGCTGCTGGAAAGACCAGCATTTATTGTGTTTGGATGATTGTTCTGGTGTCCCAGGGCCTCTGTTATTTACACAAAGCTATCGAATGGTTTCAGAAGACTATAATATTTTATATATTTGCTTATGGACTACTTTAATGATACTTTTTGTTTTTCATGAAATGGGAATATTATAAATAGTGTTTAATTTTTTTTTACATTTAAATTTTGTATTATTTGATTGATTTTTGTGCTTTCCTAAAGCTTTCTCGAAAGCTCAAACAGTAGAGCATAACAATGCCAAGATCAATTAATTCCCAACAAAATTTACATGCATGAACTGATAAAAATTTGCAAGGTCAATGTAGCGTCCTTTCTTCAAGTAAATGCTTTTGTGAAATGCATAAATGTAAATATCCTCAGAGGGTAGTTGAGAAATTGACATAATAAAAGAAATTTTGAGCACCTGCCTTTAACCATGAAATATGTGGGTCAGACTGACCTGCTTACATAATCATAATAGAAGTTTTGTATGCACATTTCACAACACTTCAGGGTGTCGAAACTTTGCAGGTATGTTCATGCTCCTAAATAAAAGATAGTCACTCAGTTTCAAGAAAATTGTGAATTTTTCTCTCACAATTTAGACATTTTTTATTGCAATTCTGAGTTTATATCTAACAATCCAGACTTTGTTTGACTTTCTCAGAATTGCAAGTTATAAGTTCAGAATTGTAAGATATAAACAATTCACAATTTTGACTTTTCATATCTCGCAACTCTGAGTTTACATCTCACAATAGCGAGTTAACAGATGTTAATTGTGTCTTTATAACTTATAATTGTGAGGAATAAACATGCAATTGCAAGAAAAAAAGTCAGAATTTGATATAAAAAGTCACTTTTTAACTTTTTTTTATTCCGTGGCAGAAAAACAGATTTGCTAAATGTAAATTAAGAATTCTGAGAAAAAAAGGCAGAATTGCGAGATATAAACTCGGAACTGTGAGATGTAAACTTGCAATTGCGAGAAAGTAAGTCAGAATTCTGAATTTACATATCAACTTTTTTTCTCAGAATTGTGAGAAACTGTCACACCCTATAGACCCTTTTAGGGCCGACGTCACAATTACGTCACAGCGCTAGCTGGAGGCAAAACAAAGCGAAAACTGGAGGCGGCCCATTCAAACCAGCGCAGATTCGTCTACACAAGGAGCTTAAAATATCATCTTGTTGTGATGTTGGGTGCCCGAATCGATGTTGTACAGGCTCCAATTTGAAATTTTAAGGCATACCTGCTGTCTCTACCAGACAAAAAATCCGACAACAGCTGTGGTTAAACAAGATAAAACGAGCGGACTGGACAGAAACTATAGTCAAAAATGCTGGCGTTTGCAGCGCACACTTCTTATCAGAAAAGGTTCAATAAAGTATTGTCTTTTGTTGTTATGGGCGCGTCTAAAGATTTTTTTTATGCATCTCACTATGTCATGTATAATGTCTGTGTGCATGTGTGTAAAACAACAAACTGACGATTTATATGCTTAATCGTATGTAATTGTTTATACATTGTTGTGATTAATTGTGGCTGGAATAATAACGTAGCTGTACAAATAGTTGCCTGCTGAAATTGAAATATATTAGGGATGTGCGCTACGACTAATTTGACTGTCGTTTAAACGGAAGTTTTGTATCCGACTAGTCGACTAGTCTAAAAGCTAGAAACCACCCAAAAATGGCAAAAAACAAAAACAAAAAAAACAACAACTGTGCGTGTGTCTATATAACAGCATACAGTTGAAATACTTAATCTTTGAATCACACTGTCAAATCCCTCAATGAATTCTGCTAAAAATAGGTCACGATTATGCCGTATGCTTGCCTCGCGTTATCATCAATTAATTTTAGGTGGTCGTTAAACAGAAAGAAAGGAAGAGCATACACTCTTCATAAACCAGTGCATAGCTTATTTATTCAGATCGGCTGGAGCAATGCAGAAATTGAAAATCAATCAATAGACTGACAGAATTCTTCATTTTCATATAACGTTAGCCAACATATTAAAACACATATTAAAACAAAAGTCAAAAACAATAGGAAAGTTTATCAAGGAATAGCATTAAAACGGCTTTTAAAAATGTACTTCATGTTGGCTATATTGTCTAAAAACAAAACAAAGCTCGTTTTACTTACTCAGACCATGCGCATTTGTTCAGTGAATTTAAAATGTTAACGTGGTCTGGCGAAAGACGGGACTAGAGGCGATTCTGCAAAAAAAGCGCTCGGCAGGAACTGAAGTCACAGGCACGCAGAGAAATAACTACAAGCAAGCAGACAGTTTCGAAAAGATCCTGGAAATCCCGCAGCACCACCGAAGTGGGTCTTCGTTTAGAGGAATAGATGGCGCGGATAGGAGCGCGGACCGCAGCGACAGGTTGTAACGTTAGTGTATGACATGATTGACATTTGGCTTTGGCCAGCCTCCAAGCTAACGCATACATGCCTGTATTGAATATGATTACGCATAGCTCCAGTAAAGTTATTGTAAGCCAATTTGACATTACACAGTTTACAAAAAACCTTTCCATTTCCTTCTAATTCAAAATAATCCCACACCTTGCTGGTCTTTCGCGTGGAGCTTGCGCAACTGACATGAAGAAAACGCATGTGAGGTAAAATTATAGTTCCCGCCCAGATACGCTTTTAAAAATATTTATATATTTAAATATTTTGATATGTATTCTTTTTCAAAAGTTTTATTTTAACTGTTCTTTAAAATGTTTTAAATGTAATGTTAAAATGATGGTAATTTGAATGATAAAATCATCTTTTTTTTTCTCTCGTGTAGTCGACTATTGTTTTCAGTGTCGACTAGTAGGAGCTGTACCGTTTAGTCGACTAGTCGACTAGACCCGCACATCCCTAAAATATATATACATATATACTTCATGACTAGATAGACATGGTGCTATACAAGTTAGATGTGACTCAACCGGAGGTAATTCTGTCAGATCGTCCATCCTTTGAGAAAAAGCATGTGCGGGTCGGCCGATCTGGTTTCTTCCGTTAAAGTTAACATTTTCAAATAACAATCACGGTCCCGGACACTTTACATAATGCAGGTTAAATCAGATTTTCTCCAGTTATTGTTAAAAAAAACAAGCTAACAGACTTTATAGCTAGCGTTAGTGAAGCGTCAGGGGAATCTTTCTGCCTCCACCTAAGCTCCGCCCACAGAAAAACGTCACAATGTTTACTAACAGAAAAAGGGTCTATAGACTTTGTTTGTTTTTCTCTCCTCGTGTTCTCTGACCTAGTTTCTGTCTCCCCTTAATTATGTAATTTGGTTCAGGTGTGTTTCATTAATTATCCTCATTTGCCTTTGTACTTAAGTTCAGGTCTGTTCAGTTTGTCTTTGTCCGGTCTTGTCTGTGGTATATGTGTGTCTCCTGCCTGCCTGTAAGTGGATTTACCTTTATTTTAATTAAAGACTGTTTGACTTCATCATCTTTGTGCGTGTTCATTTGACACCGTAAACGTGACAGAAACAAAGTCTGAATTGTGAGACGTAAACTCAGAATTACAAGAAACAAAGCAATTACATTTTTTTTTTTAATCTCGTGGCAGAAACCAACTTTCATATTAATCAGTATTTCTGACAATTCAAAAATGTGTTGCGGGTCAGACTGACCCAGACCGTAATAAAGTGATCAGTCCCAGAACAGGACAGGGACTTTTTATCCTTCTCTGATGTCATATCCTTTGGTACTGTGTGGGCTCTCGCTGCATGGGTCTGTAGATAGATGTTCTCCTGAGTAACTTCAGTGAAATTAAACTAACGCCGGCACTTTCCTCACAGCTCTCATTTTTTCAAATGGTTTTATTGGCCAGAATTCCGGTCAGCAGAGGTGCCAGAACGAATGCGAACGCATCGGAAATACTGCAGCACAGATACCGCAATAGCACTACAGAATGATTACCCAGAAAGCAACTCACTTTAGATAAGAGTGAGGATGAATACCACATGAGGCGTTTATGGAGGACCAGCAGTGAGTGTGTGTGTAGAGTCAAGGCTTTATAACACACTCACTTCCTGTTATAATGGCCGTTCAGAGGAAGAGGAGAGAAGATGAGCTTTGGGTGGGGTTGTATGGGGGTTCGGAGTGGGTTTGCATATTAATGCTCCTCTGCACTGCATGCCATGTGCTACAGCGGGCATCAATAATGCACGGGAACACACGTCATCACAGTGCAGAGCGATGGAAAACTTTAAGAAATCCCCTCTGTATGAAGATACTTCTGCTCAGCAATAATGCACAAGCTCTTCTGTTTCTGAATATACACTGTATATGTATCAAACACTTGCATTCTCACGGTGGAAAGTTACTTTGTCAAAACGCCAAATGCAGCAGCCTTTTCTGTCTGAACGAGTTTTGCACATACAAATACCAAAACGTAGTTTCATTGTTTGTTTCAGCTCATTTTGTTCTGTTTTATTGGTTCATTTTTTCTCTGATAATAACTCTTACTCTTCTGTCTGTCTTTTACAGTGAAGAAGGCCAAATATGATGGACCCCAGGGTAAGTACACATCACACATGATCTCACAGCTTTTTTCCTTTCAATATATACATATACATGTATATAATATTCATACAATGCCAGGTTTATTAGAAGGCTATATTAGTGCATAGTTCATGATACCTAAATTAAAATAAAAAAATAAAAATGTAAACTTTATTTATAAATTTATTTATAAACTGTTCAGTACAATGCTTATTAGTTTTACTGTTTAACTAACAATGAAAAACCTTTTTCTGTTTTCACATAATTTAGTTATCTAGTTTAATGTTAATTTATATAAATTATATAAAAAAAAATGTAATGTATAGAATAATTTAATTTATTTATAAATTGTTCAGCACAATACTTTTTTGGTTTTACAATGAAAACAGTGTTTTTTACATCAAGTAATCTAGTTTAATGTTAATGTATATACATTATTAAAAATAAAAAATAATTAAAAATAAATGTATAAAATAATGTATAAATATATTTAAAAAATTGTTCAGTACAATAATTTTTGCTTTTACTGTATAACAATGAAAAACCATTTACTTTTTTCACATCATTTAGTAATCTAGTTTAGTTTCTAATTAATTCATATGTCATTAATTCATATACTATATCATAATTTAAAATAAAAAAGAAATTAATTAAAGGTATAAATGTATATTATACATTTATTTATAAATTCAGTACAATAATTTTTGACGTTACTATATAACTAACAATGAAAAAAACTTATTTTTTACATTTCTAGTTTAATTTTAATAAAAAACAATAATAAATGCATAAATTAATTTATACATTTATTCAATACAATACATTTGGAAAACTGTATTTGAATGCTACGATTGTTCTCCTGCAGAGAAATTCAACACATACGTGACTTTGAAGGTTCAGAATGTGAAAAGTACGACCATCGCCGTACGGGGCAGTGAACCCAGCTGGGAGCAAGACTTCATGTTGTGAGTCCTTCATATTTTCTTCTGTCTTTTCATTTCTTTTTTGCTTTCATTTTCTCTTCATCTCTGTGATCCTCTCATCCTGTTGTTTTTTCATGTCCCTTTTCTGTTTTCATTCAATTCTCTCCTGCACTCATTATGGTCAGTGTTGTATTAGTCTTAATCGAAACACATTTACTCTGATTATCTTCGTGCTCATTTGAGTTCTGTAACAGAGTTTCTGCTCTCATTTGATATTCCTGCTTCGTTCAGCAAGACAAGAGAATCTCATTTGCTCAAAAGTTTCTCTCTCGTGACTCAGCACAATTAATGGAGTTTTTAAATGTTACATTTGCAGTATCAACTTTGTCGCAGATGTTTTTCCTAGGACAAACCTGCGAGTTGCAATTGTGAGCCTTATTGCGTGTAAACGGCCAAATACATACAAAATTATGTCAAAACAATGAGTATTCACGTATACTAAACATGGTCGTATATAGGCTATTAAGTGAATGTAAACAGTTGAGAAACAAAACTTATGTGTAACGGATCTAACATATACTGTGCATGAGGTCTTAAAGAGACAGCAACCTAAATAAACCTGCTGCTGTCTGCCATTAATGTTTATTTATACACTGAAGACTAACCAGTGTTATTTTAAAGTTGAAGATTATTCATAGATTATTTCTGTACCTGAATATTACTGTCATACCTACCTGAAAATCAAAGAACAGTTTATTTCAGTTATTGTATTTAAGTTATTGTTATTGTATGTATTTGTGCCATTGCTTGTCATTTATTTGTTCTTATTTTATTACTGACTGTTTACTTGTCTTTTTTAGTTAAAATAAATTCAGAGTTTAAAATCAAAGTTCTTTTTATCTTCCTTATAATATAAATATGAATCAACAACATTATAAAGAGTCACCTTGTCATGCCTGTTTTGGTTTATAATCAAGTTTTCATGTCTTTTATTTTGTATTTTGGCCACAGTCATGTTCTGTCATGTGATTCCCTTGCCCTCATGTTTCTTGCCATGTGCTCCCTTAGTCTATAGGCGCATTCGACTTGAAGCAGTGCTGAGAAGAATGATCACCTTATGACATCAAAGTACCGCGAGAGCGATTCGAATGCATAGGATCCGACTGCTTTCTTATCGCTCTCGCGGTACTTTGATGTCATACGGTGATCATTCTGCGCAGCGCTGCTTCAAGTCGAACGCGTCTTATGTGTCATGTTGTGATTGGTTGTCTTAGTCATGTGGCTTGTTTCTCGTTGGTTGGTTTGTGTCATGTGACACTTATTGTTTGGTATTTACAGTCCTCATGTCGCCATTGTTTCTTGTTGAGTATTGAGTTGTGTAACTACTCATGTTTAGTAGTGATGGGGAAATGAAGCTTTTCGAAGCACAGAGGCTTTCCCCTCAAGTTGTATCCTAAAAAGGTTAATTACTTGACGCTTTTCAACACGTTGCACACTAATGACATCTTGTGGTCAAAGGTGGAAAAAGGTGCCTTTGCGCCCCAGATGTCCCAGCGATTTTTGGACCGTTTCATATAATATTCTTTTTTTTTAACGAAATAAAAAATTTAAAACATAATTTTACACAAGGTATGAATAAATTAATCTGTGAATAAATTTATGAAAGTATAAGCATGGTTCATGTAGGCATATATGATCAAAATGAATGAAGAATATTGTTAAGTTGATTAATATTATTATTAATTAGAAGTGCTTGTGAAGCGGGGATTACTACAAAATGAACATGCACAAAAGTACATGTACATATTTATTCGTATTATGATTTATTCTTAACAAAGAAGTGAATGACACTTGAAACCTGCGCAAGGGGTTCGCGTTATTTGAATCAGAATACGAAGCAGTCACATGGTTGTGAGCGAAAACGAAGCCTCGGACGTCTCAGATCACATGGTTATGGCAAAACAAATCAAGCTCCGGTACAGTGCTTCACTGTGAAATGTTTCGTTTTTTTTGACTTCGAAGCCTCGGTGTTGAACGTCACATCACTAATGTTTAGCCATGCCATGTCTTTGTTTATTATGTATTTGCTCACTTTTGGATATCATTAAGCTGCACATGGGTTCTTTTTCAACTCACTTCAGTGGACTCCGTTACACACCTAAAGCGGGAATCCCCCCCATTTTCCAAAACGAAATTCAGGCCCTGGCATGTTATAAATTCAGAATTGTAAGATATAAACATTTATATCTCGCAATTCTGACTTCACGACCCACAAATGCGAGTTTACATCACACAATTCTGAGAAAATAAATTCTGAATTGTGAGATAAAAACTCACAATTGCAAGAAAAAAAGTCAATTCTTTTTTATATTTTTGTTCAGTGGCAGAAACAGGCTTCCATAAATCACGCTTTCATGTCTGTTTATTTTCTCCTTTCTCTATCTCAGTTATCCTGATCTTCCTCTCATGTTGTGATTTACTCAGAGATCACGTTCTCTTCGTTCTATTGCGGTCATCTTCACTTTATCTCCCTCTATCGCCCCTTCATTCGCCCGCACACTCGCTCCTGCGTTCATTCACAGGCTCTTGTTCATTGATAGCAGACAGATGAGCTCAAAGCGTCTGTGCTGGTGCAGCACGGCTGTTCTTACGTAACACCACTCTGCAGAGAATCTCCTTCTGCTCTGCACTACGTGACGTGCCTTTGATAGCGGCGAGAAAACTGTACTGCATACTGCACACATTGCACTGTTTACTGCCTACTGGGTTTAAAAATAGTATGTGAAGCAGTATGCAGTGAAAAATATTTCAAACAGTAGTATGCAACAGCCTCAGCAAATAGTTATGGCTGTTTTGTGTTTTAAATAAAGATTAAAATATATTATTGCTTCCATTTGTCATACTAGAAATGGAAGTTGAGTACACTGCATTTATAATTACTCTGTTGTATTGAATCTTACTTCCAAACAAGTTGTTTTAAGGCAAGGCACTACAGCTAAAACATTGTGTTTCATGCACTGGTCAATTTTAAGATTTTTGGCTAATTTGCTTCCATAACATGTCTTCTTTCAAAATACACATTTAAGTACTTTGTTTTATTGCACTTCATCTATTTGTGTCTGTAGATTTATATTCTAATGAATATCTTTAAGGATGGTGAGTTTTTCTCCACTTCAGCAGCACTTACACCAAAATGTACAGTTTTATTTCTATCTATATTCTGAAGGGTTTTACTGAGAGGTTTGTTCATATATCATTCACACTGATTTATAGAACATTTTATTCCTAAAAACATAGCGAAAATGAGTAATAAAATGAAAAATGCAAAATATCTAAAACCTTTAACTCTAATATGTCAACAAAATCAAACAAGAATTTTGAACCTGGATTTATCCAGTGTTCAAATTTATGTTCTGGAAATGTATGCAAATGAGTGCATATTTAATTAGATGATACCTCATTTGTGTCACGTTTCTTTTGTATTTGGTTTGGTTTCTCTGTGTTCCCTTGTTTGTTTCCATGGTTTTTGATTAATTAGCTCTGCACCTGTTTCAGTTCTCCCTAATTACGTTTCTAGTACTTAAGTCCTGTGTTCTCCCCTGGTCCTTTGTCTGCTATTATTTGTTTTTGTACGTTTTGGTTATGCTGTGTGTTTAGATTTCTCCAGTGGATTTATTATTAAATACCCTTTCTCCTACTCCTTCATCGAGCGTTTGATTAGACAGCACCAACACGTCACAGAATAGCAGACCGTCATAACGACTAGTTTATTGGTGGCGTTTTTCTTTCTTTTTGGTTTTGTTTACTTCTCCCCTCTCCCTGAATGGAGTTACCAGCTGTTCAACTCCTGTGCCTGGAGCAACAGGACCGTTTGCTGGAGGACCACACCAGGGACTTTTTAGATCTGGCGTGCCTTACGCACTATCCCGACCGCCTGAGTGAGTGGTGTGAGGCATGCCTTTCAGCAAACGGTCCCCGAGAGGATTTCGCTGCCTTCGTGAAGTGGGTGCTGGAGAATAATGGACTGTATTTCTCCATCTGCCCTGCTGAGGAAGACATTTCCAGCCCCACTCCCAATCCAGTGCCCAGCCTGCCTTCACCATCCTGCTGCACGGAGAACTCGCCAGAGCCCAAGCCCGCCGCGATAAAGGAGCCAGCGCTGGAAAGAGGGACAGAGCGGAACAGCTCCGCCTTGGCGTGAGGATCCCCTGTCCCTGCCTCCGAGTCCTGGACTCCACCTCGGTCCTTCGACCCATCGGCTCCACCTTGGCTCCTATCTCCCTCATCTCCACCGTGGCCCGTCATCCCACTGGCTCCACCGGGCTCCCTCGTCCCTCCAGCTCCGCCTTGGTCAGTCGTCGACCATCCGCCGCCTCGTGACTCCACTCCTTTGGCTTTGCCTCATCACTCCGTCCCTCTGGCTCTGTCAGGCTCCTTTTCCCTCTGGCTCCGCCTCCATCCTCAGTCGCTCTGGCTCTGCCGCGGTTTTCCGGAGCCCCGTCTCCGCCTCGGTCGCTGGAGCCGCCAGCTCCGCCTTGGCCCTCTGGATCCTCTGCGTCACCCAGGCTCTGCGGCTCTCCGTCTCCATCCTGAGCTCCTCATCCATCGGCTCTGTCTCTGTCAGTCAGCCCCCTGGAGTCGTCAGCCCTTCCTCCACCAGGGCTCTTCCCTCCGTCAACTCCACCGTGGGCCGCTATCCTGGCTGGTCTCTGGATCTCCATCAGGCTCCTCCTGCTCTGGGCTCCTCCCTGGCTCCTCCCTCCTTCTACTCCACCCTGGCCTTATGAACAATGCCCCTTTCCCATTGCCTGCCCCACGCCTGTGTAATGGAGGTCAGCGAGTAGGTGCTGTGCAGGCAAACCTCACTTCCCTGATCTCAAGAGACGCATTAGCTGCAGCCATTTAGCCTCCTGGTTAGCGCGTCCGCCTCCCATGCAAGAGATCGCAGGTTCAAGACCCGCTCGGAAGCAGGCGAGCGGGACCCGTTAGACCTGCCTCCTGAACATCCACCCTCCCTCTTCTGTTGGACTGCTTTTGTCGGCGTGAGGACGGGCCAATTTGGGAGGGGGCGGAATGTCACGTTTCTGTTGTATTTGGTTTGGTTTCTCTGTGTTCCCTTGTTTGTTTCCATGGTTTTTGATTAATTAGCTCTGCACCTGTTTCAGTTCTCCCTAATTACGTTTCTAGTACTTAAGTCCTGTGTTCTCCCCTGGTCCTTTGTCTGCTATTATTTGTATTTGGACATTTTGGTTATGCCGTGTTTAGATTTCTCCAGTGGATTTATTATTAAATACCCTTTCTCCTACTCCTTCGTCGAGCGTTTGATTAGACTGCACCAACACGTCACAATTTGCATATTTAAACAGAACATTTCAGAAAACTTGTAATACAAGACAGTTATCTTAATGTACTGTTATTAATCAACTGGGAAAATCTAATGATATAAATTATTATTTTTTTATAGTATTTTAAGTGATGGAATGAGCAGCGCCATGTCTTAATGTTTTCTGTTAAGCTTTATATAATTTATTTATTATAGCTTAGAATGTATACAATACATTGTTTATATAAGCACTGTATAGCTTTATATATTATTATATGTATCATCTGTGGTGAAGAAATTCTTGTTTCTGTTTGAAAGACATCATTTTCAGCTTTCAGTATTTTAATTTGTTGTACATGTGATGCACACAATACTTCTAAACCCTGAGAAATGTGGCATATAAAATTTTAAAAATCCAAAATATCTGCATTTTTATTGCTTATATTCACATTTGACCACATAAGTAATAATATTTGAAACCACTTTGAACACCGCAGCATCTTAGAAATGTAAATGTCTAGTATTGCAGTTTTCACTCCTCTAGTGGTTTTCTTTCTAACAATGCGTCCTGCTGTTTTGTAAATTAGATGTGTGCTAAATTTCTCCTGGCCATGATTTGTTTCCATTTTGCTGTGATGTAATTATGTAAAGCAGTTTAGTTTATAAAATCTTCTCAGTGTGGTGCCAGCAATCAGATGCAAATGTCTCTTGATAAACATTGAATCTTGATTCCAGACGAGCTCTTCACCCACGCTGCTCTCTGTTTGCTTTCCACTTCATGCCAGTCTTGATGTTGATTACAATAAAAGCTTTTAACTTTCCTCTGCAGAACATCTCACTGTCTTTATGAAAGTACAAGCAGCCTTTTTCATTCATTTTGTTCTTTTTTGTTTTCCATTTATAGGTTCATTCAGCGGTTTACTCTGCAGTGCATCGCCTCCTGCATTTATCTTCATTTAAAGGTTGCTCTGTTTTTTCGTTCTCTCTCTTTTTCTGTCCAGTGAGATAAATCGGCTGGATCTGGGCCTCACGGTGGAGGTGTGGAATAAAGGACTGATCTGGGACACCATGGTCGGCTATGTTTGGATCCCACTGCAGAGTATCCGCCAATCAAACGAGGTCGGTGCTGCACTATTGGGTTTAAACGATACGACTGATATGAGCTCCATTCTTAATACTGGTTTCAATATGACAGTTTAAAACTAAATGCTGTTTAATTAAAAAGTTAAATATCAAGTTTAATTGAAAGATTGGTGTACTTAGGGATCTGATGGAGACTAATAGAGATTCCTGGGGCCGAATTCACAAAAATCGTTTTAAGAAATTTCATAAGATGAGTCCCATTAAGTAAGAATGTTTTTAGTGCACATTCTTGAAAAATTCTCAAAAGAAATTCTAATTTTTTTTTTTAAAGAACATTGTATCTTTTTTTATTTAGAAGAAAATCAGGCTTTTATGGAAGCTTGTTTCTGCCACGTAATAAAAAAATAAAGGTAATTAAAACTGATTAGAACGAAGAAATATCATAAAACCAAGGTATTTTTTTCTTTATACAGTTCTGTTGTACAGCATCTTATTTGACAAAAAATTAAAATACAATGTTTTGTTGTGAATGAATTGTTTTTATTTGATTACATTTTAAAGGACTGATTAAATTGTTAACGTTTTATTAAATAATTTCACTAGACATCATTTTTATAATAAATTAGTACTGAATCATAAAACAGAATCCAGAAAAAATAAAACGGAAAACAGAATTTAGTGGAAAATAAAATGCATTTCATGGGGCCCTAAATTAGCATTCATTCTCAAGGTCTAACGAATATGAGGAAAGTGTTTCCTTCCTCATTAATGGCAAATGAATATAGTGATAAATATCAATATTGTATGATATGAAAAAAAAATTGTCATAATGTTTTAGCCATATTGCCCAGCCCTAGTTTTAAGCATAAATTGATACATTTTTTGATACATTTAAAAAAAAAAAACAGGACTTAATATCTTAAATAATTTTGCTTCTCAAATGTATCTTGATTTAAGAATGTATTTGTACTGGAAAACAAGACAAAAATATCAATTAATAAAATGTTTTGCAGTGTGATGCCAAATTTTAATATCTATAGTTTTATAAGCTATGAAAGAGCAACATATGAGCAGTACAGTTGTTGTCTGTGGTGAGATCAGACTTTAAATGAAATCTAACAAGGATGACAGTGGGTGTGATGTCAGATAAAGAAGTGAAGGTCAGGTTTTTGATTAGATCTGGTTCAGACACGGGATGCGCTGCTGGATTTACGGCTGTAAAGCACCTCAGATCTCACTGCATCTGTGCCCTTTCTGTCCTGTTACGTAAGCCAATGCTTACTTTATTTAAAGGCAGCGGTTTTATTGAGCCACCTTCCGTTTGCTGCTTTCATGTACCGTTTTTATAAATGACCCTGAGTTTTTCATCATGCTTTCATAACGTGACATGAATAATATATCATCTGCTGTCAATAATGAATTTTCTTTCTTTCGGCCTCTGACGTTCTGCTGTTTGTGTGATTTATGTGATTTGAAGCCATCGAGGTATTTATTGTTTTCTAAGCATTGACTGAAGAACTTCCTCTGATGTTTGGAGAGATTTGTTATGTTTGTGCATTTGTTCTATAATATATGATTGTGTATATTGCTGCTAGATTAGATAGTGAAAGCAGTGCATTTAATGGATTTGGGATGAAATACAAAAGCAAAGCAGTGGTGCATTATTTAATGATTCCTTAATTTATGCATCTTGCTAAGGAGAGGTTTACTTTAAGTAATCGGATGCACAATTTTCTTCATAAAACATTTAAAAAAAAAAAAGTTAATAGGGCTGCGTGTTTTGGAGAAAAAACTAATTAAACATTGCGAATGTGATTTATTTATTTATTTTTTTACATTTAAAATAAAAGAAGCTCCAGGTTAGCTGCGCTTATTTTTAGGTTTGCACAATTTGGCCCAAATGTTTGTGATTTTATATATCAATATGACTATAGAATTATTATTATATTTTTTATTATGATCATTAGTATAACTAAACAAAAATATTAAACAATGTAAATATTCTGCTGTAAAATTCAAAAATTAAAATTATTTCAAATGAAATTTAAAAAGTTTCAGGTTTGCTGTGCTTGTTTGTAGGGATGCATAAAATGGCTAACATTTTAGCTATATAATAATAATAATAATAATAATAATAATAATAATAATAATAATTATTATTAAATAAATATATAAGACAAAATTGTAATATTGTTATACATTTTACTTTAAAAATCAAACATTAAAAAAATATATAATTTGTTTTACTGTACAACTGTAAAAAACACTCTTAATTTCTTCATTTTCAAACATTAAACCATAGAGCTATTATTTTGGCATAAAAACCACATGAAGACCTTAAAGCTTCGCTTTTGTTGATACACTCTTCTCGTTATAAGTTTAGGAAGATGGTTTGCTCATGTTTTGTTTCCAAATGCACATGATAAGTGACTCAAACAGATGCAGATGTGAGTTTGTGTCAGCATTTACTAAGATGCTGAAAACACTGGATCATGAGCTGCTCACGTGTAAATAAACACAGTTCTGCGTTTCACTCTGAAAAACAGTACCAGCTGACTCGTTTTACTTTTATTGACGTTTGGCTGAGAAATAAATGAGAAAGACCTTTATGCGGTACTTTTAAGACGTCAAGAAATATGTATGTGTGATAAACACTGACCTCAGAGCTCAGCCAATCATTGGAGCCGTCTTGATGATGTCACAGACGAGAGAAGTCTAACTAGTCATCAGAAATCAAGGCGATGATCCCCAACGGCATTCTGGGAAGGAAAGGTTTACAGCTCTGCCCTCTGTGACCAATCAGAGACGTGTATGAGGACCAGATGGGTTCACTGAGAAGTTAATGTGTTGTGAGAGAGGAAGGTCCCACTTTTCAATTAGAAGAGTCGATCGCTTCAGATGATTCACTTCTGCTGAAAAGACTTGCTTTACATGCTTGTCCAGGCTGATTTATGCCGGTCTAACTGGTAGACTGACCTGAAAAATATAGTTTTTAATCTGTTCTAAGCTAAAAGAGCAAAATTTGGTTTCACTTAAACAATGGTTTGTTATTAAATAAGTAAATATTTTATTAAAAAGCTGTCACTATTACAATAAATCTAAGGGCAATCAAGCTTTTTTTCTGCTGCAGGCCTTAAACTCTAAAATCAGGATATATTTTTGTTACTTGAAATAAAATAAACATTAACAGAAATAAAATAAAATATTAGTTGCCAAGGCAGCATTTCACATTTTAATTTATTTTAACGATGTACTAAAATATCAACAAAAAAATTATATAAAAATTAATGAAAACTAAATATACGTACATAAAAAAAAAAAAATGATACCCAAGTAATAACTGCTCTGGATTTGGTGTTTTTATTTATTTATTATTTTTGCAGAAATTAATACACATCGATTATATTTGTATTGACTATGTCTGTTTTTGAAACAATTGATAGCAAAATTTTGGAAGAAATAGTACAGCATCTTAAATCGTCAACCTGCTATCTCGACACACTTCCTACATCTTTTTTCAAAAGTGTGCTTAACAGTTTGGAAGTAGATCTCTTGGAAGTGGTGAACACGTCACTTCTTTCTGGAACTTTTCCAAACTCCCTGAAAACTGCAGTTGTTAAGCCCCTTCTGAAAAAGCGCAATCTTGATAGCACCATGTTGAGCAACTATAGACCAATATCAAATCTTCCTTTCATAGGTAAGATTATTGAAAAGATAGTTTTTAATCAGCTGAACAACTACTTAAACTCAAATGAATACCTGGATAATTTTCAATCTGGTTTCCGTGTGCATCACAGCACAGAGACAGCACTCATTAAGATAATAAATGATATTCGCTTTAATTCTGATTCTGGCAAAATATCAGTGCTGGTACTACTAGATCTTAGTGCTGCGTTTGACACTGTCGATCATAACATACTTCTAGAGAGACTGGAAAACTGGGTCGGGCTTTCTGGGTTGGCACTCAAATGGTTCAGGTCATACTTAGAAGGGAGAGGTTATTATGTGAGTATAGGAGAGCATAAGTCTAAGTGGACGTCCATGACATGCGGAGTCCCACAAGGCTCAATTCTTGCACCGCTCTTGTTTAGCCTGTATATGCTCCCACTAAGTCAGATAATGAGGAAAAACCAAATTGCCTATCACAGCTATGCTGATGATACCCAGATCTACCTGGCCTTATCTCCAAATGACTATAGCCCCATTGACTCCCTCTGCCAATGCATTGATGAAATTAACAGTTGGATGTGCCAAAACTTTCTTCAGTTAAACAAAGAGAAAACTGAAGTCATTGCATTTGGAAACAAAGATGAAGTTCTCAAGGTGAATGCATACCTTGACTCTAGGGGTCAAACAACTAAAAATCAAGTCAGAAATCTTGGGGTGATTCTGGAGACAGACCTTAGCTTCAGTAGTCATGTCAAAGCAGTAACTAAATCAGCATACTATCTTCTCAAAAACATTGCAAGAATTAGATGTTTTGTTTCCAGTCACGACTTGGAGAAACTTGTTCATGCCTTTATCACCAGCAGGGTGGATTATTGTAATGGCCTCCTCACCGGCCTTCCAAAGAAGACCATTAGACAGCTGCAGCTCATCCAGAACGCTGCTGCCAGGATTCTGACTAGAACCAGAAAATCTGAGCATGTCACACTAGTCCTCAGGTCCTTACACTGGCTTCCAGTTACATTTAGGATTGATTTTAAAATACTTTTACTCGTTTATAAGTCACTCAATGGCCTAGGACCTAAATACATTGCAGATATGCTCACTGAATATAAACCTAACAGACCACTCAGATCATTAGGATCGAGTCAGTTAGAAATACCAAGGGTTCACACAAAACAAGGGGAGTCCGCTTTTAGCTATTATGCCGCCCGCAGTTGGAACCAGCTTCCAGAAGAGATCAGATGTGCTAAAACATTAGGCACATTTAAATCCAGACTGAAAACTCATCTGTTTAGCTGTGCATTTGTTGAATGAACACTGTGCTACGTCCGAACTGACTGCACTGTATTTTATGTATAATCATATTCTATTTAACTGTTTTAAATTTCATTTTAAATCAATTTCTATAACTTTTTAAAATTCCTTGTATTTATTATTTTTAATTCCTTGTTTTTATTGCTGTGAATGATTATTTTACTTTTATGTAAAGCACTTTGAATTACCACTGTGTATGAAATGTGCTATATAAATAAACTTGCCTTGCCTTGCCTATTGGAATTTCTTGATCCATACAAAACCTTGGGTCAACAACTGTTGTTTTAAATGCTTCATAAATAAGGCTGACTTAAATAAAAATAATCAAAAATAATATAGTAGTAATATGTTATTTGTGTTTAACTACGGACCATTATAAAAAAGAATATACAATATATGCAATGTATATATAATATAATATGCAATTTATATTATACATACAATTTATATATATTATAAATGTAATATAAATATTTCCCCAAAACTGTAAAAGTATTTGTATTTGATGACAAAATGATATGCATGAGGAGTCTGTAGGTGGGTCCCAGTTTACATGCTTGTGCACTGTTCTGTGTGTGTGTGTGTGTGTGTGTTTCAGGAAGGACCAGGCGAATGGGTGACTCTAGATTCTCAGGTCATAATGGCGGATAATGAAATCTGTGGCACCAAAGATCCAACATTCCACCGTTTGCTTCTGGACACGCGCTTCGAGCTGCCGCTGGGTGAGATTATACTCCTCACAGCTACAACCACACAAATACAGCATCTCTAGAGACCTCGTGAAAGAAAACCTGGGGTTGAATGACTTTTACTGTATGTCTGTTAGCTTTGAGCTCATCTATATGATATAGTAATCCTAAAATAAACTTTTAGCACATATATACACTACTGTTCAAAAGTTTAGGGGGAATCATTCTAATATGCTGGTTTGTTGTTCAAGAAACATTTCTGATTATTATTATTATTATTATTGTTGGAAACAGTTGTGCTGCCCAATACTTTGATGGAAACCATCATATATATTATTTTTCAGGATTCACAGATGAATAGAAAGATCAGAAGAACAGCATTTATTTGAAATAGAAATCCTTTGTAACGTGTCTTTACTGTCACTTTTGATCAATTTAATGCATCCTCGATAAAATAACTATTAAATAAAAAAAACTTACTGACTGTAAACATAAATGGACAAAAACAATGGACTAAATATCACCAGTAACACACACAGACAACAGCAAGTAGAAGTGTTTTGAAGGTCTGAGATGTAAATTAAAGTTCACTTTGGGCTATTAATATGTCCAGACTTACTGTTTTAATAGGAAATGCATGCAAAATTGTTAATTTAAACATCAAATTCATGTGCATGTTGAGTACTGCTGATGCTGCTTAGCAGTATTTTTGCTGAAAGTTTTTAATAGTTTAAAAAATGTTTGCTACAAAGAAGTCACAGACGGCCCTCAAACATCAGATGAGCCCTGTTTTCTGAACAAATGAGGTCTTGTTCTCAAAAAGACTGTATTCAGCAGATATACACCTTCACACTGAAACTCTCGCTCAGTCAATATAAATGACCTGCTTTCACTCTGAAGTGGCTCTGCTGGAGACATCTGTCTGAGTCGATTTCACTCTGTTCTGGCCAAGAACCGTCCACTTAGACCGTTTGCTTTTTACGTCACATTTATGAACTGGTGAATGTGAAACCGGACTTGGATATCTTGATTACTCAATCTGCTGATATGAGATCTGAGGCTAAGACGTCTCTTCTGTGTGTGTGTTTCTCCCACAGACATCCCAGAAGAAGAGGCTCGATACTGGGCAAAAAAACTGGAGCAGCTCAATGCCATGCGAGACCAGGATGTGAGTCTCGTCTCGTCTCTCTGCTGTAGTTTCTGCATGCACCAGCAAAAAAATCTGACATCAGTTGACATAAGATTCACTGTGGCATTTCACTTTCAAAACTGTAGCATCTGTAAAATAACCTGATGCATTCGCAATCGCAATCACAAATAAAACTTGTTGTAATAAATAGTAGTGCTGGGCAATATAGCTAAAAACAGTTTCAATATTTTTCCAAATTTTCAATATTTTTGTATGTTCTCTCAAAACAAAATGTATTTATTTTTTTGCCCCCTATGTAATTGAAATTGTTTACTGCAAAATCAACACAGCAAAAACAAAACAAAGAAACACATGGACAAAGAGACCGGTCTATTTCAGGGTTTCTGCGGATCTTTAAATATTCTTGACTGGTCTTAATTACACAAATTAAGACCTTAAAAAGGTCTCAAATCAGAACAGAAAGTCTTAAATTCATAAAGTCATGACATTAAATGTTGCATGCACTGCAGAAATAAATATATTCATCTGTATTTTTGTTTTTCCAATACAAATATCTATACATCTTTAAATAAAGGTACATTTGCTTGAGATGCAAAATGAACATGAAGTCTGGTTTTCTAATAAACTGAACAAAATTAAGTGCTTTTATACTTAAAACAAGAACACATAGTGGGGACCAAAAATTTGTTTTCTTTCTCTTTTTTGATCAAGTGTGATCAATATCATTATTCGCTCATAAAGAGTTTACATTGCCTTTATAAATTTAATCTAGCAGTATTGCATTCATGTAACAGGTTTCACATGTGGCCGGTGATTAATATGTGTGTGATTTGTTGCAGTATTCATATCAGGAGGTTCAGGAGAGGCCTCTGTCAGTCCCGGGAACACAGTGCTGTGAGTGTGATGTTCTACATGCATGAATTGTAGCCTAAACCATCATGAAATTAGCCAAAATATTTCATTTCCCCTTTCACTTGTGAAATCCAATTACAGCCTTGTCAATGGATAATTCAGCTGTTCTCTTTCAGATATTTTCAAGCAAATATTAGTAAATGCTGCAAAAAATGTATGCACATTTAATTCAAGCTGTTTTATTGATTTGCAGATAATTAAAGAAATGTTTTATCTCAAATCTCAACACCGTATCTTGACATCTGAAATGACCATACAAGCTCTTGTGGAGCTGTTTCTAAGTAGCCATTGATTCTGATGGTCACTTTTGAGAGCATCAGATCAGATTCAGATTTCACACATAAATCGGATCGTCTTCACAGTTCTGAGCATCTAAACCACTTAAGTGCTGTAGCAGCTCATTCCTTCCCGTATGTGTGCCACAGTTAATGTGATTTACGAATGATGGTAATGACAGAAGTCCCGCAGAAAGCTGAATGAGCAGCGGTGTGCATGAATGGAGCTCTGACTTACGCTCTCATTTCACACACACACACACACACACACACTCTGCTGACACAGCTCCCGGGGGGGGCGGGGCTAGACTGTGGGACCTTCTGATTGGCTGAGGCACGCAGCTGGGAATCATCACTGGAGCACATCACTTTATCACAGAACACTGAGTCATCAAACCCATACTTTACTCTTTTGCAGGAAGAGACACAGACAGACTCAGTGACAAAGTCAACAATGCTGTCATACTAGACCATCCCAATACTGCGTTACCACCAAGAAATTTTAATGTTTTTGAATAAAGTCTCTTTTGCTCACCAAGGCTGCATTTTTTGGTAAAAAAATACTATATAAATTGTGAAATATTATTACAATTTAAAATAAATGGTTTCTATGTAAATATCTGTTAAAATGTCATTTATTTCTGTGATGCGCAGCTGTATTTTCAGCATCATTACTCCAGTCTTCAGTGTCACATGATCCTTCAGAAATCATTCTAATATGCTGATTTGCTGCTCAATAAACATTTCTGATTATTACCAATGTTGAAAACAGTTGAGCTGTTTTATTTTATTTTTACTTTTGAAACTGTGATACATTTTATTTTTCAGGATTCTTTGATGAATAGAAAGTCCATAAGAACAGCATTTATTTGAAATATAAATATTTTGTTACATTATAAATGCTTTTACTGCCACTTTTGATCTAATGCAGCCTTGATGAACAAAAATATTAATGTCTTTAAAAAGAATCTTGTTGACCACAAAAATTATATACATTTGTTTTTATGTCTTGCTATTTATTTATTTATTTTTTATTTATACCAATGTATATGTCTAAATATGTCTAACTGGCTAACAAAGATAAAAAGAAAAGTGGCTTAATCTTAATTACCTGCACATTGCATTGAAAAATATGAAGAGATCACTGTATGACATAATTTACCAGCATAAGTGTGTTTATTCATTTGTATCTGAAAATATTGGCAAGGCAAGTACAAATCTAATCTATAAAATCTGCATGGTTAAGTGTAGTAGTATTAATTTTAATAGAAATTGACTGATAATAGTGGTAGTTTTGAATGTTGTATAAAAATAATCAGCATTATATCATCCTTTGCTCACCCTTATGCTTTATTGTTGTCATTGAACAACTCTGGAAACACTTTCAGTGCAGAGATACACTGTATACTTTTCAGGGCAAACTCAGGTTAAAAGTCAGCAATGCATTGTGGATAATTCTCTGTCGTCTTTTGTCTCTCACAGGTAACTGGTGGGGCGACCAGCAGAGTGAGTTTTCATATCTGTCATTATAAACTCATTAATCTGACATCTGCTTTCCTATTGGTTTTATATTTAGTTAATATCACCAGAGTGGATTTACTCACTCAACGAGCGTTTCATGCTGGATAAACAAACACACTCATGCTTTATGTGCTGTGAAGACCGGCACAGTTTTCATACTGACAGATATTCCACAAATAAAATGATTAATCATCTGCCTTTTGTTGCACAAACTATGTTAGTAGTAATTTTCTTAACCCCAAAAAAGGGCAAAACCATAAAGAGACATCAGAAAATTAATTTATTGCTATTTTCTATCTTATTGGAATTTAAATAATACAATTTCATGATTTTTTTCAAAACTTGACTCTTATATTTGATTTAAATGTTTGTATCCCCCAGGATACGTCGCCATGGGGGTATAAATTCACTGAAAACAGAGCACTTGTTTATCAATGCTTGTTACAACATTGTTGTAATTCCTGAACGCTTTGGAATACAGACCTAAGGTTGGTCTCTTTTTAAAGAAGACACATAGCAGATTATTGCTGAAGTGAAAGAATTTCAAAAAAGAAAGTTAAAGATAATGTAGTATACTATTTTTATTTTTTATATATAAAATAAATATTTTATAAAATATGTTGCACTCTTTTTCTATGAAGTCAAGGCCATATGTTGTGTTCCAAATTTGAAGTTGATATCACAACATTTGTGGTTCCTGTGAGATTTTGTTTGGGCATTATACCAAAAATACACCCAAACTCTATTGAATTTTTCTGATGTAGTTTTCTGTCACAAT
Organism: Schizothorax lantsangensis; assembly: GCA_027422415.1. Lineage (NCBI taxonomy): Eukaryota > Metazoa > Chordata > Actinopteri > Cypriniformes > Cyprinidae > Schizothorax > Schizothorax lantsangensis. The sequence continues at coordinate 36,827,085 of CM049845.1, forward strand.
ATCACTTCTAATACAAAACAGTTACCAAATATGGAACCTTGACTGTCAGACCTTTCCAACGATGTGTTTTGACAAGATTACAAAAAGATTTGATTTTCTAAAACACAAGCCACAAAATCACAGAGTCTATATATATGTTTTTATATCTTGATTTATACCCCTAAAAGGGCGACGTATCCCTTGAGATCAGGGCCAGATTTACCTTTATTTGTGACATAGGCAAAGAACATATTTGGGCCCCCCCACCCCCAAGTTATTCTTTTATTTATTTATTGTTATTGCTGTTGTTGTTATCACAGTTGTTACTATCATTATTTCTAATTTTATTGTTTAGAACATGCTGCATTTGTCACAGAAGACCTATAATATTAACGTTTACTGTTGAAGGCAGTACATTTGTAAGTTATTTGTATGCTTTGAAAGTGGTAAAGTTTAGCATGCAAACAGACTGTTAGCATGCTAAAATATTTTGTCAAATTATTTTATATTGTTATTCAAAATATTTTTTTTACCACACATTCACATATTTTGGATTTTCTTTATTTTATATGCCATATTTCTCTGGCTTTACAAGTGTTGTGTGTCACATATGCAACAAATTCAAATACTAAAAGCTGAAACTGATGTCTTTCAAACAGAAACTAGAATTTCTTTATTACTTCATAATATCTTTAATTAAAATACATGCTCATATCCATCTCTACAGGTGAATACAGTACAAATGTAACAGATAATCGCCATACTTGAATTTGTTTAATAGCAGTACATTAAGACAATTGTTTTGTATTACAAGTTTTCTGAAATGTTTAAATATGCAAAACAGACTTTAGCTAATTAAACGTGCACTAATTTGCATATATTTCCAGAAAGGAAATCTTGAACATTGGATGAAGCCAGTTTCAAAATTCTTGTTTTATTATTAGAGTTAAATGTTTTTACAGAGGTGATTTTTTTTTAATCATTCCATAAATCAGAAAATACTGTAAAAAGCCATAATAATAATATTTTTTTTAGGAATATAAAATCAGTAAAATGTGAACAAAGCGTTCTCTTAATTCCTTCAGTATATAAAAAGGAATTCGAGAAATTTGAGAAATGGCCTTTAAAGATATGTATTGCAATTGAAAAATGCAGATGCAAATAGATAAAGTGTAATAAAATAAATATTTAAATGTGTATGTATTTTGGGGGTTTTCTTTCCACTAGTCTGAAAGAAGACATGTTATGGAAGCAAAATAGCATAACAACTCAAAATTGACCAATGTTTTTGCCTTTAGAGTCTCTTCCTAAAGTACATTACACTTCTCAAATAACACCAGGTCATGACAGGTTTGTGTACATGTCATGTTTTATCAGTCTTTTTAATAAATACAAACGTGTCTTTGATTTGTGTGTAGACAATGATCCAGACAGCGCGATGGATGACCGAGACAGTGATTACCGCAGTGAGACCAGTAACAGCATCCCACTGCCGTACTACAGCACATCTCAACCCAACGCCTCGGTCCACCAGTATCCCATGAGCCACCAGCACCGCAGTCCGCACGCCCCCTACTCGCACTCCAACAACTGCGACCTGGACTATGATCACCCGAGGGGCGTCAGGTGAGAGAGAAAGAGTCATACTCAGGTCCATTTCCACATTTACTAGTCCTGTGGTCATTATGGCAGCAGATTTTAGTAGGAACAGGATTAGACAGTGGTAGTATTGCTAGTTTAAGCAGGACAGGTGCCATAATTATAGTTGCATGACCTAGAGTAATTTGCTGTGTTTATTTGTTGGTATTTGTGTTTGTTTTCTTAGCTTCTGTTTCTGTGACTAAGATGTTCCTGTATGAATCTGTATGGTGCAAAAAAAACACAAAAAAAAAAATTATATATATATATATATATATATATATATATATATATATATATATATATATATATATATATATATTATAAATTATAAATATTTATTTTTATACAAATAATATATAAAGTAATGTATTTATTTTTATATAAAAACAAATAAAATGTATTAAAATACTATTTAATATTTAAATTAAATATATAAAATAATAATAATTAAATATAAAATGGCAAACTATATTACAAAAGGTACTTCAAGAGGCCAAAAAAATATTTGTATTTGTATCTTAAAATACATTTTGGGTAAATGTATTGTCAAGCTAAATAAATATATATATATATATTAGTGCTGTCAAAATTAGCGTGTTAACGCAGGCGATTATTTTTTTCAGTTTAATGTGTTAAAAATATTTAACGTAATTAACACGGGGCAGAGCTAGGGTTGGCCAGCCCAGTCACAACTGCTGCTTCTGTCTCTTTTTTTTCTTGACAAGAAGTGCATTTATTCAGTCGCAGAACGTCTTTAAGACCACATCAAACCGGAGATGTTTGACGCATGCTCCAGCTTCACTTCAGCGCCAGACGTGAGTCAAACGAGCGTGGAAAACGGTACTGTACTCGCAGCGCGTGATCTTCAGTTGCACGCACAAAGGCGCCAGCGCACGCTGTAGCCTGTATCAATTCATATCAAAGCACGAATGAAACTACGTGCATGCAATGTCGTGGTCAGTTAAGGCATGAAGTTACCAAAAAGGCGATTAAAGCTGCCTTAAATCTGTGCATGCATGTAATATATTTTATATGAGTCACATTTAAGAACATGTCTCTGAAATTTTTTTCAAAACTGTCCTGGATCCTAGCACTGTCTCCCTCATCTAACACACCCGATTCAACTCATCAGCTCATTAATAGAGACTTTAAAACTGAAACGGGTCAGAAAAGGTAAAGAGAGTTGAGAGAAAATACAATGCGTGTCAGATCCGCTTCAGGTTCAGCAGCGACATAATAACAGCCAAAACAACCTAATAACCAGCTGCTGTGATGTCTGTTCATCAAAGATCAAAAAAGAAAAAAAGGAAATCAATAACTTTTATAGCTTTAGGGATTCATCTATATTTAATTTTGAATTTAGTGTTTGATGACTTTAATTTCAATTTCTGTATATTTCTGCTGAAGGGCACAGGCAAATATGACATTTATTATAATGGATTTATGTGAAGATTGTTTTAAGTTCACTTAAATTAGAAGTTTTTTTTAAGTCTAATACATGTTAAAATTGATCTCTCAATTATACTGTAATGTTGAATGGTTATAGTCAATGGTTAAATATTAGAGGGAAAAAAATATTATTATTTTATGAAATTATACTCTAAATAAGAAACTAAATGTCTTCATTCGATTAATTCAAATGGCTGATTAATTCAATAATTCAGTAAACGGCTCTCTTTATGAATGGATCTTTGAATCATTGATTCACACGATTCGTTCAAAACGCGGATTCATTCAGAAACTAAACACCGCTGTGTTGCTCGAAGACGCACAATAGCCTAATTCTGCTGTGGCTTTAAAGGTAATATGTTCTCTGCAATATTGAGCAAAAACACATAATATTATTTTTTAAATATAACACAATATCAACTTCTTGTTTACTGAACTGTTGTATAAAATCACATTTGCACTCGTTATATTTGGGACAAACAGCACTCGTGTAATACTGCTCTCCCTGCTCGTGTGATATCGTATGATAAATGAATTTTTAGGGCAAAACTGCATTTATGGAGTTGTTGCACTGCATCATATTTGTCAACAGTCAACTGTATGAAATGTAAGATGATGTACAGGTCTAGGGGCGGGGTCAGTGCGTTAACTGCGTTAAAATATTTTAATCACGTTATTTTTTCATAACTAATTAATTAAGTTAAAGGGATACTCCACCCCAAAATGAAAATTTTGTCGTTTTTCACTTACCCCCATGTCGTTCCAAACCCATAAAAGCTTTGTTCGTCTTCAGAACACAATGTAAGATATTTTGGATGAAAACCGGGAGGCTTGTGACTGTCCCATTGACTGCCAAGTAAATTGCACTGTCAAGGTCCATAAAAGTATGAAAAGCATCGCCAGAATACTCCATCTGCCATCAGTGGTTCAATCGTAATGTTATGAAGCGACGAGAATACTTTTTGTACGGAAATAAAACTAGCCGGGCCACAAGGGTGCGCTGTTTGCGTTCAAATCAGAGCGTAAATCGACGAAGAAGACGCATCCCTGTGTAGAAGAGCTTACGCATTTTGCGTCCAGGGGATAATCTCCAAAATGGCACTACGCTGACACAGAGGAGACGTTACAGTGCCTAATTGTTGAATAAAGTCGTTATTTTTGTTTTATTTCCGTACAAAAAGTATTCTCGTCGCTTCATAACATTACGATTGAACCACTGATGGCAGATGGAGTATTCTGGCGATGCTTTTCATACTTTTATGGACCTTGACAGTGCAATTTACTTGGCAGTCAATGGGACAGTCACAAGCCTCCCGGTTTTCATCCAAAATATCTTACATTGTGTTCTGAAGACTAACGAAGCTTTTACGGGTTTGGAACGACATGGGGGTAAGTGAAAAATGACAATTTTCATTTTGGGTGGAGTATCCCTTTAACGCGTTAAACTGACAGCCCTAATTTTAAGATTGGATTTTTTTTTGTCTTGAAGTACATTTTGTAATATATTTTGGCAGTTGGAGGTTTAAACAAAACATTTTTTTTAAATATACTGTATATTCCATTAAGCCACACTGTTTCCAACATATTTATCATATATTTTAAATATATTTTGGCCAGACTGGTTTTATTTTTGGTTAAACCGATTCATTCATTTTTAATGAAACAACCCTGAAACAATCATGACACAGTGAATCGATACGGCGTGAGTGTGAGAAGGTGTTTCTCAGCAGGTATGAGAGTTTCTATTTGCTCATTCTTTCTCTTCGTTTTTTCTGTAATGGACTCATTCATCATGTCTGATCGCCGTGTCTTTTATCTCGCTCTATTTTCTGCTACTTTTTTTACCTCACAAAGACCTTTCAATTCTACTGTCTCCTTTGTTTCTCTTCCATTATTCAACAAGACGAGTTTTCATTGATTTATAAAAATACTTGACATCAGCCTGACTTTGCTTAAGGGCTCAATGGATCGGTTCCTGGATCAGCCCTGTTTGCAAAAAGAAAAGCAGTAGTAGCAGTACTAACCCCTCTTGTATCTTCTGCTTTAGCTCTTATTTGCAGTGTTCAGTGCCAAGTTTCAAATATGTGATAAGTACAGAAGCACTGAAAAAAAGTATTTTTCTTATACAAGAAATAAGATTAAGATATTTGAGTTCAAATATTTTAGACATTTACTGAAAATCAAGACAAAAGTACTGAGGAAGATCATCACTTTTTGCAGTGCAGTATCTGAAATCAATGGTATCACAATAATATTTTCCAGTGCAAATATCTAAACATTCCTAAATCAAGATGTATTTACTTGTGATGCAAAATGACAAAATATAAGTCTTGTTTTCTGAGAAATTCATTAAAATTAAGTCTGTTTATACTGAAAATTTGAAAAAGTTATGAAAAATATGGAAACGTTTTTTAAATGAAATGTGAAAAAAACTGAAAAAAAATCTGCCAATGGGGTCAGAGAAATAAACTTAATTCAAAGAGAGAACCATTTTTCTGACCCCATTGAAATATTTTTTTTTTCTGATTTTTCTAAGCATGAATTCAATGTTTTTTTTTTTTTTTTTTTTAAATATGACTTTTTATCTTATGTCATTGTGCATCTCAAGTAAATATATCTTGATTTAAAAATATTTAGATATTTGTACTGGAAACCTTTTTTGCAGTGTAGTATCTAAAATAAAATAAAACAACAGCTAATACAGTAGTGCATTCATATAATGCTGGAGGAAAGGATGGACAGTCAATAATGACCAAATTATTTGGTTCTGGAGAGCCGCAGCCCTGCAGAGTTTTGCTTCAACCCTAATCAAACATACCTGAACAAGTTAATCAAGGCCTGAAGGGTTACTAGGAAGCGACAGGCAGGTGAGTTTTTATTAGGATTGGAGCTGAACTCTGCAGGATTGCGGCTCTCCAGGACCGGAGTTCGCCACCCCTGGTGTAGACTTTCTGATTTTCAGTCTTTCCAAAACCCAAAGTGCATGCCTAATCTTTTGCTCACTTTTCATTCTCCTCCAGCCCGACAGGGAGCTATGCATCCTCAGCTGAGCTCAGTCGCTGCAGTTCTCAACTGAGCGAAGAGTACGGCGAGCGAGAACTTTACGACGAGAACGACTCGTACCACTCCTGCCACTCGTCCGTGACCTACAGCAAGGGCTCGCCCGAATGGGATGAGACGCAGGGGGCGTACAGCGATGAATGCGCCTACAGTAAAGACGGTGGAGAAGAAGGTGCTCTGTTTGAGGAAGAGGATGGTGACCTGTATCCAGAAGAGGTGGACATGTTTGAGGGCGAGGAGGAATTTAACTATGAGGAAGAAGATTTGTGTCCGGTGGACGTGGACCAAGAGCTTCCGTTCACACCTACTCCAACCAGCACCGCCCCAACGCTGGACGTCCCATCAACCACCAGACCTCCTCTGGAGAAACAGGCCTCACTTCATCAACAGTCTCAAAACGCCAGCCAACCTCCAGTTCAACCGTCCAATCAGACGCAATCCCAACCTCAAGCCAAACCCCCAAACCAGCAAGTTCCCGCCCCCCAAAAACAAGCACAGCCCCAACAGCAGTCCTCAGGCCCGATCCCTTCGGTTCAGTCCTTCTTCGCCATGGCTAAGCCATTGACTGCCGTGTTTGGGTTGGGTGGATCTACTCCTTCACCACCACCTCCTGCACCAGCAACTAAATCCCAACCTCCACCAACACAATCCCAGCCTCCAATGGCTCAACCTCCTGCTCCTGCCACCCAACAGATGCCTCCACCTGCGAATAAATCCCCTGAGCTTCCCGCTCCTGCCCCAATCACCAACTCCAAACCTCCTGCACCAGAACCTAAACCTCCAACCCCGACCGAGGAGAAACTGCCCACAGTAGAGCCACCAATGGAGGAGGAACCTCCACTTCAAGAAGACGACTTTCTCATGGAAGAACCTCCAAAAGAGGAAATAAAGATTGAGAGTCCACCTCCATCTCCTCCTTTCGAAGAGGAGGAACCGGCACCTGAACTTGAGAGGTACTTAAAACCAGCAAACCTGACTAACTTGGCCGCCTAAAATGCTTAAACGTCATTTATTGTTTTTTAGGATATTTGACCTGGTGTAGAGGGTTGACCAGCATGTTTTCCAGTCTGGCCAGCTGATAACGGGCCAAAACCACTTTAAAACCAGAAAACCAGACTAACTTGGCCACCTAAAATGCACAAACCACAATTATTAGATGATTTAATAGATGCTTTTAGGATATTTGACCTAGTTTAGATGGTCAGCCAGCTTGTCTTCTGGCCTGACCAGCCGATGAGTGCCCAAAACCACTTTAAAACCAGCAAACCAGACTAACTTGGCCACCTAAAATGCTTAAACCTCATTTATTGGTTGATTTTAAAGCTGTATTTTTAGGATATTTGACTTGGTTTAGATGGTCGGCTAGCTTGTCTTCTGGCCTGACCAACTGATGAGTGCCCAAAACCACTTTAAAACCAGCAAAGCAGACTAACTTGGCCACCTAAAACACTCAAACCTCATTTATTGGATGATTTTAAAGCTGTTTTTAGGATATTTGCCCTGGTGGAGATGGTTGTCCAGCATGTTTTCCAGCCTGACCAGCTGATAAGTACCCAAAACCACTTTAAAACCAGCAAACCAGACTAACTTGGCCACCTCAAATGCTCAAACCTCATTTATTGGATGATTTTAAAGCTGTTTTTAGGATATTTTACTTGTTTGTATGTCTTCCAGTCTGACCAGCTGATAAGTGGCCAAAACCACTTTAAAACCAGCAAACCAGACCTGTTTCATGAAACATACGAAACACATTTACTTGATGATTTAGAAGCTGTTTTTAGGATATTTGATTTGGTTTAGATGGTCAAACAGCATGTCTGACCAGCTGATAAGTGCCCAAAACTCCTTTAAAACCAGCAAACCAGACCAACATTGATTGAATGGTTTAAAAAGCTGTTTATAGGACAGTTGACCTGGTTTAGATGGTCTACCACCTTGTTTCCCAGAGTGACAAGCTGATTAGTGCACAAAACCCCTTTAAAACCTGCAAATCAGACAAGCTTGGCCAACAAAACCACATTTATTGGAGGAATTAAAGCTGTTTTTAAGCAAGTGTGGATGAATCCAAGAGACAACTCCAGGTAAATGTTAGACTAATTTTGATGCATTATAGATGCAAACAATCTTGTTTGACTGTGCAGTGAACCGGTGGAGGAGGAGCCGAAGGAGCCACAGGAGCCGGTGGACCCGGCGGTCAGAGCTAAAGAGAACTGGCTACGACTCTTTGAGAAAGTCCGACAACAGTTACAGGAGGTGAGGCAATTCACTAGACTTACATTTCTGTAGAAAGTCTAAACTATCAAACTATTGCTGGACACAGAAATAGTTTATTATATTGATGTATGTCTTGTTTTATGCAGTTTACACAGAAATTCAAATGCTTGAAATCAGCATGAATCCAGGAAAAAGATGCTTGTCTTTTGAATTTTTCACTTAAAACAAATCTCCACAATCACTGCAAGCTCACATTCATTTTCTCTCAGTTTCATTCAGAAATGCATCACATTATGGAGGTAAAATGGGTTGCAAACAATATTTATTTTTATATTTTCATACACATTTTCTGCTTATAATGCGATGAGACACCATGCTAATGCTAACGGCACTCTAACCGCTGTCATGATTATTTTGCAGTTTGCCATGTCCTCTTTGCTTCTTTTTTGTGTGCGTTATTCTGTTGTCACTTTATCCTTTTGTTGTCTGTTTGTATCCCACCGTTTTGTCGTCTTTCCAGTCTCTTTTCATTGCTTTAGTGATTTGCATGTTCGCTCAGATGACCCATGATTGGACGAGACTGTCAGGTGGGTCCGTTGTTGTTGGTGTGATCGTTCTGTGGTGGTTTTGTGTAAGTTTTTGACTTGTGTAGGCATTGTGTGCATAAAATATAAGCTAAAATAGTTGATGGACGTCATTCATTAAAAATTGCATTAATTGCTTTACATGAATTTTTACGTAATTACAAACATCACAAAATTGCTGCATCCCAGCTAAAAAAATCTAAAAACTTTCCCATTAATGTTCCCATTATGTTATAACAAAACCATATTTCTGAATGAATGTTCTAAACATCCAGTTTTTTTAAATGTTTTGGAAACAAAAAATTTAATCAGTATAATTGGTTGTAAAATAGCTGAAACACATTGCCCATTTTGTTAAATACTATATTTAATGCCAGTCAAATGCTGTATTTATGCGGCAGGTTCATTGAATGATTGATATTCTGTTGTTTTACTACTTTAGCCTGGTTGTTAAAGAAAATAGTTTTTGCAGTGTTATTTTAGTGTGATGTACTATTATAGTTTTTATTAATTTTTAAGTTTAATTTTTGTTTATATTTTCTGTTGTTTTTATTTTTAGTTGAATTTTAATTAAAAATTTAGTAATTTAGATTTTTTTTTGTCTTTTTTAAGTTTTAAATGTCTGTATAGTTTTTATTAATAGATTATTGATTTTATTTATAGAAATGTTGCTTTGGCAAAATATATATATATAGTATTTTTTATATTTTATTTTATATTTTATTTATATATTGAGTTCATGTTTATTTTATTTCAAGCAAAATGTTTATGATTTTAGTTTCAGTAAACAATAACCCTGGTTTGTTGTAGTAAATCTTGTTGTGTTGCCGTATTTGTGTTGAATACAGAAAATATTTAGACTCTGATCAAAGCTAATCAGCTAATAAAGCTAATCAAATATTTCTCTTTCTCTCTCTTTCTCTGTCTTTGTCTCAGGCACGAGGAGAAACAAACTCTCAGTCGCTGTGGTTCGGTAAAGGAGGGTGAGTCAGAGTCAAACTCATCTCCACTAGCTCTGATTTTAGAGAAATCAACAACTAATACAAAAACATCAGTCAAGTGGACATGACGTTGATCTAATGTACACTCACATACTCAAGTGTTTATCTAATCCGATTGATTCCTCAGACTTCTGAAAAAACATAAGACAGTTTTACCTGCTATTAGGGAATGCATGAAATAATAAAATGCATAGATTGAATGCAATGGTTAAAAACATCTGCCAAATGCATGAATGCAAAAATAGCAACAGTTCTACTTCTGTATTAATGAGAGATGATATATTTTGCTCTGCGCACTCTAGTCAGAGAGTAAATGTTTATGGTAATTTATTTCAAGGCATTTTAATGGTTATATTGTTGATGACGAGGCAGTGAATGGATGTGATTTTCTGTGTGCTTTCGAGGAAGGGAAGTTATTTTCATGCAACATTATGCTTATGATTATGTCTATTTCTCCAGGGTGGGAGGAGCGCTGTACAGCATTGACAGCATGCCTGATCTGAAGAAGAGGAAGACCATTCCTCTGGTCAGAGATCTGGTGAGAAACCAACAGCAAAACCTCAGAAAGTTTATCTAATATTCAGTTCATCTGCATTGACGGGCTGGTTTACTGGATCCTGATTGTTTCAGTAGAAATTGGTTGCAATTACAAATCACAATGCATTACAAAATCAGAGGTACAAAAATGTCCCAGATTATCTAATAAATAAAATTCACCCTCGTATAGAGTAAAACAAGCACAGACACAATTTAGTAATTGATAAGTACTACTTTAATACATTTACTGTATCAGTGTTTCATTAGGGTAATACATTCTTAAAGCCTGTGTATTCTTTTGATTGGCTGTTTGGGACACATTAGTTTCTCTTTTAAGATCAATTAAATGTGAATAACAGTTTTTGTCTTGTTTTCTTTGCCTCTGCTGTCTGGACTCAGGCTATGGTAAGGATTTGTTAGAATTACTGCATATAAAAGCACCATTGTTTTCTTTTGGTAAATGTTGCAGTTATCCGTGTGTTGTAAGTGTGTTATATCCGAGACGTTCTTGGGATCTCTTTTGAAGAGGAGACACATGTGAGGTGATGATTTTCTTTGGTGAAACATCTGAGAAGACTCCGTTTGCTCTCTATGTCGTCTCATTGTTATGAGATATTAAGGATCTCTCATGTGTGGTTTTTCAGTCTCTAGTGCAGAACTCTCGTAAGGCTGGAATCACGTCTGCTATGGCTTCTAGCACACTCAACAATGAGGAGCTGGTAAGTGATGAGTCTCTCTGGAAGATTCAGTTTGGCCAAATTTTAAATTAAAAATGCATTTTTGTCACCCATTTAATACTAAAGGCTCCACTGCATGTGACATGTTGTGGCACCAGTATGTGAGTCTCTCATATTTGATGTGTTTTAGTTTTGGAATTATTAAAACATTTTTAAAATAATTGTTAAATGCTATAACTAAAAATATTACAAATATTTTTGCCTATAATGCTGTAAATTTTTATATATATATATATATATATATATATATATATATATATATATATATATATATATATATATATATATATATATATATATATATATTATATATATATATAATATATATATACTGAAGTACTGAAATTAAAACATAAATAGAAGTTAATGATAAATAGAAATATTAAAACAACAAAAAACTAATAAAGATGGAAAAAGCACATAACAAATTGCTAAAACTTTAAAATAAAAAAATGAAAACTGAAAAAAGTCAATTAAAAATATTGATAAATATTATTTTTTGTAAAATAATGTTATTTTTATTCATGCATAAACTAAATGTCATGTGATGAGTGGAGAAAATTATTCTGATTTAAAAAAAGAAAATAAAATAAATTTGGATTTAAAAATAAAATATTAAATAAATATAATATCAATAAATATAAAAAATATATAATTAAATAATAAAGAATATTTTTCATGCATTCAGTAAGAAAATATGAATAAATACTATTTTTTATAATTTAATTTTTTATTCCTGCATAAAATAAATGTCATGGCGACGAGTGGAGAGATTTAAAACAAAAAAGAAATAAAATTAAAAAATATATATATTTTTAAATAAATTATTATTTTAAATAATATTTTAATATAAATTAGTAAATAAATATAATATCAATGTATAGCTTTAAATAATAAAAATGTTTCATGAAACTGAACATTGTTCAGCCATGAAATTATTGATTCAGTAACAGAATTACTAAATCTTCAACTAAAATGAAAATGAAAACTGAACATATAAAAATAAACGCTAATTTAAAATATGCATGCATATGTATATATCGTCCTAAGTAGCGCTGGTGTGTTTGTGCTCGTGTAGAAGAGTCACGTGTATAAGAAGACGCTGCAGGCTCTGATCTACCCCATCTCCTGCACCACGCCGCACAACTTTGAGGTGTGGACGGCCACGACGCCCACCTACTGCTACGAGTGCGAGGGTCTGCTGTGGGGCATCGCTCGACAGGGCATGCGCTGCTCGGAGTGCGGCGTCAAATGCCACGATAAGTGCCAGGATCTTCTCAACGCCGACTGCCTGCAGAGTGAGACTTTAATGCTTACAGTGTGTGATTGTGACATATGGGGCTGGGGAGTAACTAACTAAAAGTGTCAATAGGGGCTTTCGCACCGCGTAGTTCTAGGAACATAGTTCTAGGAACTAGCCAGCAGGGTCATTCCTAGAGAACCAATTTCTCCCTCGGGCCGTTTTCCTGGTTGCATTCGCACTGGCAGCAGGAACTCTGAAGTCTTTTTGTGCGGCAATTACATGCATCAACAACCAGTGAATGGACACACATTTTTGTTGTGTGTTTTGGGTTTCGTGATAACGGAGCTGGAATGTAAAGGCACAATTTACACGACTGATAGAGCAAAAAGTTGGGCTAAGAGACTAAATCTCCTATGACAACTTACAGTGTTACATATCGAGGCTGAGAAAAGAACTCAACACAACAGGTAAATGCCGTTATCGCCGTTTTCCATGTTCAGGGAGTAAGTAATTTTACATGGCTTTTTAAAAATGCCGGGTACACTCTTAAAAATAAAGGTGCTTCACGATGCCATAGAAGAACCTTTTTGTCTAAATGGTTCCATAAAGAACCTTTAACATCTGAAGAAACTTTCTGTTTCACAAAAGCTGCTTTATGTTGAAAAAAGGTTCTTCAGATTATAAAAAGGTAAGGAAGAGATGGTTCTTTGTGGAACCAAAAATGGTTCTTCTATGTCATCGCTTGAAGAATCTTTTGAAGCACCTTTATTTTTAAGAGTGTAGCCGGTGTTTCGTATGCGTTTGGCCAATCAGCGTACACTTACGTCACTGCTAGTTCCTATAGAACTGTTTTAGACTCTACTCAGAAGTAGGAGCTAATTTAATTCCTCCAAACGGAGTTCCTAGAACTAAAACCGTTCCTAGTTCCTGCAGCGCGAACACACCAAAAAGCGGAAACTTCCGCCAATAGTTCTAGGAACTATGAAAGATTCCTCCGGTGCGAAAGCCCTTAATGCTACTTTTGATTTTGCTTTGATTTTAATATTCCTCTTTAATGATGTAAAATGTAAAACTGTAACTTGAATGCAATGTAAGTCGCTTTGGATAAAAGCGTCTGCTAAATGCATAAATGTAAATGTAATGATCTTTTATGTAACTTCTTGTTAATAACTTGTAGTGTAGCTAACTGGTGAGGACAATAATATGAAATGGGAGGGAAACTATATTTTTGCAAATGCAAGGTTTCTTGAGGAAACGCAAAAGTTTTGAATGTGGAAGCATTGAAATATAATTTTTCCTCCCAGCTCGTTTTTGAGCCCCTTTATGGGCTTTTTATTAGTCTAATTAATCTCTATATTTTTAGAAATAGATTTTTTTTTTAATGCAGTTTGACTTGAATAGGTTATTACTTAACTTTCGTGGAATCGTATTTTAAGTACTTTTTAAAAATAATTAAAATTGTTTAAATTTTTAAAAAAATAATTTAAATTTAAAATATTATGCCATTACAGTTTTTCAGGTTTAGTTTTTCCCGAATAAACTAAATGCAATGGTAATTGGGACGAGTTGAGAGATGCAGATGAAAAACAAACTAAAATGAAAAAAATAAATGTTATTTTTAAATAATTACAAGTAGTAAATAAATATCAATAACTATCATATGAAATTAATTGGAATAATTATTGTTTTAACTGATAAACGTTTAATTTTGAAGTGCATTCAATAAGAGTTCAGTAGTAAACTGAACAGAGTATATTGTTTAGTCATTAAAATAATTATTAATAATAAATATCAATATATATAATAATAATAATAATTTGTTACATTTATATAGCACTTTTCTGGGTACTCAAAGCGCTCTACATAGAAGGGGGGAATCTCCTCGAGAATCTCCTCCATAATATGAAATACATTTTAATAATTATTGTTTTAAATAACAAAAAATAATTTTGAAATGCATTCAATAAGAGTTCAGTAATAAACTGAACAGAGTATTTTTAGTCATTAAAATAATAATAAATAATAAATATCAATAAATATAGTATGACGTCAATTTAAATAATTATTGTTTTAAATAATAAACATGTTTTATTTTTAAATGCATTCAATAAGTGTTCAGTAATAAACTGAACATAGAGTATATTGAGTATATGCAAGCATTAACTGGTGTGTTAATATTAGATTTTAAATGTCTTAATCCTAAACATTATATAAGCTGTGCTTGTGGAAGAAGCTTTGTGCAGCACTGATGTTGTGGATGTGATGGTCAGGAGCCGCTGAGAAGAGCTCGAAACACGGCGCTGAAGACCGAACGCAGAACATCATCATGGTTCTGAAGGACCGCATGAAGATCCGCGAGCGCAACAAACCCGAGATCTTCGAGCTGATCCAGGAAGTGTTCGACATTCCCAAGGCGAGCCACGGGACGCAGATGAAACAAATCAAGCAGAGCGTTCTGGACGGGACGTCGAAGTGGTCGGCCAAAATCAGCATCACACGTGAGCTCAGGATTACAGTTATCTGGGATTTCAAAATGTGTAACTCGTGCTGGCAAAATGAGTCGAAATGCGCAGGGGATCGTTTTGAGCTACAGACAAAAGAAGTGAAAATTGTTGATTTTAGTCGAATTTGAGGTTTTCACAAAAATGTGTTCATTAAGCCCTCGTCTAGCGATCCCAATGCTCCAAATAGTAATTAAACATCTAAAATGATCTTTACTTGTACATTTTCTGGCTGCTCGATTATGACAGAAATCATAATCACGATTATTTTGGTCAATATTGTAGTCACGATTATTTAACACAATTATTAGTGGGCCATATGACCAAAACTTTATATGAAAGATTTATGTAAAGATATATATTATGTTATGTTTACTCATTTAGAATGTTATGAATTTACTTCAGTCCTCCTGTCCATTGATGTATGTCGGAAAAACATCAAGGTCACTAAGAATAAGAATAAGTGAACATAAATCAGCTATTCGAAGACATGATGTTACTTCTCCAATCGCTAGACATTTTATTGATTGTAACCACGATATTGAACAACTTAAATGTATAGGCAATTGTATAGAGGTTGTATAGAGACCAACCTCTGGAATGTGTAAAGATATATCAAATATATATTTTCTGTAAATAAGATTGCTATGACATCTACATTTTAGAGACCAGTGGAATGTCACAATACTCAATACCACAGCAGAATACAAGGTTAACTAATATTAGTAAAAAAAAAAATTAAAACGTCCTCAATTATTGAAAGTTAAACTGTCAGTAATAAAAAAGCAAAGGCCAAATACAATAGAATAAAAAAAGATAGCAATGAAACAAACTGTGCTTTAAGCTTTTTTTTAATGCAAGTCTAAAGTATTCAGTTAACAGCCTACTACAGAAATTGAATTATCAAATGTAAAATAAAACAGCATAGTCTTTACTGTAAGCATTAAGCTTCCTTTTGTTTTTTATTAAAGATTCAAAAGTCCTTCAGTCAAGAGCAGTGAGTGATTTTGTCTTTGTCTTTTGTTGTTTGATTAATATGAAGCACAGTCGCAGCAGGAATATAGCCCGCTGTCACTTTAAGAGCCGCACGTATCCAATTTACTGTCACGCACGTATTTTCATTCTCATCTGTTTATGTTCATTTATTACATAACCGACGAGGGTTTACGTGAATAATCACTAAGCGCTGCATTTCGACAGATTTTTGTGTGTATTTGACCATTTAGGCGCTAAAAGATTACTTTATATGTCCGTATTCTGCTCTGTCTCTGAGCGCACGCACAGAAATCCTCCTGAGGAACAGCACAAGTTCTCTTTCATGCTTTGAAAAACATTAATAAATCTAATCAACTTCAATAAATCAAGCACGTCCCATTATACAAAAGTTATCCATAGCGCTCGCATAAAAGGCGCTTCTGCTAGAGCGCAATCCCGATAAATATACACATGTACACAGAATTACAGTATTTAAATATTCACGCAAACATAATCAGTTATGCCTTAAGTGAACGTTTGTGGAACTGTTGGAGAAAAACATCAGATGTGTAACATTATATTAGATCTGTGCACTACAGTAGGTCTTAATATATAGGCCATCTGTCTCTTTAATGTTAATCTAACAATAAAAGAAAAGAGGGAATCATTTGCTGTTCTTGATTGAACTGCTTTTGAGGTTTTAATAATCAGTTTATTTAACACACTAAAGGGATTTTACATTTGATTATTTGTTTTTCTTGAATGCTTTGTTTAGATGTAAAATGGAAAAAGTAGTGCATTACATGTTTTTTTCTTATATTTGTTCTACTGCTTTTTGCATTTGTTCTTATTTATAATAACAAAGATAAAATAAAAAATAGCTATACTGTGATTTAGAGGTCTGCACGGGCTATAAACTGAAGCCCGAACCCGGCCCGTACCCGAGATCGTCTGACTTGACCCGACCCGACCCGACACAGTTAAATTTAGAGCCCGAACCCGAAGTCTTTTTTTTTTTTTTCACAACGAATAGCCAATTTAAAATAAATAAAAAATAAGATGCTGTATTTCATGATTGCATGCAAGGGCAGTAAACAAATACATGTAAAGAAACAGATTCATCAAGGCTCGGCCAGTTCACAAGGCAAAAGAAAAAACACTTACCAGTTATGAAAGTTTATCAATTCTGCCGAGTTTTTGAATGGTTGACAAGACGATAATTCTTCCACCGTGCAAATAATGGTAATTTTCGTCAGTTAAGGCTCGTTAGCATTCGGCCTGCTTTAAATCAGACACAGAGATGTAGTGCGGTAAGATCGCATTTATTTGAATTAGCGAGAGAGAGAGAGAGAGAGGATGAAAGTTGCGTGTGTGAACCTGCGTCTGCGCGTCTCTCTCTACAAGCAATGAGGTTTAGTATCTTCAAAAACATTTTACCCCCTCATTGCAGAGAAATATAACATTGCGAGTCAGTAGCCTATCGAAGCTATTTTACTAATAAAAGTTTCCGTGCTGTGTTCGCTGCGCGATCTCTCTGATATCTGTGTGCAATAATGTGTGTGTGTACGTCTATGAAAGCAGTGTAGCCTACATATAGCAACAAGCCCGAGCCCGACCCGAGCCCAAGGCTATTCATTAAACATTAACCCGAACCCGACCCGAAAGTATTTAGGGACCCATCGGGCTCGGGTCGGGTAGCAGACCTCTACTGTGATTATTAGTATAGTAATTATTATTAAGAAAAGAACTGGAGGAAAAGATGCAATGTTGCTAGGTGATTTTGCTTTGGAACCTTCAGAAAACATTAATTAGATTTTTCTCAGAATTGAGTTTGCTGACTCTGTTGACTTATAGATGTAGCGCAGTCATTTTTCGTCTGATTCCAACAAATCATACATTATTTTGAAGGTTTTTTAATGAAGAAAATGTATTATTTTGAAGGTCTTTTAATGAAGAAAATACTCATTTTTGAAAATTTGCTCACGGTGACTCATTTTGCCAGCACAGGTCACATATATTTGCATCGTCTCTAAAAATATTATTTTCTCTGTGGCAGTGGTTTGTGCTCAGGGTCTGCAGGCGAAGGATAAGACGGGTTCGAGTGACCCGTACGTCACAGTACAGGTGGGCAAAACCAAGAAGAGAACCAAGACCATCTACGGCAATCTCAATCCCATCTGGGACGAGAGCTTTCACTTGTGAGTTCATTAACGTTCAACTTGAAGCAAAATGTGAAATCAAAATCAAACTAGGGGTGTGCGATATTGACAAAAAATAATATCTCGATATTTTCTGAGATTTTATCGATAACGATAATTAAACAATATTTTGCTGAGTGTGTTATTGTGCTGGTATCTCAAGGACTACCGTGAAACAGCTGACTCCTGAAGTTTTTGATAGGCTATTCTTCATATTCTGTGTAGTGGTCAGTTCACACTGACGGAAATTAATCTTTCCAAATAAGTTTAAGTTACCTTTTATGGCCATTTTTACCTTTATAAAGCCATTTTTCTAAAAGTGTGCATTATCTTTTGAGTCAAATTCTTACATTTAATCAGTGAATTAGAATAAGACATCTGGGCTGTTACCAAGCAAATTAAATCAGTATCAATAAAATTCATCTTTGCAATGCAGAGGAAACACAGAATCTGCATCTGAAGTGGCATTTAGATGTATTTACACACTACTGTTTAATGCAGACCATGAATGCATTTGACCTGCAATTACAAATGCATAAATAATATTTTGATATATTAAACATAAAACGTTGAATAGAGACCAACCTCTGGAATGTGTAAAGATATATCAAATATATATTTTCTGTAAATAAGATTGCTATGACATCTACATTTTAGAGACCAGTGGAATGTCACAATACTCAATACCACAGCAGAATACAAGGTTAACTAATATTAGTAAAAAAAAACAATTAAAACGTCCTCAATTATTGAAAATTAAACTGTCAGTAATAAAAAAGCAAAGGACAAATACAATAGAATAAAAAAAAGATAGCAATGAAACAAACTGTGCTTTAAGCTTTTTTTTTAATGCAAGTCTAAAGTATTCAGTTAACAGCCTACTACAGAATTTGAATTATCGAATGTAAAATAAAACAGCATAGTCTTTACTGTAAGCATTAAGCCTCCTTTTGTTTTTTATTAAAGATGCAAAAGTCCTTCAGTCAAGAGCACTGAGTGATTTTGTCTTTGTCTTTTGTTGTTTGATTAATATGAAGCACAGTCGCAGCAGGAATATAGCCCGCTGTCACTTTAAGAGCCGCACGTATCCAATTTACTGTCACGCACGTATTTTCATTCTCATCTGTTTGTTCATTTATTACATAACCGACGAGGTATTTATTTGTAATAAATAAACAGCTGCAATACCAGGTTTTCAAACAGAGATGGCGACAAAGAGGCAAAACTTATGGACTGCAGCTTTAAAAACTAAAAATTGGTCTTATGAATGATTCATCAGTGCAGTTTATTATAAAGAAAAAAACTTGTGTTTTTAGCATCATTATTTTATGTAATGTAGTGTATCGTTATTTTTACTATTATTATTATTATTATTATTATTATTTTGTTTACTTTTTAATTTAAGGTTTTAGTAATTTTGTTGCGTGTTTATCATATTTATTTCTTTATTTACTTTGTAAATGTCTCCTATATTTTTAATTAAGTTTTAGTTTTTAATTTTACTTTGTTTTAGTTATTTTAGTACATCAGCTTGAGGTTGTTTTTTTTTTCTCAGTTAAAGTTTTTTTTCCCAATCAAGGTTATTTTAGTATCATTGAGATACTATTGTAGTTTTTATTAATATTTGAAATTAAATTTTATTTTTGCATTTTCTGGTTTCATTTTAATTTTAGTTCGATTTTTAGTAATTTTGTTGCATTTTTGTTGGTTGTGGGGATTTTTAATGTCTATGTAGGTTTTATTTATTTTTATTTCAGTTTATGTATTTTTAGTACATCAACTTAAACTAAATGAAAATGAGAAATGTTTAATTTTTAAAAGAAATTGTTTATTTCGGTTACAATTTATTTTATTTGAAGTAATGAAAATGTTTTAAGGATTTAGTTTTAGTTACAACAACCCTAATTTCAAGTAATGAAAATGTTTATATAATGTAAATGTTTTATAGTTTTGGTTTTAATTAACGATAATAACCCAGGCTGTGTCTCTGGTGTTGCAGTGAGTGTCATAACTCTTCAGACCGGATAAAGGTGCGTGTCTGGGATGAGGACGATGATATCAAGTCTCGTGTCAAGCAGCGGTTCAAGCGGGAGTCTGATGATTTCCTGGGACAGACCATCATTGAAGTGCGAACGCTGAGTGGAGAAATGGACGTCTGGTACAACCTCGGTGTGTCAGAGTCATTGCATGGTTATTTTAGCAGTATCTCTATGAAAATGATCTTGGAGGAATTATTAGATTCTCTCTTTCTCTATGAACAGACAAGCGCACGGATAAGTCGGCCGTATCCGGAGCGATCCGCATGCACATCAGTGTGGAGATCAAAGGAGAGGAGACCGTGTCTCCGTACCACGTTCAGTACACCTGCCTACATGAGGTACATGTTATATTTAGATATAGTACATGTTTTAGATGCATCAACCCAACTAACAGGGAACATTCTTACAACTTTACAATATTAATGTTAGAACAAAATGTTCTTAAAATAATATGGTAACACTTTACAATAAGGTTCATTAGTTAACATTAGTTAACAACATTAGTTAACATGAACTAAGAATTAACAGTACTTCCACAGCATTTATTAATCTTAGTTAATGTTAATTTCAGCATTTAGGCGGACTTGCAGTACTTGCGGTGATCCCGCAGAATTCCCACGCTTACTCCACAAACTGGAGATCTCTGAGGGCTAGGGCGGAGAAGCGAGCTACGACTTCCATGCCGCGGGGGAAAAAACAGGAAAAAAAAAAAACTTTCAAAAACGGGAAAACTAAACGAGGAGAAGGGGTGCCGCTTACTTTTTAGGTTGGGTCTTCTGTCACGCTGTGTCTCTGAGGTAGCACGCTGTAGGCTTGAATAATCACAAACAGTCTTTATTAAATGAAACACAGGGGAATAATCCACGAAGAGAACTGGCATCAGCACACAAACACAACAAGTGAACACGTAACAAGTAGACCCGACAGAGGACAAAAGAACAGACAGGAACTAATATACACGGGGATAATTACAAACACAGGTGCATGAAATTAATTAAACTAAACAAGGACAGGAAAATGACCAAATAATGAAAACCAGGAACAGAGACAGGGGTAAAACAAGGAAAAACAAGTCCAAAACACTGACAGCATGCATGAATCGATTTTTATCTCTTCTGTGTTAATGTGAGTGTTGCCCACTCTCATTGGTTCAAAATGACACTCCACATTGTATATTAAAAATCATATACTTTCTAATTGTCTACGGTTCTGTTAGTTTGCACAGAATATTCCTCACTTTCATTGAGGGTAGAAATTATGTTGGAAACCAGTGTTATTTTAGGATTAATTATATACTATTGTAGTTTTTATTAAAATTATTAATAAGCTTTTATTTTTCATATTTTTATTTTTATTTTTAGTCATTTGATTATTTGTCATTTTTTATTTTTACATTTAGGTTTAATTTTTTAATTCAGTTTTAGTTTTTATTTATTTTAAGTTAGTAATTTTGATGCTTCAACTTAAACTTATTTCAGTTTATTTTCTATTTCATCTAATATTTATAATTAATTTTATTTTAGCTTCATTTCAGTTAACAAAAATGTTTTTATTGATATTAAACCTGCTGGAAACTCGTCACTCACACCTTGTTAGGACGTGATGTAGAACTAAATCAGTGTAAAGAGCTTCATCCTCAGGATTAATCAGTGAGTCCTCTCCCCATGATGCTTTGCAGCACATCTTCCACTACACCACAGAGAAGCAGAACAGCGGCGTGGTGAAGATCCCTGATGCCAAAGGCGATGACGCCTGGAAAGTGTACTTCGATGAGACGGCGCAGGAGACCGTGGACGAGTTCGCCATGAGATACGGAGTGGAATCGATCTATCAGGCCATGACGTAAGCAGAGAACCAATGAACGACTCTATATATACAATACTGATAATTATATTACTCACTTGAATGAATGAAATGATCAAAGTAAGTAGAAAGTAGGTGCCTAAATGTTAATTGTCAAAAGTTGTTGACCTGTGGAGCCCCTAATAGGAAATGGTGATGGAAAAAAATATAAGATAGGAGGAAAAAATTATATTTCAATGCTTTTGTGTTTGAATGCAAAAGTTTCAGATTTTCCCAGAAAAGCTTTACTTGTGCTCGTAATTCTTCTGCTTTCTCTCTGCAAAGTTTTGCTGATTGAAATAATATAAGATGGGAGGAAAAATAATATATTTCTATCACCATGTCACTTTAGGGTCTCTGTAATGACCAAATTATGTTTATTATTTTAATATATTAAAAATAAAATCTATCACCATGGTCTGCATAAAACCAAGTCCTAATCCCAGTTGAACACCTCTGGTGTGACTGTAAATGCAGACCTTGAGCCAAAAACTCATCACCAAACACCAATGACTTGTACATACACTATATAGACAAAAGTATTGGGAAAATACTTGCAAAAAATGCACTTCCAAATCTGTGGCAACAACGATGGGAACATAATTCATGTATTTAAAAATTGTATTTCCATCTCTGTTGCAACAGTTTTGGAAGTGTCTAAAATGACTGAACCCATATGTACAAGTCATTGGTGTTTGGTGATGAGTTTTTGGCTCAAGGTCTGCATTTACAGTCACACCAGAGGTGTTAAACTGGGATTAGGACTTGGTTTTATGCAGACCAGTCAAGTTCTTCCACACTGACTGAATCAATCATTTTCTTTTTGAACCTTGTCTTATACACAGAGACATTGTCATGTTAGAATAGAAAAGAGTCCAAACTGTTGCTATAATATTAGAAGCACACAATTCCCTAGAATATCATTATATGCTTTAACATTAAGATTTGTACTCATAGAAATTACTAAAGTAGTCAAACCTGTTCATTAGAAGGGGGTGCCAATACTTTTGGCAATATAGTGTACATTTGCATAAACCATCCATATTTGTCCATGCCCATGTTGATTAGAGTATTAAAAATTTGAAAAGGATTGATTTAAGGTACATTTAGAACAAATAAAAATGTGCGATTAATTGCGATTAATCGCGAGTTTACTCATGACAGTCATTCGATTAATCGTGATTACATTTTTTAATCGATTGACAGCCCTAATATATATATATATATATATTATAATGTTAATTTAGTTTACCTTGATGTACTAAAATAACTAAAATTAAAGCTGAAATAAAAGTAATATTATTAAAATATTAATAAAAACTATGTGGATATGTAACAAAAAACTACTAAAACTTTAAGTTTAAAATGAAAATGGAAAACATTCAAATTAAAACTTTATATTAATAAAAACTATAACAGTATCACTGGTACTCAGGCCCGGCGTCAAGGGGGGGGCTTGGGGGGGCTGACGTTCTGAAGCCCGCCCTGCAATGATCCACGCAAACGCAACTATTGGGACTGTACTGTCAGGAGCTGGGTTACACAAAAACTACCCAAACACTAAAATATGTTTAAATAAATGTTAAAATAAAATAACCATTATTTTTTTTTAGAGTAGCCTACAATGTGCACACTATAAAAGCAACTGGTGCAAAGCTGGTAATCACTTAAGTTGGTCCACGTCCACCAATTGCGCGAATGCTCCGTTACCTCTCCCTCCTCTGATCATTTGATCAGTCACCCACTTTGTTCCAGGACCTGCAATTTACAAATTAAGCACTGCCTCCAAGAAGCCGAAACGTTGATTTTAACCATTTGATGCGGACGATCACCGGTGTATTTAGAACATTCACAAATTCAAACGTGCTTTCGCGCTTTGACTGGCGCTGATCCAGAAATAGATGCGCTCAGTGCTTATGCCTATGTCACAACGATTCAGTGTTTTCAACCACATAAAATTTGGTTTCAGACATTTAAATTAATTACTAGCAAAAAAAGACATTTGTTAAATAGTACACAGTGATGTTTGTAAGTTTGTTAAATGTGGTGTGTAAGGAAAGCGACAATAATAATCCATTCAATTAAAATCTGGCGGCGTGTTTTATATAGAATACCCCGTAGCCCCCCCGAGAATCATACAAGCCCCCCCAGGACGAGTGTCCTGGCGCCGGGACTGCTGGTACTACAATAACACTGGTTTTCTCCAGACGAGTGAGAGTTCAGTGTTAGTATTTTATAAGTTTCATAGCTCGGGTGTCATCTGTCCTGTCCTCTGGTTTCTCTGATGTTAATGAGCATCAGTGAGACACGTGTAGTGTGACCCACGCGTGTATTCAGAGCGCTGCTGGAAACACCTCATTAGCTTCCAGCCACCAAAGATGAGGACGTCCATAATAATGAGGACATGATTCATGTTCTGATCAGCGGTCAGATCACCCTGAGTCTCAGGAGACGCTGAGCAAAGTGTGTGTCGTGAGTGTTAAAGACAACTAGCAGACTCTGCTGGAACGGGAAAACTCAAGCCTCGTTTAATCAATATTCCTCATCAGCCGGACGCTATCACGACCTGTCTTTAAAATAATGATAAATTTGATATATTTAGCTGAGTTCAAAGATGGCATGTAAGTAGTTGATGCAGCTAATTGTAAAGCATCAATGAGATTTTACAAATGAGTTTTTAACATTTTCAAATTGAATTAGAAGTCATTATGTGACAGTGTTGAGAAATATAGAGTATGACATAATATTTAATTAGTAGCATCTCTGATTTCAGGCAGAATTGCTGTAATGTTATGCTGTTCCTTACTGTGGTTGAAAATGACTTGAATCATGGTAAAGATTTTGAATGAAAGTTGCTGATATTGTGGAAAACATTTTGGTTGAAAACTGTATTATTGTAAAGATTTTGGTTTTAAAAATTACTTTATTTAAAATTTTTGATTGAAAAGTTATTTCATTATTGTAAAGATTTTAGTTGAAAATTACTTATATTGTGGAAGAGATTTTGTTTAAATATTACTTTTACTGTTGTAAAGATTTTGATTGAAGATTACTTATTGTGGGATAGATTTTAGATGAAAATTACGTTGAATAGATTTTGGCTGATAATTATGTATATCATGATAAAGATTTTGTTTGAAACTTACTTTTATTACTGTAAAGATTTTGATTGAAAATACTTTTTATTGTGTTGAGATTTTAGTTGCAAATTACTTCTATTATTGTAAATATTTTAGATGAAAATTACTTTTATCATGGTAAGGATTTTGGTTGAAAATTACTTGCAATGTGCAAAAGATTTTGGTTCAAAATTACTTATATTGTTGAATAGATTTTGGTTGACAACTATGTATATCATGATAAGTCATCATAAAATGACTTATATTGTGTATATTTTGGTCATATCATCCACCTCTTATTTAACAGGGATCTGCTAGAAAGTTAACACATAATCATAATTATGAATGCATAAAGGAAATGTGTTTATCTTCAGTCCTGTAAGTAACCTTGTTCTCTGTGTTTGTGTTCAGGCATTTCGCGTGTCTGTCGTCGAAGTACATGTGTCCCGGTGTTCCTGCGGTCATGAGCACACTGCTGGCCAACATCAACGCTTACTACGCCCATACAACACAATCCTCCAACAACGTCTCTGCCTCCGACCGCTTCGCTGCCTCTAACTTTGGGGTCAGTTCAGATTTCAACCACAAAATGACCTGCAAAACACTGTGTGGTAGATCTCAGACACCTCGTTGTTGTGTTCTTGAGTTACACTAATGTTTGGGGTCTGTGTTTTTTTAAATAAGTTAATACTTTTATTCATCAGGGCTGCAATTTCTAATTGATCAAAAGTGACAGTAAAGACATTTATAATGTTACAAAAGATTTCTATTTCAAATAAATGCTGTTCTTTTGAACTTTCTATTCATCTGTGAATCCTGAAAAATAAAATGTATCACGGTTTCCACAAAAAATATTGTGCAGCACAACTATTTCCAACATTGATAATAATCAGAAATGTTAGCAAATCAGCATATTAGAATGATTTCTGAAGATCATGTGACACTGAAGACTGGAGTAATGATGCTGAAAATTCAGCTGCGCATCACAGAAATAAATTACATTTTACAATATATTCTAACAGAAAACAGTTATTTTAAATTTGTAATAAGATTTCACAATATTACAGTTTTTACTGTAATTTTAATCAAATAAATGCAGCCTTGATGAGCAGAAAAGACTATCAAAAACATTAAAAGATCTTACCGCAAACTTTTGCTCCATAGTGTGTATTTTACATGTCTTTTTTTGTGCAGAAAGAGCGCTTTGTGAAGCTTCTGGATCAGCTGCACAACTCCCTGAGGATAGACCTCTCTATGTACAGAGTATGTTCACATATTCAATAATATATCATTGAACACTTGTACAGCTGACCTCTATATCTACTGATGAATTGTGTCATAGAATCTGTTTGTCATAGTTGTGTGTGTTTGTTTCAGAATAATTTTCCAGCTAGTAGTCCTGAGAGGCTGCAGGATCTGAAGTCCACTGTAGATCTTCTGACCAGCATCACTTTCTTCAGGATGAAGGTTTGTTCTGGTCATAGATCTTTAATGATTTAACGACATGCTTTTTGCGTTATAAAATTTTCAGCAACATGTATAGGCCTGTAATATAATAATTAAATTAGTTTTTTGCCATTAGGGAACTAAATGCATAATTACAAAGGACTTTTTCTAATACTATGGACTATACCAGTGTTTGATGTCTTTATATTATTTTGTATGTTTCTTGCCACAAGGAGTTGCATTTGAATCTCATTGTACAATCGTGCAATGACAATAAAGTATTCAATTCAATTCAGATATTAAATAAAAATAATAAATAATGAAAATCATAATAATTTATCATCTCAAGACAGAGATTCAAACAAACCTCAGTTTGCAACAGAACTAAAACATACAATTAGAAAAGTGATGACGAGAAAAAATAAGTAAATAAATAAAAATTTAAATTACAAATAATAATGATAATAAATAATGTAGTAAATAAAAATAAATTAATAATAATTTGAAAAATGCAATGAAACGACCCTTAAACTACAACACAATTATAACATAACATTAGAAAAAAGGGAAAAATATAAAATAAATAATAAAAATGAATAAGTAAATACGTAAAGTTAATGCTTTTTTTTTTCTGGTGATAGATCTTAAATAATTTAATGACATGCTTTGTGAGTAGTTGTCTTTTTCCTTCTCTGAAAATTGTATACATATTCTGATGGTGCTCAGTGTTTTATAACTCTTCAGCAACATTTATAGGCCTTTAAAGCCTCTAAGTGTAAATGTGCATCTCATCGCCGAGAGGAATCACTGTTGTGTGTGTTTTCAGGTCCAGGAGCTGCAGAGTCCACCGAGAGCGAGTCAAGTCGTTAAAGACTGTGTGAAAGCGTGTCTCAACTCAACCTACGAGTACATCTTTAATAACTGCCACGAGCTCTACAGCCGGGAATACCAGAATGACCCAGTGAGTACGCGCGTGTGTGTGTGTGTTTTAAAAGCCACCGAAAATTGCATGAGAAATCGCAGCTGTAGAAATGAAAGCTTTGCTGTTTAATTGCAGTTTATGGGAGAAAATCAGATGTGTGTCAGTACACTGGATCCTCAGTTAGGTCTTAAAGAAAAAGTGTTGATGTGAGTCAAAAAACAAAAGACAAAGAGAAAATCACTCACTGCTCTTGACTGAATAACTCTTGTAACCTTAAGAAGGAATAATCTATATTTAATTTATATAGTGAACACTTAGATTTGATTACTGTTTTCTGTACCTGAATATTTCTGTTAGACATACCTGAGATTTGCATTGAGAAAGAATAGTTTTTTTTATTTGTATTATCGCTCCATTGTATTTATTCGTTCTGTCGCTTGCTAGTTTGTTTATTTGTTCATTTATTTTATTGTTTACTTGTCTTTAATAGTGATTGACCTTCATATTAGCCTAGTTTTTACAGTGGTATTGAAATTGGAAATAAAAAATAAAAAGTTTGTTATTAACATTTTAACTTGGGTTTTATTTTTATAGTTTTCATTTTAATTTTAGTTAAAGTTTTAGTATTTTCTCTTGTGTTTTTGTCATTCTTACAGTTTTTTTTAATAAATATATGTTGTTTCAGTTAACATTTATTTTATTTCAAGTAATGAAAATGCTTTTTTTTTAATCCTGTCCCACTCTTTTTTTTATCTTCTGTTGGAACCTTGTTAAATGTTTAGAATTTTTTAACTTTTGAATGTTCTGTTGGAAGCTTTTAAATCTTTTGAACTTTTGAATGTTCTGTTGGAAGCTTTTAAATCTTTTTAACTTTTGAATGTTCTGTTGGAAGCTTTGGTTTAACCGAGAGCATCACACTGGACTGAATGAGTTTGTGTTTGTCTCTTCGTGCTGATTTGATGCTGTTTAGTAATTCACATTCAGAGCACCGCGAGTGCTGAAGTTCTTCTCATGGAAAATGAAATATTGATTATGGTGGAGGTTTTGTGGCAGTTATGAATGGAGAAGAAGCGCAGTGTGACGTGTGTTTATCCCTCTCGCTCTCGCTCTCTCTGCACTTCCACTGCAGAACTTTATTAGTAAGATGGAAGACGCGTCTGGAGTTTTTGACACCTCATAACCGCAGCGCTGACTGATGCTCCTGGTGTGTGTGTGTGTTTAGATCTGAGATGATAATGGGCCGTACACACAGGAAGCATTCTTGCATGCGCTCTGCATTATTTTTTTAATTGACAATTTGTGTAAATGGATGTCTTTCTCCAGTAACTGTATGACTGCTGTTGAGAAACTACAACATGTTTCTTAAAAATTATGGAGAGAAATATGTAAACATACTTAAGTCAAGATATGTTTACTACACAAAATGACATAAATAATAAGTCTTGTTTTCTGAAAAATGAAGAGCGTTTCAGCAAATATCTGCCAATGGGGTCAGAAAAATCAACTTATTTTCTCTTTGACTTGTTTTAATTTTTTTGACCCCATTTTTTTAACTTATTTTTTTTCTCTCTTATCACTTCTTTTTATGTATTAATTTTGCTGTAATCTGAGGTTTGTTTGAATCACTGTCCTAAAATGTTTAAATGTATTTTCTATAATTTATTTATATATGTTTATTTAATGATTTTTATTTATATAATTTTTAAAACCTTTTTCTCTCTTACCTTCTTTTCTAATGTTACTTTTTTAGTTCTGTTTGTGTGAATCTCTGTGTTGAGATGTTTAATTGTGTATTGTATGATATTTTATTTAGTTAGTTTTATTATATTATATTGTTTATTATTTAGATACTTTTTTGTCTCTCTTCACTTCATTTCTAATGTTGTTTTAGTTCTGTTGTAATTTGAAGTTTTTGAGAATCTCTATTTTGAAATGTTTTATTTGCGTTTTTTCTAATTATAATTAAAAATAAATAAATAAAGACAATAGATAATAAAGATAATAAATAAAAAATTAATTGGTAGAATCAAACTCTACTTCTCTAATTTTCTACTGTTTTTTTTATTTATTTTTTGTCCATTTTGATCAATTTCTCCAAAAAACAAGACTTCACATCGTATGTCATTTAGCATCTCAAGTGAATGTATTTAGATTTAGGATTGTTTGTACTGGAAAACAAGTAAAAATACTGAGGAAGAACACGTTGCAGTGCAGGTGTCTTCTGTTGAAGTGTGTTTGCATCAATATATTTTACATGATATCTCTCTTGTCTGTGTTCATATCCAGTCGAAGACGGTTCCTCCTGAAGAACAGGGGCCGAGTATTAAGAACCTGGACTTCTGGTCCAAATTCATCACCCTCATCGTTTCTATTATAGAGGAGGACAAGAACTCCTACACACCCTGCTTGAACCAGTGAGTGTGTGTTCAGACCCGAGACAATGGGGTTTAACATTATGATATTCCAGAATGATCCGTTACCAACCTGAAACCCAGTGGTTAGAGTAATATACAATAACAAAAGTAAGTTATATAACTGATCTGAAGGAAACCGAGCCTGTGTTCCTCCTGCAGGTTCCCTCAGGAGCTGAACGTGGGAAAGATCAGTGCGGAGGTGATGTGGAACATGTTTGCTCAGGATATGAAGTACGCCATGGAAGGTAAACACTGACTAAACACTAAACCTCTGACAAATGTTTCCTCTCGTATGAGAAACTGAAAAAATAATAGACCACGAAATAGTGAGTTTCTTGTTAAAATGTTCTTTTCTCTTTTTTATGTTTTCTCTTTTATGTACATTTTTATGTGTGTACATATGTGACCCTGGAGCACAAAAGCAGTCATAAGTAACACAGGTATATTTGTAGCAATAGCCAACAATACATTGTATGGGTCAAAATTATCCATTTTTCTTTTGTGCCAAAAATCATTAGGACATTAAATAAAGATCATGTTCCATGAAGATATTTTGTAAATATCCTACCATAAATATATCAAAACTTAATTTTTGATTAGTAATATGCATTGCTAAGAACTTAATTTGAACAACTTTAAAGGTGATTTTCTCAATATTTAGATTTTTTTGCACCCTCAGATTCCAGATTTTCAAATATCTGTATCTCAGCCAAATATTGTCCTATCATAACAAACCATACATCAATGGATATATTATTTATTCAGCTTTCATATGATGTATAAATCTCAATTTAAAAAAAATGACCCTTATGACTGGTATTGTGGTCCACGGTCACATATATGATTGTATGTATTTATTATTTCATGTACTTATTTTTTCTTTTATAGTTTTTTCTGTTATTATTCAAGTTGTTTTAGTTATTTTGTAATCAAGGTTTGTTTGAATCTCTGTCTTAAAATATTTAAATGTATGTTTTATTATTTATTTATTTTTTATTTATTTACTTTTTTCTCTCTCTTCACTTCTTAATGTTATGTTTTTAGTTCTGTTTGTTAGGTTTGTGTGAGTCTCTGTCTTGAAATGTTCAAGTGTATTTTTCTATTGTTCATTTATTTTATTTATTTTATTATTTAGTATATTATTTTTATTTATTTATTAATTTACTTTTCTCTCTTCACTTCTTATAATGTTATGTTCTCTGTCTTGAGATGTTTAAGATAATTTTTCTATTATTTATTTTTATTTGATATATTAATTCATTATTTACTTTCTTTACTGTTTTCTAATGTTATGTTTTAGTTCCTTTGCAGTTTGTGTGAATCTGTCTTGAGATGTTTCATTTTATTTTTCTATTATTTAATTATATCTATCTATCTATATTTATTTATTTCTCTTCACTTCTTTTCTAATGTTATGTTTTATTTCATGTAGTCAATTTAGGGTCTGTATGACTCTCTATCTTGCAATATTTAACTGCATTTTTCTAATAATAATTAAATAAATAAATAAAGCAAGTGTTATAAGGGCTGGAATCAAACTACTTCTGTTCAAGCAATCATAACAAGTGTGAAAACAGTCCTGTAATCACATCTGTGATGAATATCCTGTTGTCTGTGATGTACTTCCTGTCTCTCAGAACACGAGAAACACAGGCTGTGCAAGAGCGCCGATTACATGAACCTGCACTTCAAGGTGAAGTGGCTCTACAACGAATACTGCAAGGAGCTGCTGTATTTCCAGGACAGCGTGCCGGAGTATCCAGCGTAAGCTGTTTCTAGTCAAGCGTCACTATCACTGGTGTTAATATTTAGAGTTACTGACTTGATCAGACACCTCACACTAAATATTAAATGCAGTGGTTATCAGGGAACTGCATGCATACAAAAAATCTGCATGCTGCAAATAGTTTTGTCTTTGTCTTGACAGATGGTTTGAGCCCTTTGTGATCCTGTGGCTGGATGAGAATGAGGAAGTTTCCAGAGATTTCTTGCACGGCGCTCTGGTCAGGGACACAAAGGACGGGGTAAATATCAGGGGTATACTGTTGTATTTTTAGTAGTGAGGTGTTTGGGTGATACACATACACAGAGGAGAGGAGAACATCTCCATCAGTCTTTAGAGTCCAATTACCATAACACACACACACACATAGGCCTGTCTGATGCATACTGCATAAAAACATGGCAAGTAATCATTAAAATTCCAATTAGAGATGGGACGTGTGTTGACATACACTGCTAAAATGTAAAAGTCTCTTCTGCTCACCAAGGCTGCATTTATTTGATTAAAAATAGTAAAATTTTGAAATATTATTACAATTTAATATAGCTGTTTTCTGTGTGAATAGCTGTTAAACTGTAATTTATTTCTGTGATCAAAGCTGAATTTTCAGCATCATTACTCCAGTCTTCAGTGTCACATGATCTTCAGAAATCATTCTAATATGCTGATTTGCTGTTCAAGAAACATTTCTGATTATTATCAATGTTGAAAACAGTCGTGCTGCACAATATTTTTGTGGAAACTGTGATACATTTTATTTTTCAGGATTCACAGATGAATAGAAAGATCAAAAGTACAGCATTTATTTGAAATATAATTTTTTGTAACATTATAAATGTCTTTATTGTCACTTTTTCAGCTATATAATGCATCCTTCCTTACTGACACCAAACTTTTGAACAACCAAAAATTTATTAAAAAGAAATATTTAAAATATATAATGTATTCAGTGGTAATAATGGAACTTCCTCAGACCATTTTTAACTTTTTGCAATATGCCTTGTTTAGACAGATGTTTGTCCTTTTTAAACCAGTGATTCCCAAACATATTTTGTCAGCCGAACCGTTTTGATCTAAAATACTTACTTACTTAAAAGTTAATATTTCAATAATTTAACATCACATTTGCATGTTAACAGTTCTCTGATATCAGTTAATAGTCGCTTGACATGCAGATAAAAAATATTTCATCTTTTTTAATAAGTGTTTGGTTTAGTTTTTTTATTTATTGTGCATTCTTATGATAAAACAGCTTTTCAGCACCTCGCAAACTCTGCTTTAAACAATGCTCTTTTATCCTTCTCATTTCTCCTTCAGTTCCAGCAGACGTCAGAGCACGCGCTCTTCTCCTGTTCGGTGGTGGACGTCTTCTCTCAGCTCAACCAGAGCTTCGAGATCATCAGGAAGTTGGAGTGTCCTGATCCTCAGATCGTTGGGAATTACATGAAGAGGTTTGCTAAGGTGAAGTCAAGCATCAATGTTGTTATTATTATTGCACAAACAGTATTTAGGGTCAGTGAAACATCATGCACTAAAGTAATAAAGATCAGTATGTGCATCATCCTTCAGCATTTTCTTTATCAATATATTTATTATTTTCACATCAGCAATTTACAGGATCAGTTCAATGTACAAGTAAACATTGTTTTCTGACCACCCTAGACAGAACACTTAAATGGACATTATTGCGAGGCATTGAGCAGACGTGTAACATAAAATAAATAACTAATAGTAATGATAAATATAGAGGTTAAACTAAAGAAGCGTTACACTGTCACATCAGCAATTTCAGTCAATGTAACATCCAATTTATGCATATATGCAATAAATTTACCCCAAATCTTTTCAAACATTGAAGATTTTTTTTTCAGATTAAACATGTTATTTTTTCAACAGGAATTTAGGATGATAGTTCTCTAAGTCATTCAATATGACTTGGTGATTCTTCTGATTTCCATTTTATAGCTATACATTTCTTTGCTGCTATCAGAGCCATCTTAAGTAACTGTAAATACTTCCTTTGATCAAGTTGAAGAACTGATTCATCCCCCAATAACATAAATCTCAGATCAGATGGAAGCTTAACATTAACAATTTTGTCAGTAGTTTGTATTATGTTTCTCTAATAGGGTTTAAGTTTAGAGCAAGTCCAAAACATGCAATAATGTACCAACCTTCAGCATTCTGAATATGAATCTCTTATCTTTCAGGTGTATAATATATCCTGTGTATAATATTGAACTGTATTAATCTATGCCTACTATTAAATGAAAATGTTAAAGCACTTTTACAGATGAGTTCCCAAGTATCTTGTTCAAAAGTACATTCCAGATCTTTTTCCCATTTAATTCTTGAAGATGATATATCCTCCCCGTCCTTCAGCATTTGTGAGATATGAATAATTCCGCTAATCGTAATTTCTTTCAGACCCTTGGAAATGTTCTTCTGTCTTACGCCGACATCATTGCCAAGGAGTTTCCCACTCACTGCAATAAGGAGAAAGTGGTGCGTCACATTAATGCATTTAGTTATACATTTACATTTATGCATTTAGCAGACGCTTTTATCCAAAGCGACTTACAGTGCATTCAGGCTATACATGTTTTATCACTATGTGTGTTCCCTGGGAATCGAACCTACAACCTTTTGCGCTGCTAACGCAATGCTCTACCACTGAGCCACAGGAACATTATAATATTGCATTAGAACATACTCATAATAAAGTCTGTGTGTGAGTCATTAGATGGAGTTACAGTAATTAGCTGACTGGCTTGAATTGCTCCCAGAGGAAGAAAACACACGCACAATGGTCTAGCGAGACTCATTCAGCTCACAGCACTTAATGAAGCTGTCACATTTAGCACTATTCCTCACTTTCTATTGCTGCAGGGATTTCTTTTAATAGTGTGTGTGTGTGTATGTGTGTGCGTTAATGTCGTTTAACCTTCTCTATTCTGTTATTTTCAGCCTTGCATCATTATTAATAATATCCAGCAGCTGCGAGTTCAGCTGGAGAAGATGTTTGAGGCCATGGGAGGGAAAGACGTGAGTTTTTTTAAGGAAATAGTTCACCTAAAAGTATAAAATTGGTCTGTGATATGATAGTTTTGTGTGAAGAATGGACACAGATATCAGGTACTGATATCCACTGCAGCTTTCAAATCGTAATTTTTAGTATTTTTGTAAGAAGTCTCTTCTGCTCACTAAGGCTGCATTTATTTAAAAAAAAATTTTGAGATTATTATAATTTAAAATAGCCATTTTCTATGTGAATCTATGTTAAAATGTAATTTATTTCTGTGATCAAAGCTGTATTTTCAGCATCATTACTCCAGTCTTCAGTGTCACATGATCTTCAGAAATCATAATAATATGATGAATTGCTGCTCAAGAAACATTTCTGATTATTATCAATGTTGAAAACACTTTATATTTTTGTGGAAACATTATATATTTTAATTTTCAGGATTATTTAATGAATAGAAAGTTCAAAAGAACAGCATTTATCTGAAAGAAATATTTTGTAACATTCTGCCACTTTTGATCGATTTAATGCATCCTTTCTGGATAAAAAATAATAATTTATTTCAAGAAAAAAAGGCCAAACTTACTTAGCCCAAACCAAAAACATAATATATAATATAATTAAAAAATGTTTTTAAAAATGTGCCTTTTTAACTTCATGCAATATATCTAGTTTTGTTAAGACGGATGTTTGTCATTTTTAAACAAAACTTTTGTAACATTACAGATGTCTTTACTGTCACTTTAATGCAATTTCTTTCAAAAAATAATAAATAAATAATAAAGTAAAAGAAAAAAATACCACTGACCCCAAACTTTTAATAGTGTATGTGGAAGTGCAAATGAGATATGACATCTTGCATTTTCAAGATTTACATTTGCATTATGTAGAAATGATTGTTTTTGTATGTTGAGGTTTTGTATGTTGCACACATAAACTAAATAGGAAAATAATGCAGATTACAACATTCACATTTATAACACAGCTGTTTCCGATGGAGATCTATGCTGTTTTCATTCATTTATTGAATAGCAGAATCTCTTCATCCATAAATCTCTCACATTTAGCAACTTTTCCATTATCCATCCATCCATTCCCTCCTTCTCTTCTGAGTCATCCAGCAGTAAAACATCCCACGCTCCATCTCTGACTCATTTCTGTTTTACTTCCTGTTCAACTCTCCTCACATCAGTCGCATAATCGTTTGGCTCGTGTTAAACATGTTTGCCAGATAGCTCATTATTCTTGCTTTCTCACAGCATTTGCATTGACGTCATGCATCATTTATGACTGATATCTTAAATGCTTCCTGACAAACAATCCCATGCATGAATATTCATGACGTAATGCATCATTCAAATGCATTATAAATGTTGGTCAGCTTTAATAGTCTGATTCACTGCAGGCACATTTCTGGATTCCCATTATTCACTGAATATTCAATAAATCAACAGCATTCTCAGCGCATACTAAAAAGATTTGCTGGATTTCACAGTGGGGGCGGAGCCTCAGTGTTAAACCGATGCCATTGGCTGGAACGAGAGGCGTGATGTCATCAGTCGAGTCACATATATTTACATACTATACAGATTGTTTCAAAGCAGTTTCACATTAATAAACAGGAACATAATAATGTTAATGATGTAAACTTAATCCGTTATGAAACAAATTCTGTTTCAGCTAAAAAGCAGCTGTACTGAAGACAATAGAGTCATTATTCAGCTCAGTTCAATTCAATGTTGATTTAATTCAGTTCAAATAACAGTGTAAATGTTGCAAAATTAATTAATGAAATAAAATTAAACAAACTAAAAAAGTATAAAGTATCAATTCAGTTCAAGTTTTGTTTTCATCTGATAGTCAGTTTGAGTTATTATAATTAAAACTAAAACCTCAGTAAACCTTTAATAAAATATTAAAAACTTTGTTATTTTATGTTATTGTGTTTAATTTGTGCTAAAATAACTAAAACTGAACTAAAAATAATAAAAAATTATATTGACATTAAAAAATAATAAATAAAAAAAATAACAAAACTGACAAAAAACAAAAGAAAATGTTATAAAAAAATAAATAAAAACAGAAAATATAAAAATAAAAACCAAGTCAAACTATTAATAAAAACTATAATAGTATAAAAGTACAATAATAACTAAAACTGAAATGAAAAAAACAATCAATAATAAATAGACATTAAAAAAAATTACAAAAACAAACTCAACAAAAACATTACAAAAACAATAAAAAAATACTAAATGTAATCAAAAATATAAATAAAAACAGAAAATAATAAAATAAAAACTAATCCAAACTATTAATAAAAACTGTAATAGTATTGATATTCATTGATATTAAAATAACACTGGTGTCAGTGCAGTTAAATAGATAATATTACTATATTAATTGTCTTCTAAACCTCAGCTGAGCAAGTCAAAGTTTTTCAGATTCAAACTCAAAATGATATTAAATCAGACTCATAATTGTTTTTTGCAGTTAAACGTGGAGGCCAGTGACTTTCTGAAGGATCTACAAGTCAAGCTGAACAATGTGATGGATGATCTCAGCAGGGTTTTCGCAGTGAGGTTGGTTTAGAGCAGGGCTCTGCAACCTTCAGCGTCAAAAGAGACATTTTGGCCACTTTCCTACCGAATAATATTCAAGTGGAGCCACAAAATATTTGATACCCAAATAAAGATAAGAAGGCATATAGCTAAAGTTTTATATTCAGTTATGTTACAGGGCAGGGGAGTAGCAATCATTTCAGAAGTGAGGGGGACAGAAATGTCAAATGTTATAATAATAATAATAGTATAGTAATAGTAGTAGTAGTAATAATAATAAGCCTAATAATATTTATGCATGTCTAATTGACAAAAAAAAAAAAAAAAAATTCTTATCTCTTACTTTTAATTGGCTAAGAAATAAAATAGACTGCTGGACAATAACCAATCATTTGTCTTCTATAATTTTATGGTTATTATTGTATAATCAGTATAATAGTTTATAGACTACACTTCTATAGACTATAGAAGTGTAGTCTATACACTTTTCCATTTTTTCCAAACATTTTTCCATTTTTATCACAGAACAAGGCAGAAAATATATTTAATAGCTTCTGTACTGTAATTAATGCTATGTCGATTACCACTGTATCATTCATATCCATCTTTTTCTTCAACGCGGAAGTAAGCCTATGGGTGAGACTTCCGGTTCATTAGCCGCTGTAGGTAAATAACGAGGAGAATAACAACGTGCTGTAAACGGTAAAACTGTTTGCACTACAAACCAGTGTGATCATAATTAAGATGATACATTAAAATAATATGATAAGACACACTAATTTGCAATGTCAAGCAGCAAAACGAACTGTTTTGTACTGCTAAAAATAGCTGGACGCGGATGAGACCAGAAGCTAGACCCATAGAATTTACAAACATTTATACGACAAGTAAAAGGTGGATAAAAGACCACACATAAGCCATATATTGTCGCAATTGTTTATTGTCTTCATGTTTCATCAGTTAAGGTTTATGCTTGGTATTCAGCTTAGCAACAACAGCGATAGTTGGATGCCTTTATCCACATTATTTATTCCTTCCCTTTCTAGCTTGTAATTATTTGAACAATGCCTGAAACTTGGTATTATGAGCACTTCCTGTGTCTGTCT
Source organism: Schizothorax lantsangensis (assembly GCA_027422415.1). Classification (NCBI taxonomy): domain Eukaryota; kingdom Metazoa; phylum Chordata; class Actinopteri; order Cypriniformes; family Cyprinidae; genus Schizothorax; species Schizothorax lantsangensis. The sequence continues at coordinate 36,865,461 of CM049845.1, forward strand.
GCCTCTTTAGGATGAATCGCTTTATGTATTCCCCAATTGTAAGTCGCTTTGGATAAAAGCGTCTGCAAAATGACTAAATGTAAATGTAAAACTATCTTGTCTCTTAATTTAAATCTAGATTTATTCACATTGGCCCTTGAAAACCTCTACGTGAACAGACTTGCCTGAAAAAAAGTGCAGGGGAAGATTTTAGGTTTTATTAAAACATTAGTTTTAATAAAAATGCTACAGGGAGCCACCGCAGAGGGATGAAAGAGCCGCGGGTTGCCGACCCCTGGTTTAGAGTATTGGAATATTCACAGGGTAAAGTGCAACAACCATATTTCTAGAAGTAAAAATCCATTAATGTTCTCCTTAGAGAATTTTATTGTAGTATTCTAACTAAATTATAACTAATGTTTTAACAGAAAAAAAACTAATGTTTAAAACCTGAATTATATGTGCAATGCTACATTATAAGATAATTATCAAAGATATTATCAATGTTGAATGCTCCCGAATATTTTTGTGGAAACCATGATACATTTTATTTTTTAGGAATTACAGATGAATAGAAAGTTCAAAAGAACAGCATTTATTTAATTTATGTAACATCATAAATCCATAAGATAATTCTGTGGTGTGTCTGCAGTTTCCAGCCGCACATCGAGGAGAGCGTGAGGGAGATGGGAGATATTCTCAGTCAGGTGAAAGGAGCAAACGTACCTGCTAACGGCAACGGCAACTTAGCACAGGACGCCGACAACGTCCTGCAGCCCATCATGGACTTCCTGGACAGCAAGTGAGCAACACACAAGTCACATGATCACTGTATAGTGATGAGAAACTGCAGTTTGCAGTTTGCAGGTTGTTTCCCAACCACTGTGCCGCGGAAATGATCAAAAACTTCCTATTTCAATTATATTTCATTATTATTATTTTAAATCAGTGCTATTGGTCATCATTATGTCTGTTTGTGGGTTTTTCAAATATGTGACCCTGGACCACAAAAACAGTCATAAGGGTCAATTTTTCGAGATTTGAGACTTATACATCATCTGAAAGCTGAATAAATAAGCTTTCCATTGATTGTTATGATAGGACAATATTTGGCCGAGATACAACTATTTGAAAATCTGGAATCTGAGGGTGCAAAATCTAAAAATCTAAATGTTGACAAAATCGCCTTTAAAGTTGTCCAAATGAAGTTCTTAGCAATGCATATTACTAATCAAAAATTAAGTTTTGATATATTTACGGTAGGAAATTTACTAAATATCTTCATGGAACATGATCTTTACTTAATATCCTAATGATTTTTGGCATAAAAGAAAAATCGATCATTTGGATCCATACAATCCATACAGTGCTACTTATGACTGCTTTTGTGCTCCAGGGTCACATATATTTTGAAAATATTTCCATGTAATTCCATGTATATATTTATATTCTAGGGCTGTCAATCGATGGAAAAATTTAATTGCGATTAATCGCATGATTGTCATGAGTTAACTCACGATTAATCGCACATTTTTATTTGTTCTAAATGTACCTTAAATCAATCCTTTTCAAATTTTTAATACTCTAATCAACATGGTTTTGGCAACTATATTGCCAAAAGTATTGGGTCGCCCCCTTCTAATGAACAGGTTTGACTACTTTAGTAATTTCTATGAGTACAAATCTTAATGTTAAAGCATATAATGATATTCTAGGAAATTGTGTGCTTCTAATATTATAGCAACAGTTTGGACTCTTTTCTATTCTAACATGACAATGTCTCTGTGTATAAGACAAGGTTCAAAAAGAAAATGATTGATTCAGTCAGTGTGGAAGAACTTGACTGGTCTGCATAAAACCAAGTCCTAATCCCAGTTTAACACCTCTGGTGTGACTGTAAATGCAGACCTTGAGCCAAAAACTCTTCACCAAACAACAATGCATTAAAACATTATTTTTGTGTTTTCTTGTTGTGTTTACCTACATTTTAAACATGAATTAACAATTTAAAAAAAAAAAAATATATATATATATAAATAAATAAAATAAATGAACATGCAATTTTAAGTTGCATTAATTTTTTTTATTTTGTTTACCTACATTTTAAACATGAATTAACCATTTTTATAAAAAGTTAAATAAAAGTACAAAATTAACATGCAATTTTAAAAGTGGCATTAAAAACTATTTTTATTTTTATGTGTGCCTAGATTTAAATATGAATTAACAAATTTAAATAAAATAAAATTAAATATGAAATTAAATGTAAGAAATTAATATACAATTTTAGATATTGAGTTTAAAAAAAATTAATTAAGATACAAAAAGTAGGTTGTGTTTACCTACATTTTAAACATGAATTAACAATTTTAAATGTCTTTTTATTTGTCAATTTGAAAAGTTATTTATATTAATTAATAATAAATTAAGTGATACACTATATCTTTTTAAATATTGGACTATTTTAAGTAGCCATCAGATTATGTGATGTATTTGTAAAATCAGAGCAGTATTTAACTGACTCCAAACATATTTAATTGCAGTGTCAGGATCAAACTTGAACAAATACTTTCTCAGAATATGTAGAATAAAAATAAACCGCAGTAAAAGTTTAATGTGAATTAACTAAATATTTTATGGGCGTCACTTTAAGTGGTGGAGACAGATGTTGAATATGGCATAGCTCATGAATATTAATTAGGCTATGCATAAACAATTTTATGATTGCACATCACATCACAGCTTTGAGATATGCTGGTCCAGAGATCAGGCCTGTAATCAGTGTTATTTTAGTATACTTGAAATACTATTATAGTTTGGGTTATTAGTATTTTAAAGTACTTTTTATTTTTATAGTATTTTTGTAATCATTTTAATTCGTTTTTTATGTCTGTGAGTTTTTATTATATTATTTATTTCAGTTTTAGTTTTTTTAATGAACTAAATGAAAACGAGAAACACTGTGACTTTGCACTTGTTAGTTTCTGTGTTAATAACGTGATGTGGTTTCTTCTTCCCTCAGTCTGACTCTGTTCGCTAAGATCTGTGAGAAGACGGTTCTTAAGAGGGTGCTAAAGGAGCTGTGGAAGCTGGTGATAAACACCATGGAGAAAACCATCGTGCTGCCGCCGCTGACCGACCAAACGGTGTGTGTTCATACACACTCACACCACACAAACACTGCTGCAGCATCACAGTATCATGATGGAAACCAGGCTTTGTTAGACACTACTATGATGGTACACTGTGCAGTAGCATTGAAGTACCATGGTATTTCTTTTCTCTTTCCTTTTTATTCTCCATGACTTTATCAGTAGGTTTTATCAATTAGATGAGGATTTTATTATTTTTATGTTTTTTTTTTGTTTTGTTTTTTACAGATTGTTTTTAAAAAATAAAATAAATAAAATAAAAATGTGTGTATATATATATATATATATATATATATAGAGCTGTCAAATGATTAATTGCATCCAAAATAAGTTTTTGTTCACATAATATATGTGTGTGTATTGTGTATATTTATTATTTATAAATACACATACATACAGTATATTTAGAAAATATCTACATGTATTTACATGTATTTATTTATATTCATATAATTTAATTTATATATAAATATATTTAATATATAAACATAACATTTTTCTTAAATATATACATGCATGTGTGTCTATTTATATATTATTTACTTTTACTTTTATAAAATGTTTTTTTTACCGAAAATCCAAAACTGAAATTAAAGTTTTTATTTTGCGAAAACTGAAGAAGTTTACTTAACAGTCAATTAATTAATCTAATTACTTTAGTAACCAACACTCTAATAAAAAACCAAGAGAGCTTTTTCTTTGCATAATAAATAATTAAAAAATAATATTTATCCTCTATAGAAATTCACACAACGTTTTACAATATTTGTTTATTTTCATGGCTTTTCCAGGCCTGATATTTCTAAGGTTATCCACAGTTTATATACTAGTGATGCACTGAAATTATTGTTTTATAAAAACAACAAAATCAAAAAATAAATTTTTATTTAGCTGAAAACTGAAATTAAATTAAATAATTAATTAAATTAATTAATAAATAATCAACACTCAAAAACAAAGTAAAAGATAGCTTTTAAAAATGTATATCAACTATAGAAATGTAAGATTTTTAGAATTTTTGATTTCTATTCATGACTATTCCAGGCCTGATATTTCCAAGCACTGAAATATTTTTTTTTACCAAAACACTGAAAATTAAATTAAAGTTTTCAGTTAGCTGAAAACCAAAAACAAATATAAAGTTTATTTAATAATCAATCAATTAATTAATTAAAATAATTTAATAATCAACACTCAAAGTGATTTAAACTGAACATAAGACAACCTTTTTAAGAATATAACGCTCAAATAAAGAGTCAAGAGAGCTTTTTCTTTGCAGAATAAATAAAAAATGTTTACCCACTATAGAAATTTCCATGACTTTATCATGATTTATTTTCATTAATATTCCAGGCATCAAAACTATTTTTTTTACTGGAACACTGAAACTGAAATTAGCGTTTACATTTAGCTGAAAACCAAAAATAAATCTAATTTATTATTTTTTTATATAATTTTATTAAATTTTTTAGGTGATCAAATGCACTCATTCATGTTCTGCATACTAGGATTAAGTGGGTGTGATTTCGTCAGGAGGATTGATGATTGATCAGATTTCTATAGGAGCCCGTGTGTTGCCATGGTGACACATATGATCCTGTACTTTAAAACGCTCTGATGATGGCAGCATAAATCCTCTATGCAGATCAATACTAGCTGCTCAACACTCTCGTCCTCCTCATCCATTAACTGTGAGTCTGGATTAATGCTGATGTGCTGAGAGACTTCAGTCACACAACCACAAACCCAGTCAGCTGCCTACATAGGCTGCATTTTAAGACATCACAGCTTCACAAAGGCTAGGGAGCTTCATTATGCTGCCTTCTAAGAAACCTTGTCTGACTAAAATCTAAGGCAGCATTGCATGTATATGTCACAGAGAAGAAAATTCCAAAATTTCCAAAAGGCATGTTTATTTGTATAGTGCATTTCATACACAATAGTAATTCAAGGTGTTTTAATATAAATGCTTAAAACATAAAAATGCTTTAAAAAATTGCAATCATAGAAATGTGCATAAAAATAAAAAAGAACAGCAAAAAGTAAGAAAAATTGATTTATATACAGTTGTGTAAATATATTTATAATTTAAATGTATTTATTAATTTATATATTTATAATATAAATGTAATTATAAGTAATAATTATAATTATTATTATTATTATTAAATACTATTATTAATTATATTCTTCAATTATTTAAAAACACATTTAATAAAGGTAATAAAAATATAATTGTAAGTAGATATAATTTAATTAATTAAATATAATTTAATTAAGTAGGTTAATATAATTTAAGTAGTAATTACATGTCAAATTAATTCAGTAGAGATTATTACTAGTAATAAATAAGGAAACAAATCCCATTTTTTTGTATTTTTTATAGCACATTTCATACACAATAATAATTTTGCTTTACTTAAAATATATATTTTTAAATTGTCATAAAAAGTTGTGTAAAAATAATAATAAAACAATAAACAGTAAGAAATAAAAATGTTTGGGGAAAATGAATCCAATATGGTGGATGAATGCATATATTTTTAATTTAAATGTCTTTATTAATATATAAATGTATTAGTGTATTTATTATAATATAAATTTACTTTTATTAAATTTATAATTTATTCAATACTAATTGGAAAATAAAATGTAATAATTGGATATTATAATAAAATATTCTAATTGGAAAATATATATTTATTTTACTAAATATTTGTATGTGGTGTATTTTTATAATATTGAAATATAAGTAGCAATATTTATGTGCAGTTGCTGCCTGAGAGAGCCTTTCAAATCAATCATGTGTTCCATTTGCTGCCTTAGAAGTCAGCTGTCTATGTAGGGCACTAGGTTTTTGGAACAGTTACTATCTCAGCATCTGATAAGAGATGTGTGTCCTTTAGAGAGGTCTGTGTGTGTGTGTGTGTGTGTGTGTGTGTGTGTGTGTGTGTGTGTGTGTGTGTGTGTGTGTGTGTGTGTGTGTGTGTGTGTGTGTGGTGATTTTCATTCTTCTCTTATTTCTTTTCATCATCATTCATCTTTCACCAGATGATTGTAAGTATTACAGCGTGTGATTCTGTGTTTCTGTCTCCAGTCTGTCTGTGTCTCTGTGAAACTCGAGCATGATGCACGACAGACTGTCTTCTTCATTTCCTCTCAGCACTCAGCCTGGACTTCCTGTCTCCCTCTCACTGCTTCCTCTTTCTCTGTCCTTCACTCACATCTAACTCTAATCCAGCAGTGTGAGACTGCATCAGGCTTATTATCCATCACTAAAAATAAAATTAAAACCAATAAACAATATTTGAAATAAGAAATAATATTAACTGAAATAAAATATATTTTTTAAAAATCGTATTTTTTAACTTGAAGTACTAAAATAATTAAAAATGAAATAAAAATGAATAAGAACATATAGACTTATTAAAAAACTAATACAAATGACAAAAACACACAACAGAATTATTAAAACTTTAACTCAAATAAACCTAAATAAAAAATTTAAACAGAAAATATAAAAAATAAAAATGAATTCAAAATATTAATAAAAACTATAATAGTATGTAAATTATACTAAAATAACACTGGTCTGGATGCCACTGTAGTTATTAATACAGCATATATCAGAAAAAAATTAATACATGCTTCAGTGCTCATATTAATCAGTAATTTTTATTTACAATCTTTTTGTTATCAATAACTGTTTACATTTTCATATTGTCAGACCAGCCTTTTCTCTTTTCTACTGAAGTGTTGTGTCTGGATAGTTGTAAATGAATTTTACATAAATTATTATCTAATAAATATTTTGTATGATACAATTGTTTTATCATAATAAATAATCATATTAAATTAAATTATAATTAATATAATTATATATTTAATATCAACATTAAATAGTTAGATATATTTAATTTTACGTATTTATTTATTTAAATATTATTTGTAATTTATTTATTTTAATTTAACATTTTTATAATTTAATTATTAGCTTTTCATGAACTCACAATGGTCATGTGACCTGCAGGTAAACAAATAAAATATTTAACCTTTTTTTGTTAGTGTTTTATTTTGATCTGTTTTTATTTTGATTTAACATTTTTATGATTTAATTAAGTTTTTAGCATTTCATGAACTCAAAAGCTCTCTGACACTCTGTAATTTGAGCTGTAATCAAATGAAGCTTTTCTCTTTTCAGTATCTGTGAGAAAATTGTTGGTCTTTGTGTAATTTATCATAATTTTGAATTCCTGTGAGATCTGATGTGTTTGTGTCTGTGTCTGTAGGGCACACAGCTCATCTTTAATGCTGCTAAAGAGTTGGGTCAGCTCTCCAAACTGAAGGTGCGTTCAGACGGACTTCACTTCACCTCTCTTAACGTTCATAAGGACACTGATGTGTAAAAGCTGATGGTCTGTTTGTGTCTTACAGGAGCACATGGTGCGAGAAGAGGCCAAAGCGCTGAGCCCTAAACAGTGTGGAGTCATCGAGCTCGCACTGGACACTATTAAGGTACTGTCTGTTATCACACACGGACTAGATTTAGTTTTGTCTGCTGTTTTTAATTTAGTCTTAGTCTTAGTCCTGTGTCAAATGTCCTTTTTCAACCTGTTATGTTTTTTTCATCTAGTTTTAATTGACTAAAAATTTTTGTTTAGTTGTAGTCAATTGAAAATCTAAGTCATGCTGCATAATGGTTAAACTGATAATCACAATTATTTTGCTCAATTATAATTGCGATTACTGATTATGATTGTTGTTGGTGTGTAATTACAGTTTTTTAATTATTTACATTTAATTTAATTATTTACGTTTGTAATTATTATTTAATGATTTTGCTTGACAAAATTTGTATAAATTTGTTTCTAGTTTTTTTTTTCAATTATAATATATTGTAATATAAAATTTTATATAAAACATTCGATTTAAAAAATGTCTGCTTTGTAATTCAATTTTAATCTCACTAAAAGAGCTTGGATAAAATGCTACATTTTTGTTCAATTATACATTTATATATACATAAAAAGTGATGGTTGTTAAGGGAATTCATGTAATTAAAAAAAGATGATTTTAGCTGTTTTTGCGTATTTAAACTTTGTCAATTGAAATGTTAGTGGTTAAACTGATAATCACAATTATTTTTTGTGCTGTCAATTGATTATTCGCGATTAATCGCATCCAAAATAAAAGTTTTTGTTTATATAATATATATGCGTGTGTACTGTGTATATTTATTGTGTATATATAAATACACACACGCATGTATATATTTTGAAAATATTTACATGCATATATTTATATTATTTATATTACAGATAAATATATTTAATATATAAACATAACATATGTGTCTTAAATATATACATGTATGTGTGTGTCACGGTGCACACACGAGGGAGGAACAAGGACACGTAGACGAGGACGTAAACTCAAATAATAGTCTTTAATGTAGACATCAAGGCAGGACTGACATGGACAGAAACACCGGGGAATAACGAGTAGACCAGACGAAATCAAACTCAAAGGACAGGACTAATATACACAGGGTAAATAACACATAACGAGACAAACACAGCTGGAACATACTTAACTCATAATGACATGAAACAAGGACAGGACACAAACCAAATATGGACACAAGAGGCGGGAACACATGACACACACGACAGAGGACTGACAGTGTGTGTATTTATATAGACGTAATAAATATACACAGCATACACACACATATTATGTAAACAAAAACTTTTATTTTGGATGCGATTAATCGTTTGACAGCACTATATTATTTTCCTCAACATTATAATCATAATTACTCATTATGATTGTTAAGTATTGCACTTTCACCTATAAGCACAAATCATGAGAATATCAACTCATACACGTGGTTTATATTATTATATTTATTATATTATCATAATACAAACACACTCTTTACATTATGGAAACTGGTAAAACTCATCAACGATTATTTCTCGTCATAGTTTTTGTGAAGGGAACGAACACTAATGCTGATTGTGTGTGTGTGTGTGTTTGTGTGTTTGTGTGTTTGTGTGTGTTTGTATGTATGTGTTTGTGTTTGTGTTTGTTTGTGTGTGTGTGTGTGTGTGTGTGTTTGTTTGTGTGTGTGTGTGTCTGACAGCAATACTTCCACGCAGGGGGTGTGGGTCTGAAGAAGACGTTTCTGGAGAAGAGTCCGGATCTGCAGTCTCTGCGCTATGCGCTGTCTCTCTACACGCAGGCCACCGACAAACTCATCAGGAAGTTCATCCTGTCACAGCACACTCAGGGTACGGTCCTTCTGCGCATTGCATTCTGGGATCACCTTATCTGTCAAACAAACATGCAGTGCTGCTTCTTTAGTCAGAACCAAGGATCTTATACGACTGCGTACTGTTTGGAGCAGGAAAACACAGTATAGCTCACTACCGTTCCCTGTTGTACGCTCTTTCTTTGGTTTTCTTTTCTTCTCGGTTGTTTTTGTATCTTCCCCTTTAGAAAGAAAAATCACAAATGAGATCAACTGGACACTTGGTGTCAAACGCCATATTTGAAGCCCCTGAGATATTTCTGATACTTCTGCTACAATGGCAAAACTGCTTAATTAAGTGGCTGTATATTAAAATAAATAATTATAGATATTAATTATAGATAATATAGGAATACCATAATCTTAATAACTGAATGTTCGTCATGGTTTACACTTTTTATTAACAATTAATTTTCATAACTTTTCTATTTTGTAATTTTTTTTAGATACGTTTATTTTTATACAGTTGTATTATCAGTTATAATATATTATTATATAAAGTTTTGTTTTGTATAAAATATATAAAAATGTTAAATGAAAATGATAGTTTTTAATAGCGGTAATTACAGTTTTTATATATATATATATATATATATATATATATATATATATACATATGTAATTTAAAAATAAAATAAAAGTAAAAAATTTTTTTTATCATTTTGACTCTCAAATAGCTATTTTTATGCTAAATTATTAATTATTATAAAATATATTACAGTTAAATAAGTTTAATATATTATTAGTTATAATATGTATTATCAATTATATTATTCTACAAAGTTTTGTTTAAAATATATTAAAAGTACATTAATGTACATTTTTTGTTTGTAATTAGTTTTTTAATTACTTTTTACTCACAAATTGCAATTTATATAAATACAGAGCTTGAAAAAAAATGTATATAATTTTTTAAGCTCTAAATCTATATATAATATATTAAAACATATTATATTTAAATGACTTGAATTTATTTCCATGCCGTTTCCATGTCTAGAAATCACACTTTTAAAATTTCCACATACAGTTTATCTGACTGTTGTTAAGGGAATGAATTAAAATAAGAAATCTGATTTTAGCGTTCATCTTGATTTTCAGCTGTTTTTGTTTTGTTTTTGTTTTTTTAACCTTTTTTGTTTTATTTAAAATAAATTATAAGTGCGCTGAGGCCCCCTAGTGGGCCCCTGTCCTCTGGTTGAGAACCACAGCAGTGCTACTCAAATGTGTCTCCTGTAGTTCAATATGAACTCAAACATTTCTCATCTAATGATCTGCTTCACATTCATTTCATTGCTCCATACTCTAATTGGATGATGATTAGTGACTCATTTGGGTCTGTTTGTGTTTTTCCAAAAATATGTTAGTGATGTTTATGTATGAGGGACTAACAAAACCACATCTTGCTCTTCTCTTGTGTGTAGTTCATGGCGGTAAAGGCATTCGATACACTCACAGTGAAGACGTTTATCCAGAGAAGGGTACGTATCTGCAGCTCTCCACTCGTGCACCTCATTTATATTCATGGATGCAGATATTAATCCATATTCATGTGAAGATCACCAGCTGGTCTGCATTGGGAGAGTTCTCTAGTTCTCGATCTCAAGTGTGAGATTTACACAAACTAAAATATGTTTTGCATGGTTTAGCAAAGAAAAATGTACTGTACTAATAATAATGTCTGGGAAAATTAACAGATATGTTTGTTATTACTACTATAGTAAACTAAAATTATTACTTTTTCTTTGGTAGCTTGAAATTGGCCACGACTGTCAGAAAAACTAATTAAAGCAGGGATATTCTGGAAGATTAGAAAATAGTTTGAAGCAGACGCATAGTAATTTATTATGATTTTACAGTCACTTTGGTGTTTTGGCAGAAACCATTACTAAGATACATTTTTGTTAGGATAAACAACAGATACACTCTTAATAATAAAGGTGCTTCACGATGCCATAGAAGAAACGTTTCTGTCTAAATGGTTCCATAAAGAACCTTAAACATCTGAAGAACCTTTCTGCTTCACAAAAGCTTCTTTGTGGCAAAAGAATGTTCTTCAGATTATAAAAAGGTAAGAAAGAGATGCTTCTTTGACTGAATGGTTCTTTGTGGAACCAAAAATGGTTCTTCTATGGCATCGCTGTGAAGAACCTTTTAAGCACCTTTATTTTTAAGAGTTAAGAGATCTGAAAGGAACATATTTTGTGTTTTGGTTTGGGGTTTTCTTTTCTGTTTATCTGGATGAAGGTCAGTCATGTATTTTGAGTTTTTCCACAAAAATTATTAGACAATTAGCTGTTAGCATTTTACTTCTCCATTAACATAGAATGAGTTTTACTTGTGACAAAATTGTGACATTTCTGGAGTGAAGTTGAGCTCAGAAATCCACTCATAGGACTTTGTGTTTGTACATACTGTACATGGCATGTGTGTACAGTTTGATTCTGCTGCCCTCTGCTGGAACAACCTCTAATATCACTAATAACACTAACATAAGCACCAGTTCTGTTCAGTGTTGCCAACTTCTTTCAATGAAAAGTAGCTAAACCCCGCCTGAAAAGTCGCTAAATGACGCTAGATGACGTCATATGCAAATTAGCATATTCATGACATCAGTGTGTCGTATTGTCTTGCCTCTCTGTGCTCACATACTGCATTTTAATGCAGCCAAATTCTCAATAAAACTGTTTTCATTGATATATTTTACAGTTTCTGTTGTCAGACAACGGGATTAATATTATAGTGACTGAAACGCGGCTCATTAAGACTACACAACAGCTCTCGAAGTTATTAATCTGCACTAAAATCCTAATCACGACATTGTCTAATGAAATCAAATACACATACGATTAAGACAATGGCTGTGCTGTGATTTTGGCTATACTTGCATGTAAAATAGAGTTAGAAGCAACAGAATATCTTTTTTTTAACTGAAAGTTCTGCTCCTCTCTGCTGCTCGCTGAACAGAGCAGATGCACAGAGAGAGAGAGAGAGACAGAGAGAGAGACAGAGAGAGAGACAGAGAGAGAGAGAGAGACAGAGAGAGAGACAGAGAGAGAGACAGAGAGAGAGAGAGAGACAGAGAGAGAGACAGAGAGAGAGAGAGAGACAGAGACAGAGAGAGAGAGAGAGACAGAGACAGAGAGAGAGACAGAGACAGAGACAGAGGGGTGTGCGGCTGTGCGCTGGCAAAGCAAGACCTCGCACTCGTGCAGCAGGACCAGCGGGTCTCAGAAACAAATTAAGGTTTGTCCAAGAAGTCGCTAGATTTGGAAAAAAGTCTGAAAGGGGGTCTGAAAAGTCACTAAATCTAGCGACAAAGTCACTAAGTTGGCAACACTGGTTGTGTTAGATCAGAGATTCAGTCTTTTTTTTTTCAGCCAAACCTCTTTTGAACTAAAATATTTACTTGAGATTTTAAGTTAATATTTCAATAAATTAACGGCACATTTGCATGTTCATGGTTCTCTGGTGTTGATCAATGTTCAGATGACATGTAGGTAAACAGATTAAATATTTAATCTTTTTTTAGTGAGTTTTGTATTTTGATTGTTTTTTATTTTAAAAATAATTATATATAGGACTGCACGACTGCCAAAAATGTGTGATCATTTTGTCATGTATATATTATTTTGTCATATATTCAAAAAAAAATATTTAAAAAAAATGCATGACTGCCAAAAACATTTATTGTGATTTATTTTTTTATTTATTTTTTTGGCATGTGTATATTATTTTGTTCATATATTTACTGAATATTTTTATTTTACAATTATTTATATATAGGACTGTATGACTGCCAAAAATTTAGTTGATTATTTTGTCATGTATATATTATTTTGTCATATATTTGATAGTTTTTTTAATTATTTATATATAGGACTGTATGACTGCCAAAAAAAAAATTTGATTATATTGTCATACATTTCTATTTGATTTATTATTGTTATTATTATTATTAATTTTAATAATTGTAAAAGAATGAATGACTGAAATACTGGTAAAATGCTGTAAACTTCTGTTCACAGAAGGTTGGAAATCATGCAAATGTGTAAAAGCAGACCTAGTGCACATTATTAAACCTGTGTCAGACTATCAAAACAAAAACCTTACATTTCATTTGTGTTCTTATTCTCTTCTGACCTCTGACCTTCTGAATTGCTCAGCCTCAGGCGTGGATGACGCGGTGGGTGAGGTTTCTATGACCGTGGAGATCTTCAGCGACCCAAACACAGGAGGACACAAAATCACAGTTAAAGGTGCTTCTGTCTTTCAGATCTGCTATACTCTCCTCTTTATGAGTGTCAGGATCATGTTAATGCTGTTATTGTGCTGTGATTGACAGTGGTGGCAGCCAATGACATTCGCTGGCAGACGCAGGGAATATTCCGGCCCTTCGTGGAGGTTTACATCATCGGCCCGCACCTCAGTGACAAGAAGAGGAAGTTTGCCACCAAATCCAAGAACAACAGCTGGTCGGCCAAGTTCGCCGAATCCTTCCAGTTGTACGTTTGTCACAGACGCTGATCGTACTTTAACTCTGCTTAAGATCACGTTTTTAGTAGTGCTGTCAAATGATTAATCGCATCCAAAATCAAAGTTTTTGTTTACATAATATATGTGTGTGTACTGTGTATATTTATTATGTATATACAAATACACACACATGCATGTATATATGTAAGAAAAATATGTCATGTTTATATATTAAATATATGTGACCATGGACCACAAAACCAGTCATAAGTGTCCATTTTTTTAAATTGAGATTTATACATCATCTGAAATCTGAATAAATAATCTTTCCATTGATGTATGGCTTGTTATGATAGGACAATATTTGGCTGAGATACAAATATTTGAAAATCTGGAATCTGAGGGTGCAAAAAAATCTAAATATTGAGAAAATCACCTTTAGTTGTTCAGATGAAGTTCTTAGCAATGCATATTACCAATCAAAAATTAAGTTTTGATATATTTACGGTAGGAAATTTACACAATATCTTCATGGAACATGATCTTTACTTAATATCCTAATGATTTGATAAAAGAAAAATCAATAATTTTGACCCATACAGTGTATTGATGGCTATTGCTACAAATATACCTGTGCTGCTTATGACTGCTTTTGTGCTCCAGGGTCACATATTTATATATAATATAAATTATATGAATCTAATTATATACATGTAAATATTTTCAAAATATATATTGTGTGTGTGTATTTGTATATGCATAATATACACAGTACACACACATATATTATGTAAACAAAACTTTTATTTTGAATGCGATTAATCGTTTGACAGCACTAGTTTTTATGAAGGGACAAATATTTGCCCCTATACTGATGATTTATTAATTTATGAGGACATAGTTTATTATTGTTTGATTGATTAATTTACACTTCATGTCAAATATATATATATTTTTTTTTTTTTTTTTTTTTTTTTTAGAAATGACTTTATTCAAATAATTTTGACTGCTACTAGTTGATTTTTAAAAATGGGTTTGTGATGCCATTAATTTATGAGGGCATTTTTCTAAATATGTATAAAAAAAATACATTATAAAATTATATTATTTATTTATATTTAGTTAGTTAAAATATTTTTGTTCATTTAAATTTTATTAAAATTTTTAATAATTGTTTAGAAATTAAAAATGTTAAATAATTGATTTGAAATATTTAATAATTGATTTGTCTGCTACTAAAGGATTTTCAAAATGGGATTATGATGTCAATAATTGATGATGGCATTTTCCTAACCATATAAAAAAAACAAAAATTAATTAATTAATTTATTTACATTTTATGTCAAGTACTTCCATTTATAAGAAATTACATAATCTGAATAATTCATCAATTAATCTCAATCATTCTGATTGATTGCTACTAATGGATTTTCAAAATGGGTTTTATATGATGCTATTTATTTATAAATGCATTTTCCTAACCATAAATAATACATACATACATACATATTTATTTATTTTCTGTCAAGTATTTGTTTATCAGAAATTAAATAATCTGAATCAGAAAAATAATTATAATGCCATTAATTTATGAAGGCATATTTTTATAACCTAACTGTAGGCCTATAAAAATTAACTTTCATTTATTATAACTTTTTTCTTATTTAAATGTTATGCCTAGTGATTCACTTTATTTAAATGTTATGCCTATAGTGATTCACTTTATAAAAATAAAAAAGTCCCAGTTAGCCTAACGCAGTACACATAGTAAGGTTTTTTTGTATATTTTTTATTATATAATAAATAAAAAGAAAACAGACAGGATAGAAAAAGAATATATTCAAAATATATTAGAATATTGGAGCTGTATGTTTAAATCAGTGTTTGGAGACACTAGCGTTCTAGGCGTCACTGATGTGATTCTGTCTCTCGCTCCCTATCTAGTGTGCTGGGCAGTGAGCTGGGTCCGGAGGGTTACGAGCTGCAGGTGTGTGTGAAGGATTACTGTTTTGCGCGCGAGGACCGGACCGTGGGCATGGCTGTGCTTCAGCTGAAGGAGCTAACGTCCCGCAGCAGCGCCGCCGTCTGGCTCCCGCTCGGCAAACGCATCCACATGGACGAGACGGGCCTCACCGTCCTCCGCATCCTCTCGCAGCGCAACAACGACGAGGTCGCCAAAGAGTTCGTCAAGCTGAAGTCAGACCAGCGCTCGGCCGAGGAGGGCAGGGGGAGCTGAGGTGTAAACCACCGAACTGTCCCGCAAAACACAGACACACGCGCGTTTAAAATGCATACGCACATCTGCACAGACGAAAGCAATCCCAAGCAAATAATGATGTCAACATCAACTCCTGACAAACATATGAAGAGTTCATTTGAAAAGACAGATAACTCAAAAATCACGTTTTTTCATTGTGAATTCCAGTTAATCTCAATCAAACTGCAGTTGGGTTATTATGATCCGGTAAAAAAACTAGCTAACTAGCACAGTAAAAACATGATAACATAATAAAAAACATGATTTTTGAACATTTAAAAAAAAGAAGTTATCTGTTTTTGCAAATAAACTCTTCATATATTTCATCACAACTTGAAATGAACATCGACCCCCGTTTACTTCCATAACAGACCATAAGTTCCTGATGGATACATCAAATCCTAAATGTTTTCTGTTTTCATTTAAAGTTTTAGTAATTTTGTTGTTTTTGTCATTTTTATTATTTTTTAATGTCTATATATTTTTATTTCAGTTTTAGTCTAACTTGATACTAAAATAATTAAACTAAAACTGAAATATATATATATATATGTAGACATATTTTTTACAAAAATTACAAAACAAAATAACTAAAACTTGTGAAAACAGAAAACAAATGAAAAATCTCGTCAAAATGTAATTTGAAAATATTAACAATATTCAAAACTCAAAATTCAATATTCAAAAATATTCATTAGTTGCAACTAGCTGAAATAAGTTGTTTTTTTATATTTAATATTTATGTAAATTATGTAAATATATATATTAATTATTAAATTAATATATTTAATTATATTAAATACATTAATTATGTAAATAAATATATATATATATATATATATATATATATATATATATATATAATTTTTAGCATAATACATTTTTAGTTATTTTAGTACATCAAGTTATCTTAATCATTTAAGTTAAGATTAAATGATAAATGTTTGTTTGTTCAAAAGTCCTGCCCTTTTTTCTCATTAAAATCCTGTTTTTAATCAGTAATATGTCATATTATGGAAGTAAAGTGGGTCTGGAAATGCTCTTTCATGTTGACTGTAATATTCTCACACGACTGTAGATTTAATTCTACACACTTTGTTTTTCACTCCAGGGGCTGCGTTTAAGTTTTACAGACAGCCCTAACCTTTAGCACAACGCTGGTTTAATGTTACGCTGTCTCTTATTGGTGCATAACACATTCCCTGACCAATCAGAGATCACAACACTGCTGAAGGCTTCGTTCACGTCAAATCAGAATGTGTGCAATTTTATCATGACGTTCACATGCAAGACTTACTTGTCTTGAAATGTATTAGAGCTGCACGATTTATACAATTAAAATGAACTAAATAAATCTGTGTGCTGTGTTTCAGAGTGAAGCGCAGCACTGTGTTCATTTACACACGAGCAGCTCATGATCCGGTGATTTTAGTGTCTCACAGCGGCTCGGTTCACAAAATACTGCTCCACATTAACTTATAATGTGCATTTAAAAACAATTTATACAAAACATCCTCCCACACTTATAATGAGAAGCACTTATAAACCGGCTTCAAGGACTTCCTGTGGTTTTCTCCCAAAATAAAAGTTGATGTTTCAAATATTATATTATATTTTTCTCAAATACTTTATTTTACACTGAAATATTACAATAGTAGTATTTCTTATTTTGTTTAACATTTAATTTATTAATTTATTTGTATAGCAGATAGAAAATGCTGTTAAAAATGTTAATATTAATAATATCTTAATCTCCCAAAGAAAAATGAAAATAGTATAAAAATTATTAAATATAAACAAATTATAATTTGAAAAATAATTCAAAAAAATTATATTTTTTATAATATTTAATAATTTACAATTGTATAATTTTTTATAATATCACTAATATCACCTAGCTGATAGATGCAACTATATGGCATGAAGAAATTAATATCATTATGTAGCCATTTTTATATATATTTACACAATTTTGATCCAATTTGCAAATATATATATATATATATATATATATATGCTCAGTATTTAGCAGAAAAATTGCAATTAGTTTTTTCCCAAATCATGCAGCCCTAAAATGTTTCATTGTAGCTGGTGGATGTTACAGATGTGTTTTGAAGTGTCCCTTTAAATCTAGATGGTCACTAGTTGATCTCACTAAACCACTAGTCAGTAGTTGAATGACTAGTCAATGATCTTTAGTGAAGACGAGCGTGACTTTACTAGTCAGTGATTTTAATTGTGTTGATCCTGACGTGACGTGAACACAGAAGATGATCATGTTGAGATGATGAAAAACATTTGCCTTCACATGCACTTACCCACAATGCATTGCGGCCTTGAGACGCCCAGAAGCAGATCTGCTGACTCGGGCTTTGATTGGTTTGCGCGCTCTGTAATATTTAGCACTTTCTGCATGGAGTTGCTCTTCGTATCGTCACCCGTCCAGCATGTGAAGATGAGCCTTACCAACACTGTGACTCACTGCAGAGCAGACGCTGTGCATTATGGGCCTTTTGTTTGTTTGTGGATCTACAATCTTTTCTCTGCAGAGCATCCAGTAATACTCAGTAATAGTCGATGATGTGGAGGACGAGGGTATATATTCTGTCAGGCTGATGAAGTGTCAGAAGTCATTGTTGTGCAGTGAAATGGTTATATTGTTATTTTTAATATTTTAAATCTACTTTCTTTTTTTTTTTTTAAGTTTTAGTAATTTGTTGTTAATAATATAGGTGAAACTTGGCAACTAGCTGATATAAAGTAAAACATAAAAAACTTAGAATTATTTCAGTTAAAGTTTATTTTGAGTAATGCTCATTAATTCATTGAGTTCTTCATTAATTATTTTTTTTGTTAATTTTGTTTTTGTATTCATTTTTGCAGTAGATTTAATTAATTTTTATTTAAGTTTTAGTTATATTGGTACATAAAGTTACATTAATTGAAAATGTGAAAAATGAAGATGTCAGCAACTAACTAAATTTTACTTTATTTCAGTTTATTTTATTTCAAGTAACAAAAGTTTATGTATATAATTTATAGTTAACTTAAAAAGTTATTACATTTTGTTATGGTTTTGGTTTAAGTTTGTCTTCATAATTTTGTTGCTTCTGACACTATTTTAGTATCATTTATATTATTATAGTTTGTTAATTATTTTTGACTTAGATTTTTTATATATATTTTCTGTTTTAATTTTAGTTAGTTTTAGTAATTTTTTGTCATTTATTATTTTTGTATGTCTACATTTTTTAAATATTTTTTTTTTATAAAGTTTTATTTATATTTTAGTACATCAAGTTAGACTAAAATAAATGTTTTCTTGTCAACTAGCTGAAATAAAATGTTTAATTTTTTTTTAAGATGTTAGTTTTATTTGACTATAATAACTCTGGTCATTGACGCTGCATCGAGGTTTGAAATGCAAAAAGCACTTCTGACATTGTCTGAATATTATAAGGGCAGAAATGTATTCATATTCATGTTTTTGACTGCTGTGTCTTGTTGGAATTTCTTTGTTGTGAGTCTTCTTCAATAATGCATAATTCTAGAGCAATACACTGAACTCAAACTCTTTATGGATGCATTACAGGAATAATTCAGCCAAAAACAATCATTCGCCCTCACGCTGTTCCAGTGCAAGATTTCCACTGAATTAGAGTAGAATCTGCTCGCGTCCTCAGAAAACTAGAAGAGTGTTTTCAGAGCATCATGAGAGCGAGGTGTGATTTTGAGCTGAACTATCTCTTTAAACGACAGATGATCAGTGTCAGACACACAGGGATTCAGCCGTTCATCTGCTGTTTTACACTAAACCTCAGTGCAATTAAGTGTCTTTGTAAAGTTAGTTGCTGGTTTGATTTAAACTGATTTCACATGTTTATGATGCCGAGTGTTTGCAGTTATCGCTGTACATACATGCTGTTATTAGGATGAATCTCACGGCTGCGAGCGTATTATTTACTTACTTTTTACATGTACCTGTTGTTATTCACAATGAGTCATCAGTGCACTAAAGAAAAACAAATGAAAGTTTGTATTCATAATTTTGTGTTGCCTCCAAAACAACTTTACTTTATGGCTGACATCATCAAGGTTGGCTATTTGTTAATGCCATACGGGTTTTAAAATATATACATTTATTTTATCATTATTTATTTATTGTTTTGTTTTAAGTTCCATGATTTTGTGCTGATTCTGTAATGACTTTACAGCTGATGTCAGATTTAAAAAATGTATTTTCATATTTATTTTTATTTTCTTTTTTAAGTTTGTCTTATAACTTTGCACCACTTCTGAAATGACTTTTACAGCTGGTGTCATATTTTATTATCATTTTTATTTTTTATTAAATCTAGGCTGGCTACATGTTAACATCATACAATTTAAAAGATATAGATAAAAAAAAAGTAATATTATTAAATATAATAAATATTTAGTAGCTATTTATATAATATTTAGTTAAAAATTAAATTTAATAAATGTAATGAATAATACTTTGTATTTATTTTTAAGTTTGAAATGACTTTATGGCTGACATCTGCTGGCTACTTGTTACATAATTTTAGCACTGATGTTTTTTGTTGTATGAAATATTTCTTTTTCAAACAAGCTTTAAAATCACTGCACTCGATTTCCTTTGAAACCAAACGCAACGCAGCCATTGAATGTTGATTCACACGAGCCTTTGATATCAGAGAGACGTGATTTAAATCACACGCATCACACACACACGCTGAAGCACAAACGGGCATGAAGAAACTCATATGCATGCGTGCATGAGCGCAGAAGCTGCAGTGCTCTCAGTAAAACCACGTGCATGATGGGAAGCCAGTAAACAGTCTCGATGTTAAGCTGCCACTTACTGACCATTGACTTCACTGTTGATTTTACAAAAGAGCAGCTTGTGAACTGTGTCTGATGTGAATGTCGCATGAGCGGGTGTTTTTATACTGAGGATGTTTCTAATTTCATTTTTAACCATTTTGATTGTCCTTAATGAGGATGATCGTGGAATACTGCAGCATTTGCTTCCTATTAAAACAATGATCAACCAACTGTGTTTCTTGTTTTATTAACCACTCACATCAACACTCAATGCTTATTTTTCTTTACAAACTTAATCACATTTATTAACTATAAAATATCCCAGTCATCATGGGAAAAATGGGTTGTTCTCAAAATATATACTTTTTAGTCTGAGAAATTCTCAAGTTGTTTGTTCTAACCATCTTTTTCTGATTAATTATATTTTTCTCTTCTCATAAGATTGCCTTGTGTAACACTTCAGTGGTAAATCTTTATGTATTGTATATTGAATGTGAAGTTAACGGAAATTTAACTGAGAATTTACTTGATTTTAAAGCTTCCTGCACTGGTATTTATTATATGTAGCTAATATTCTGTTGTAATGTTTAATATTTAAAACTAATTCATTAAACATCTAACATTTGAGGATTCGAGAAGATGGAAGTTTTCCTGTTAGTTTTAAGTAACCACTATATAAGAACTTTTTACATTACTAGTTCCACTTAAGTGACTACCACATAAAATAAATGTTAATAATTTAATGCTGTTAAATATACCATGTACCAGTTAGAATAATGCACTTACAGTGGAAGAAAACTGGAACAGCATTTAACAGCAGAAAAGTGAAGGTATCGTTTTTATTAAAGAACTACATACAAATTTTGAGCTGTAAAGATCTACTGTTCTAGATGAATGGACATCTGGTTAGATTATTGATGACATGAATTACTTAAAAGACAAGGTTATTATAGTTAACTAAATCCATCAACAAAAAAAAACAGCTAGTTGCCAAAGTAGTATTTCATATTTTTTCAATTTTGGTAAATACTAAAATAGCTAAAACTGAAATAAAAATAAATAAAAACTATAGACATAAAAAACAAAATTACAAAACTTTTAAATAAAATGAATTAAAAAATAGTTTTTAAAAATTAAAAATGACAAAACTAATTTACTAAACCTTCAAAAGTAAATGAATAAAACTATATATATATATAAAAATTAAATAACTAAAATGCCCCCCGAAAAAACATTTACCAAAACTTAAAAAAAAAAAAAAAAGTTTAAACTAAATGAAAATAAGAAATGCTGTGGCAACTAGGTGAAAATGCATTTAGTTTACTTCAAGTATCAAAAGTTATGGTTTTGGTTTTAGTTAACTATAATAAGACTTTTCTTTACTAAGGGACGAGGTTAAAAAAATTTAAATTTGTTAAATGGATTTGACAACACTAATCTATCATCGCATGCGCCATACAGCTTTAATAACACAGAAATAAAAACACGGACACAAAGGATTATTGTTTTACAGTACAAAAACGAAAACAAAAACAAGATTTTATTAAAGAAGCATTAAAAAATAAAACTCTTGATACATTTCTTATAACCGTCAAGTCAGCTCAAATTATATGTGTATACAATTGTTCCAGCTCACGGTTAAAAGGTCCATAAACTTTCAAATAAAATATATTTCAATTTTAAATTTCTTCAATAATTTTTTCTCATTTTGTTATAAATTGCCTATATGTTGTACACAGGAAACAGAAATATGGAAAATAAAGATAAATTTGCTGTAATAAAAGGGTCACATTATAATCTGGGATATTTACGTCAAGGTAAGCAAATAAATTGTAAAAATAAAATGTGTAAAAAAGTTTTTTTTTGTTTCTTTTCGTTTTTAGAAAATTATTAGCTAATGCCTCACGGCTTCAAGACATGCAGAGAGTTTAACTTACAAATAATGATACGTGTTTTAAAAACTACATTAACCTTTTTCGTCGTATGTTTGAAAACGAATCCCAATGATTGTAATTCAGGATATTTACAATTAGGCCTGAAATCCGGTTATTGAAATCGCTTTTGGTTCTGCGTACAAAGGGAATTACAGCAAAATTAAAAGCAGAGCGAGTTTAGGGCACAAATGAATCATGGGAAAACAGCGTCTGACGTCGTTCCGATGCAAAACCGCCTGAGATCGTCCTCAGTGAACCCTGTTTGAGGAAAATAAAACAAAAGGAAACCATTCGACTTCAGGCCAATTCTTCACTAGTCACATGACCTTCATCGCCGATACCAAAACACGTCACATACACGCACACAACCGAAAAACTACTAGCTTCTTGTACCTTTCAACCAGTTACACTACTTTTAACGACGTTTGGGGACGAAAAGAAGAAAACGAGCGGCTCAGATTCGACACGGCTCTCTGTACAAATCACTAAAACTGGAAGAGCGGAGAGAAATTACGTCACAATCTTCGTTCCCGGCAGCGAGTTTCACCACCAAGGCACCGCTAGCTCTCGAGTTCTGGCACGTTTAATATATTCGACACGCCAAAGAAAAGTCTAAAAGCGCATCTAGAGAAAGAAACCTGTACAAACCGAAATGCATTCTCACCCTTTAAGACGTCAGAGTCCCTCACGTTCAAGGAGAAACGGCTCGTGCATCGCTAAAACGTACGGAAGCCCTGGTGATTTAGCTGCCACGCGGACTAGCATCCCGTTTATTAGGACGACCTGAAGTGTAGTGTGTAACCGGAAGCCCTTTAGAGTGTGAAAGCATGGCTTGTCGTGTAAAAACCGTTTAGCGGGACTACAGATTTGTTCGTAGGCAGCATATGGGGGTGCGCAATCATAAACGAAATGCTCTCGCGAGGGCCGGAAGACAGACACAAACTCCAGCAAAATACATTTCTGTGCGTCGCAGTCGCTCTCGCACACATTCACGACTAAACATTCGAAAGAATTCAGTATGCTGTTTGATTCGAAAAGTCGTAACAGATAAAAACTCCTCGTTAAATACTAGCAACCCTGTTTCTGGAGTGCAGGAATGAACCGACACGTGAATGTTTTAAGGTAGTGTGGCAAAAAGAGAAAATGTACGGTAATGATATTCATAACATGTACTATTCTATCTATTTCAGATCCTACATCCACTAGCACGTCGCGTATCAACTCGTAACGCGTATAAATATTAAGTGTTCGATAATAAAACAGGAATATCTCTCATGTTTTGGTCTAAACGAGCACAGCTTTCGCATTTTAAAAAAAACGCAAAAATAATTTAAAAAACGACTGCATCGGCAACACGAAAAAACGCGTTAGAAAAAAGTGCAGCGTAAAAGTCAAAAAATCTGCGAGTAGAAAAAGTCGGAAGCATGAATGGAAAGACAACCCACCAAATATGAACGGCTAAAGATAAGACGCAGTCTGACAAGTACTGGAGTGGGTAATATAGTCACTGTTGTTATTATTATTATTATTACTGTCAATAAATTGGAATAGTGTCATATCTAATAATTACTCAAGGCAGTCTTTGTTTAAGAGAAGATCCGGATGCACTGTGTGGCAGGAATGTGGCAAACGGGACACTCTGGATCCTGCGACTGGCAAATTTGCCCTGCGCAATCCATGCAGAAGAGGTTATGGCCGCATGGGACGAGCGCGGCCGTTACCTCGCTTTCGCAACACACAAAACAATCCCGTGGCACCATCCCGGCCAGGCCGCCCGCTTTGAGGCGTCCCAACATAGTGGACGCGATTCCCACTCCGCTTCCACCGCCTTCTGAATCCGTTGGCGAGCCACCCGGGAGCGACGACGCCGAGCAGGACGAGTATCCAGTGCTGCTTCCGCCGCTGCTGCTGCTTCCGCCCGAGAACGAGCTTCCGGTGCCCGTTTGGAGCCAGGAGAGCGTGCTTAGCGGGTCACTTTGGGCCCGGCGGGCGAGTGGGTGATCCGGGTCGGGCGAGAGACGTGGAGTCACGGCTCCTCCGTTTGGGCCACTGCTGTTGCGACGGACCGCCTGCGTCTGTTGCTTCGCGCCGTTCGCAAATGGCGCCCAGATTTTTGCAGCGCTGAATTCGAAACCCAAATCTTCCGACGTCGCCGGCAAATTCGGAGTCGAATCGGCTGTGAAGGAGAAGCTCCCGCCGGCGCTGCTCGTGCTAAACGGGCTAGTTGGGCTTCCCCCGCCATCTGTTGCCCGTCGAGTCGCCGAGAATGATTCGGACGACATTTTGCGTGACGATTGGTGTACCTGCGGTGGAGGTGGAGGCGCCGAGTGAGTTGCACGCGACCAAAGCGCGCCGGCCAAACCGAGTGACCCAAGACCTTCTAAACTCACATCGGTCCCATTGCTGTGGAAGTCATTATCGCCTTGGAGGTCAACGAATGCTCCGGTGCGCAGAGTGATGTGCGTTTCGATCTCCTCTCGCGCACGATCCACGTTCTCTGGCATGCCGGTGACCTCGAATACAGGGTCTTTCTCGCGGCTGGGCGTCACAATGTAGGTGTGCGTCTGCTGCTGGATGCGTTTGATCGTGGCTCCTTTGGGTCCCACCACTAGGCCCACGACGCGATAGGGAACGCGCACCTGGATGGTGGTCTGTCCCGGGAGGCTGGGAGGGCCGGGAAGAGAGCCGGTTGATCCGGGGCCATTTGCGCCGGCTTTGCAGCGTGAGGCGCGGATCATGGAGAAGTGCTCGGCCGCCGAGACGATCTCACGTTTGGCCATTTCCACGTCCTCGCGGCGGCCCGTCACGATGAACACGGGCTCTTCTCCTCTCACGGGGGTTTTTATGTAGGTGTTTGTTTTTGCACGAAGTGCTTTGATCTTGCAACCTGCAAAAAAAACGAGAAAAAAAACATTAAAAATGGTGGACATTTACAATAAACATTTATTTATTGTACCACATAAAAATGTTTAATTATTTCAGCATTATCATGCTTTAATGCTACTAGTTACAACAAAATTACAGTTTTTACTAGGGCTGGGACAATAAATTGATGCATCGCGATTCGTGGATCGATTCAGAGATTTTCTGAATGCGTCGGGATTCTCTCTGGAATCGATTCGGAGCTTAGTTTTTAACAGCAGATGGTGCTTTAGGCTAGTTTTTAACCGCACACTCAATGCTCACGAAGAAGAGTCCTTGTGTGTTCGGCTGAGTCATGTAAGTGGTTAAATGTACTTGCACCTTGGCTTTTATGCTTTTATGACATGAGATTAATGTAAACACAGCCCATTATGAACACCCTTGTAATTCACTTCAACCTTTTCAAACTGTATGCATGATCATTTTATGTTCAAGTGGTGTCTGTGTGTGTGTGTGTGTGTAAGGAACTGGAAGCAGCAGAGTACAGCTGTTTCTAAAGCACGCAGTGCCATCTGCTGTTCAAAACTAAGCTCAGGATCGATTCAAGAGAGAATCGCAATGCATTCCGATAATCTCAGAATCAATGCAGAACAATTACTCGATTCGCGATGCATCGATTTATTGTCCCAGCCGTAGTTTTTACTAATGGACTCATTAATTAAAAATTATTTGAATTAATTGAGAGACAACATGGTATATTGAACTTTTAAAAATGTATTCATCACACCACAGGAACATTTAAATGAACTAGCAAGGGCAAAAAGGTTGAATAAAAAAGTAAAGGCAAAATATGACAGAAATGTAAATTTATACATCATACTTGAATATGATTACATTATATTTTTAGGCAATTAGGCAATAATACTGACTTCTCATTGATTGTGTTTACCCAAATAAACAGTCTTGTTTCGAATATCTGCATGTATATTATTTGAAATTAGTCAATTTACATAAGAGTTGGGTTTTTTTCTACACTTTTTAAATTTGCTTTTAATGAGCAAATTTTACCTAAAAGGCAAAATGGTATATCTGCACTTTTTAAAAAATGTATTTCACCACACGACCACTGAAAATGAACTAGCAAAGACAAAAGGTTGAGAAAAAAAAAAAACGTAATATGCAAATTATACATGTATATTTCATACTTGTATATAATATGTCCAGTATATCATTAAAAGTCAATAATAGTGACTTTGACTATCATATAAATTTATAACCAAATAAATAAAGCCTTGTTTCTAATATTTCAGAATACCATTTTAAAGTAGTCATTTTATTTACTTTTTATTATAAAACTTCAGTATTTGACATGCTACAAGCAAAATGCATATTTTCAGCAGAGAGAAACTGTAGTTTTTAAAACTCATTCAACACCACAAGACAACTTGAAGTAGCAAGGATAAAAGGTTACAGACATATGTACATTTATACATTATTATTACATACATGTATTATTAAAATTATGTAATAAAATTATTGTAATTAAGACATTCTTGTAATTGAGACAATGTGGTATATCTCTAGTTTTTAAAATTCATTTGTCACCACATCACCATTTAAATGAACTAGCAAATACAAAAGGTTGAATAGAAAATGTCCAAGGACATATGTAAAATTATACATCATAATAATCACAACATCATACTGGAATCATTATATTGAAAGTCATTAGTGATTATCATACTACTTTATTATATATAACCTAAATAAATAAATCAATGTTTCTAATATCTGCAAGTATAGTATTTTAAATTAGTCAATTTATTATAATGCTGAAATTGTTTCAGTAGTAGCATGCTATAGATTTTGATGGAATTATGAAGATGAAATGACCGACTACATGCTTTTAAAATTAGTCAAAAGGTTTTAGGCAAATTTATACATCAAATTTTGACTCAATTCCAGTATATTACTGATCTTTTTAGCCAGTATCAGGTACACCTCTTTACCTTTAAGAAACCATAAAGTGGATAACCATGTCACATTATATCGTTTCTGTAATGTTATGCTAGTTTTAGATAAAAATACATTGATATGTTTATTAAAAATATATATTTAGAATACATTTATAATGATAATGACATACAGAAATGCAGTTTAGTAATGAGCTCACATTAATTGGCATGGTATGTATGTACTTTTAAAAATGTATTTGTCAGGACCATTTAAAATTTTAAATGAGCTAGCAAAGGCAAAAGGTTCAATAATTGGCACATACTTGTTGAATATAAAAATTATTAATTAAATTCAATAATAGTAACACTTTTTGACTATCATTTGTGACCCTGGAGTACAAAAGCAGTCATAAGTAACAGGTATAATTGTAGCAATAACCACAAATACACTGTATGGGTCAAAATGATCCATTTTTCTTTTGTGTCAAAAATCATTAGGATATTAAGTAAAGATCATGTTCCATGAAGATATTTTGTAAATTTCCTACCATAAATATATCAAAACTTAATTTTTGATTAGTAATATGCATTGCTAAGAACTTCATTTGAACAACTTTAAAGGTGATTTTCTCAATATTTAGATTTTTTTGCACCCTCAGTCTCAATTTAAAAAAAAACTGACCCTTATGACTGGTTTTGTGGTCCAGGGTCACATTTAAGCATTTTACCAGGTCACATAAAGCCAACAAGTACAGTGTTTTAAATGCATTTATATTTAATCATTTAGCAGATGCTTTTATCCAAAGAGACTTACAAATGAGGACAATAGAAGCAATCAAAATCAACAAAAGAGCAATGATATACGAGTGCTATAACAAGTCTCAGTTAGCTTAATGCAGTACACGTAGCAAGGTTTTTTTATTTTATTATATAATAAATAAAAAGAAAACAGATAGAATAGAAAAAGAATAGAGCAAGCTAGTGTTAGAGGCCTTTTTGCTTTTGTTAATTAATAAATAAAAAGAAAACAAATAGATAGAATACAAAAAGATTAGAAAAGCTAGTTAGTTTTTTTTTTTTTTTTAAAAAAAACAAGCAGTTAGTAAATGAATAGAGTGCAAGTCTAAATGGGGCAAGTATTTATTTATTAAAAAAAAAATAGAATTAGAAAAGAGAGTGCTAGAGTTAGAGGGTCAAATAAAGATGCAAGAGATGTAGATGAAATGCTTCATAATTTACTCAAACTGACCCGTGCATTGATAATTAAGTGCAAAAAAAATAAAGATTTAAGTCACTGGCGTGGATTGTTTTCTTCATTCATCAGAGGCGCACTGTTCCTTTAAATCCGCACGGCTTACTTCACTCAGCCAATGGAGCGGCCGCTCTGTGACGTCATCGCGCTAAGCTGAACGCATGGCATTTCAAACAAAGAGAACAATGCCGCGCCGAGCCAAACCTCGCGCCGCGCGCAGAAATCACGCTTGTTTTACATAAACTAAATCATTTAAGATTATTTCTCATGGGTGTTCAACAAATAAGAGCATCTGAGCTGAAATGCGCCGCGCATAGCCGTCGTGCGCGTCCCCGGCCATCTATACTTGCATAACTGTATCCTCACATGACCCCTGCCTGCGGTCATATATAACGCTCCGGATCCTGAACGAAACGCGATCAGAGATCGATAATCAGCAGACAGAGAGATGGGCGGGAGAACCGTGAAGCCGCAGCGGTCGATACGAGTCTCTATTGTCTGGTTTAGACATGAGCAGACCCCCTCCCAAACCCCTCCTCCACCGCCACAGCCACAACATCCATCCGTGACACATTACTGATGTTTATGAAGGACAAAAATCCGCCAAAACACCCGTGCATGCGTGCCACAACAACGACAGAAGCATAACCATATGCTCCCGGCCGCTCACTTCTGCTCATAACGCCAACTTATTGTTCTGATGCAGTGCATTGCTTTGTTTATGATGTCCAGGAACACAGAACGGGAGTGAATATTCAAATCACAGCTTTTGCATGCAATCTCAGACGAATAAAGTGATGATTTTCCTATTGTTCAAATGCAATTTACTATTCCAGAACAAAGGAATCTAGATAATCATATTTTCAATGCAACTAACCAGTAAACAACCTCAGGTCACATGACTGATCCTAGTTATACTGATTTATTGTTCGACTGCATTTTTTTTTTTTTTAGCATATTTTGGAACATAAGTCATATTTTAACTACTTGCAATGATTTCCTATTGTGCAAAGGTATTGCATTTATTGTTTATGTGTCTTTGAAACAAAGAATATTACTGAATATTCATATTTTGCATGCAAATAACTACCTTTAGTGCTTTCATATTGTTAAAATGCATTGCATTTGTTTATCTTTTGGAAAAACTTCAAATGTTGCACGCAAATAACTACTTGCAATGCTTTCCTATTGTTCAAGTGCATTGCATTTGTTGTTTATTATCTCTTGTAACATAATATTAAAATACTCATATTTTGCACGCAAATAACTACCTTTAATGCTTTAATATTGTTCAAATGCATTGGATTTGTTTATGTTTTGGAACAATTTCATATGTTGCACGCAAATAACTACTTGCAATGCTTTCCTATTGTTCAAGTCCATTGCATTTGTTGTTTACCATCTCTCAGAACATACATGAGATTAAAATATTCATATTTTGCAGGCGAATAACTACTTATTGTTCTACTGCATTGCTTTTATTGTTTATCATCTCTTGCATCATAAGGAATGGCTGGTTTACTATGGTTTTTGATGGTTTTAGTAAATATTACCTTGTCTGCCGACGATCTCAGCCACATGCTCTGACGTGGGCACCGGCACGCACTCGGTCATGTTGACGCTTCTCTTGCGGAGCATCGAGCTTTGTTCCCCGAGGATGGAGGAGTGTGGGCCGGCCATGTGGTATCCACTGCCGCCTCCCGAGCCGTAGTACTCCGGAGAAGGCGAGCAGGAGCTGGGTGATTCCCGGGAGCCGTTGGTGTGCTCGAGCATCTGCAGATCGACGTATCCGCCTCCCCCGTTACAGTTCTCACCGGCCGAGGTCCCATCCAGACACTCGACCTTCTCCAGCGCTATGAGTGACAGCTGATCCAGAGCGAAGCGCAGCACCTCCTGATGGTCCTCGTCCCTGGGCTCCTGCTCGATGACCCCGCCGGATTGTCCGGTGCTGCTCACTACCATCTCGTGATCCATGATGTCAGGGTGAAACAACGGGCTAGGCATAGTCGTCCCTGCGTGTGCATCAGACAACGAACCAAGCGTGCTTTCTAGAAGAAAAAAAACACACTTGTGACCCAGGAGCACAAAAGCAGTCATAAGCAGCACAGGTATATTTGTAGCAATAGCCAACAATACATAGTATGGGTCAAAATTATACATTTTTCTTTTATGCCAAAAATCATTATGATATTAAGATCATGTTTCATGAAGATATTTTGTAAATTTTCTACCGTAAATATAATCAAAACTAAACTAGTAATATGCATTGCTAAGAACTTCATTTGGACAACTTTAAAGGCGATTTTCTCAATAGTTTGATTTTTTTGCACCCTCAGATTCCAGATTTTCAAATAGTTGTATCTCAGCCAAACATCGTCCTATCCTAAGAAACCATACATCAATAGAAAAGCTGATTTATTCAGCTCTCAGATGATGTATAAATCTCAATTAAAAAAAAAAGACCTTTATGACTGGTATTGTGGTCTAGGGTCATATTTAAACCCATCAAACACCTTGAGAAGTGACACAAACCATCTAGAAACACTCAAAGCAGTCCGAGCGCGCTTGTTGTTGTCTCGCGCTCCACGCCGCGCGTCTCTTTTGTCTTCATTGTTTCTGCTGCTCTTTAGCTCCGCGTTAAAGTCTCACAACACGGTTAACGTATATTTCATGACAAGCGGCCGTTATTAAATCAAGTTCGCGGCAGGAGCGTGACGCGTGCGTCCGCGACTCCAAACCGGCAGAATCGTGAGTTTAAACAGAGATACTGGAGTTAAAGTGAAGTGTTGTTAGCCGCGCCGCTAACCGGAGACGATCAGTCACATTGTCGCCTTTGTTTGTGGATCTCAGCCGCGCGCCACGCGGGCGATACGGAAACCGGCGAACAAGAAACTAACACGGACATGCGTTAAATAAAGCGGCAAAACCTCACCTTATGTGCTCCCGTCCCGCTCGCCGCTCGTATCGGGTGTTTTGTGGAGAATGAGGGAGATGGTGATGATGGCTAACCGCTAGCAGAGCTGCTAACGTTGATCGTTGGGGGGCGTTGGAGAAAAAGACTCGTTTTAAAAGCATTCGCGGTCAAAATTGACCCCCAGCGCGCGTTCGGATCACGCGTCCCGCCACGGCACCGCTCACTCGCGCGGTCTGCTCATTGTTTTTCTGGCCGTTTTCACGCGTGGAACGCTAGAGAGGTATTATAGCGCTTTCTCCACTTGGTTCGTTCCGCCGTCTTTGTCTGTCTGTGTGCAGACGCACGCGCCTCTCTCTCTCTCTCTCTCTCTCTCTCTCCTCTCTCTCTCTCTCTCTCTCTCTCTCTCTCACGGCGCTGACGTCACCGGCGCACAACAATGGGTTCAAAGGCCACTGGCAAATTTATATTTATGAATATTAATTATTGCTTTACTTTGAAGGATGTTATCTTGTATTATGAAAACAAAAGCAATAAAGATCTAGAATTTATTGTTAACCTTTTTATTTTATTAGCAAAATTTCCCATACATAAACAAAATATCTTAATTCATCTCCTATGTTAAAGTTGTTTTGTACTGATTTTGACTTTTATATTTCTTCAATCAGACTGTTAAAAAAGTAAAATGTCTGTGACTCAATCCCCTGATACTTTGTAATATCTTTATTTGTTAAAATTGACTGTGAGTTATGCTTTTTTGTTTTCTATTTGTTTATCATTTGTATTATTATTATTTGTGTGTTCCTTTTTATTCTGCAATAAAAAAGGCCACTGGCAAATAAATACATATTACAATAATATATGCCCATTATGTTTAGCCTATATACACACAATCTATATGTTCTAATGATTTCGTTTCATAAATATATTTTATAAATACATTTATTCATAATATGTTATTATATAATTCCATAAATATAGCCTATCTTATTTTATAAACAATTGTCTAATTATTATTTTTTTACTTATTAATAGGGAAAAGGATGTATACAATTAAACATTTAATTGGTGACAAAGGTGTTTTTGTCTTCTGTGAAATATATATATATATATGACCCCGGACCACAAACCCAAACCACACCAATGAGTTCAATCTTTATTCTTTTGCTCTTTATCATCAATGTACGCGTCAGTTTGAGTACATTCTGAAACATTTAAAATGCTATACTTGTTGGCTTTATGTGATCTGGTGCTTATTATATAGTATTTTACTATTACGTTTTATATTTAACTAAATATGAATATACATGTGATTTAAATTTCATTAATACATTTTATGAATATTTATTCAACAATTTCAAAATTCCATAAGTTATGTTATAAACATTTAACTATTAAATACATTTAGCAAATATGTAATATGTAAGTAATGATTCATTTCATAAAAATATTTAATACATTTATAAATACGATTTAAAAATTCCATAAATATACTGTTAATGCGCAAAATATACTATAAACATATTTAATAACTGTTAAGTACATTTTAAATATTAATACAGAAAAACATGTATAAAATGAAACATTTATGTTTGTGACTCTACATTTGCTCTCTTTGAAATATGAGCTATTTGCATTAAAAGAAAACATGAATGTGCTGACGTGTTGAAAGACTTTTATTTTCCAAGTTTACAAAATCATGTGTCCTTCATCTACAAGGTTTTTTTTTCAAAAAGTGATCGTTTTCTTGCAAATAAAGGGCAACATACAAAAACACCTCTCCTGCATATTTCAAATATGACTGTACAATGTAATCATTTGTGAAGAACAACATATCAGGGTATGAGTCAATCTATTAAATTCAATCATGGGTGTGTGAAGAATTAGTGTAAGTGAAAAACAAGCCATCTACTGAGCAAACACTGATGCATCATGCAGTTTCTGTACTGTAACCATTCAGTTCATAATAATAAACCACACTGCATCAGTGAATGATGACAAATGTACCAGCTTCACACAGCAACACAAACAGCTCGATCCAGTCTGATGGAACTAAAAAATAACTGTCCATTTCTTCTAATATTCAATGATATCAGCTATGCATTGACAAATTCATGAATACAAAAACCTAAGCACCAACGTAAGAGCTTATGTCAGGTCTACACTCAAACAGCACTGTAACAAAAGCTAAGATAGAAAGGAACCAGGAAGAACTGAGCACCGTATTTGTACCAGCCATCACAAACCAGTATGTACATTATTTCCATAATCTGTCATAAAAACATGCCATTTTGTTTGTATAAAAAAAAACTAATTTGTATAAACTTTCATGATTTGAAATTAGCTTACGATGTCTGAATAAAAAAACCTGGGCATCCGTCAGCCTGACAGCACTGAAACTCACTCAAACCGACTGCATTATGCTGCAAAGACCCAAACCTGATGGAGCACAACCCCAAACTTTAAGCTCATACTGTACAAAAATAGAGCAAATCCACTTCAAACAAGTTAAAGGTAGAAAACAGTGAATTGGTTTTATAAAACTGCTTGAAATGTTATGGTAAAACAAATGTTCACAGTTGAGTTGGAGAAGAAAGGCAGGAGAGCGGCTGGTTTCTGCATAGGATCAGCTCAAGTCTGAGTCTGAGTGCATCTTTGGGTTTGAGGAGGAAAAATACTGTCGTCCAGGTCATTCCCATCACCACCGCTTTCCTGCAGACACACAGATGACAAACTTAAACCAGATCTTCTTCAAAGAGCTGAATCTTTCAATACATGTCCTTGAATACAGATCTGATCCTGGCCTTGAGATTGTGTTTAATGCAGCTGCACTGGTTCACAATTCACTGGTTTTCTAAAATGCTTGATGTGAAAGTAACGATGGCAGCATTAGGGATATTTTAAGATATTTAAAAAAAAAAAAAAAAAAATAAACAAATAAAAATTAAAATTAAATTAAAATGAACTTAAAATACAAATTAAATAATGTGTAAACCATACAAAATCAATAAAAAAAATTTTTTTTTAAATTGTAAAATTAAAAAAAAAAAACTAACTAAAAATAGGCTTGTTTTGTTTCACAGATAATTGCAAAGTAGATTTTTCCTGATATTTAATATGCTTAACATTAATACACTACATATTGCACAGCACATTTCTACAAAACTATCAGGAAAAATTGAGCACCTTATTGGTACCAGTTATCACAAACCAATTATTATTATTACCAAGATATCAGTCATAAATCATGTATTGTAACTGTTACAATACAACTGATGTGTGTAAACATGTTAGAGACATCATGATTTGGCAAATAACAACAAAAAGAATGAAGTTTAAAAACACAATTGTACTGCACACATGAATTAAAAATAGGCTTGTTTTGTTCCAAACTTGGCTTTTATTTTTAACTGATATTTTATGCAGTTAAATCCCAAATGCCCTAAACTGAAAAAGACAGCAAACTGTACATTTCTACAACCATTCAGAAATAGTAAAGTAAGAAAGTAGTTAAAGAGACGTTCATATAATTTAATAAAACGATTATATATACTGGATGGAATTGTTTTTATTGATAAAGCATCCTCCTCTCTAATTAAAGAATGGTCTATTAGTCTGATTTGTTCTCTCTTACAGCTATACAGACTCCATTTCCTCGTCGTTGGACTCTTCCTTCAGAGATTTGGCCTCGATGGTGGCTTCCTCTATGTGCGCGAGCATGTCTGCCATGAGCGCTTCCTCCAGCCTCTTCCTCACGCTATACACCAGATCTTCCTGCTTCCTGTGAACGAAGCAGTGCATTTCAATCAAGCATTCGAGTCATCTTCACAGCATCTGAGATGAACGTTCATTATTCTACTGTAACATACTGGAGCCCAGTCCAACAAGAGCATTTACTGAAGCTAAACCACAGAAACGACTCGGAGTTATTTTAGTATTACTGATATACGATTACTATTCTGTATTACACTTATTATTTTAGATTTATTTTAAATGTTTACATTTGCTGTTTTCACTTTCATTTTAGTTAAAATATTAGTAATTCTGTGTTTGTCATTTTTATTTTTGTTGTCTTCATAGTTTGTTTTTATTTAGTTTCGGTACTTCAAATTAAACTGAACTTTTTTGGCTATGTATTTTTTATTAATTTTTATTTCGTTGTAGTTTAGATAACCAAAAGACGATTAGAAATGTCTCTAAACAAAATAGCTGAAATAAAATAAGTTAAAATTATTTGAGAAAACGCTTTTATTTTAGACTAGTTAAAATAAAATAAGGGTAACACTTTATAATAAGGTGT
Source organism: Schizothorax lantsangensis (assembly GCA_027422415.1). Classification (NCBI taxonomy): domain Eukaryota; kingdom Metazoa; phylum Chordata; class Actinopteri; order Cypriniformes; family Cyprinidae; genus Schizothorax; species Schizothorax lantsangensis. Next base: position 36,901,676 of record CM049845.1, read on the forward strand.
CATTTGTTAACATGAGTTAATGTATTAACTAATATGAACAAACATTGAACAGTACATTACACTATTTATTAATCTTTGTTAATGAAAATACAGTCGTTCATGTTAGTTCACAGTGCATTAACTAATGTTAATAAACAACTTGTGATTATTATAATGCTGAAATTAACATTAAGAATATTAAATGCTGTAGAAGTATTGTTCATTATTAGTTCATGTTAACAAATGTAGATAACTAATGTTAAATAATGAACCTTATTGTAGTGTTGCCAAAATAAGATAAAATAACTTTATTTTAATTCAGTTAATGCTTTAATATGAATGTTAATAACAATTCTTTATTATGGATTGAGTTTTCATAAACGATAATAATCCTAGGTTAGACAGAAAAAAAAAATCAACGTAGATCTAAATGAGTTTATTCCTAAACAGCAGAAGAATCAGAGACTGTTATTGAATGATGGGGAAGTTCTAACCTACACTGGATGTGACATTAAACTCACAGAGAAGTGCTGTTTCTCATGTGATGAAGCGGTTTATACAGATGTTTTAAAAGAGTCAGCAGTTTTACTGTAATGATCAGACAATCATGTACAACTAAATTCAATAGAATACTCCCCAACTGAACCTCAGGAAGAAAAAACACTATTATGACGTAGTAGTAGTGCTGGGCAGTATGACCAAAAATTTATATCACAGTATTTTTCAAAATTATACAGGTTTCATTCTGCATACCAGGTGTTAACCGTTTTTTTACTGTAGAGGAAAAACTAGTAGATTGACTTAGAATGCCCTGTTTTAGCACTAATAGTGACAAACACGACCCATTAATACATGCGGAGTCCTCATTTATAATCTGACATTCCTGCATAGAGCAGCTTTATATTAGTTTGTCTCATGCAGCGCACTGCCTGCGTCTGAACAAACTAAAAAATAAATAAAGTGCATAATATTAACAGACGAACTATGCTCATATTTATAATTTCAAACAGTCAATAAGGGACAGGTGCTGTTTTGTACTCCTTTATTGACAAAAATGAACACCGGTATTCTGTATGAACCGGTATACTGCCCAGCACTACAAAGGCGGCCTCCTTTCCTGCATAGTTTAGCTCCAAAACACCTGCTTGGGAGTTTCTAGTGATCCTGCAGACCATAATTAGGTCTAGAGCTAAACTCTGCTGGACTGGACGGCTCTGCGTCACTACAAACACTGTGGAGTGTCAGCTTGTACCTGATGTCTTCGTCCGTCACCATGAAGGCTTTGCACAGAGGCTGTGTGGTGTTGAGCCAGACTCCGGGGTTCTTCTCCACCGCGGCGGACAGCTGACCTGTGATGGGAGCCGAGCTGGTGTGCAGGGCGCTCGCTAGAGCCGAGAGCAGCGTCTTATCTGTGTAACCCGGACCCACACCTGCCATTTCAAACATCACACCAGTTACAAACACAATACTGCCTTATTCAGTGCCACAGTAAGTTTGCTTCTGCAGTACTGTGGTAAAAGAGCTAGTGATTAGAGTAGGGCTGCCCTCGACTTAAGATTTTTCTAGTCGTTCATTAAGCATTATTCAACTAATCGCACATTTATTAATAAACCATTTAAATCATTATAATGCGCCTTTAATTGCCTACATAGCCTAATAAACTCTCAAGCGCATGCATAAAGCTTGCCACAGAGCACCAGCAGAAGTAATGATTATGAATGTGTCAGGGAAAAACAGTAAGGATACTGCTTTAACATTTTAATAATGTATTGATAGTGTTTTCTTTGGTTTTAGCTTAAGAGGTGAAGCCGGCGACACTCGTGCGTCATCTCCGCAGTAGTGATGCGCCTGTATGCTTGTTTCATACAGATACATAATCTGAGAATATTTGTTTTCTATTTGAATTGGTTCATTTGAAAGTAGACATTTCATTCTCTCTCGATATGCATTCATATCTGTAAGGCAAGTATACACAGAGTTTCACGCTCAAGTTCACAGAGACCGAGACAGAAAGCGCATCCTGTTTGCTTTCATTATTTTACAAAAGCACAATGTTTTGTTATTGTGAGTGCACACAAATAAAGATTTACAGATTTGAAAGATGTATTACTCTTATCTGTATGACCAAAAATGAGGGAGTATTTTAAGTGCAAGTGCACGCCTCCATCTGTCCTGCAGTGATCTACTTTTCAGCTTCCACACACACTGAATATCGCACATTTCTCTAGGTTAACATTAGATTAAGTGGCCATGTAAAGTTGCTAATACTTACATATTTGAGATAAGCCATATTTAAGGTCGATGAATGATAGGCGAGCATTTGAATGTCCTGCTTGATGTATTGTATTACCACATAGACCAGCTGTTAACAATCTGTCCGTCACGGACTGCATGACTTCGCCTGTGGATTTTTTTTATGCGACTAATTAAACCTGTCGACCAAGCCTCTTCTGGGTCGACTAACGGTTAGTCGACTATTAGGGGGCAGCCCTAGATTAGAGCTCATTTCATTAAGTTTGTATGAGAGCTGCTCTTCCATTTTCACCTTGCAATCCTTTAGGAAGATCCATGGTCTTCACCAACTCCTCTGCGATATCATAAGTGTTGAGTCCGCTCAACTTTTTCTCCCAGAACAGCTGTGAAATAAACAGACCAAAAATGAATGAATGAAGCACTTTGAACTTCTGTACACCCAAAGCACTTTAAAATCATGTGGGGGGGGTCTCTCCTCAACCACCACCAGTGTGCAGCATCCACCTGAAAATAATTTAAAGTTTGCATCACTTTGGGTGTTACAGGAACTAATTGACTGGATTGCTGTTTATGGTTCTTTTTGATCTTTTTGGAGCTTGACAGCTGCAGTCATTAGGCGCTTTCGCACCGGGTAGCTCTAGGAACTAGCCAGCAGGGTCGTTCCTAGAGAACCAATTTCTCCCTCGGGCCGTTTTCCTGGCAGCATTCGCACCGGCAGCAGGAACTCTGAAGCGGCTGATAGTGACGCCTTTATTCACGGCATTTACAAACATCAACAACCGGTGTATGGAGGACGACGTGATCGGAGTTGTTGGTGTTTTTGGGGTGTGTGTGTCGTGATAACGGAGATGGAATGTAAACAGTTTACGTGATTGAAAGAGCATGAAAATCTGACTAAATCTCCTGTGACAACTTGCAGTGTTTCATATCATCGAGGCTGGGAAAAGAACTCAACACAACAACAGGTAAATGCCGTTATTGCTGTTTTCCATGTTCGTGGAGTAAATATTTTTACATGGCTTTTTAAAAATGCCGGCATTTCATATGAGTTTGGCCAATCAGTGTACAAGTACGTCACTGATGGTTCCTATAGAACGGATTTAGACCCTACTCTGAAGTAGGAGCTAATTAAGTTACCCCAAATAGAGTTCCTAGAACTAAAACCGTTCCTAGTTCCTGCAGTGCAAACACGCCAAAAAGCAGGAACTTCTGCCAATAGTTGTAGGAACTATGAAAAGGTTCCTCTGGTGTGAAAGTACCAATAAGCGTGGTTGACCTGTATTGTTAAAGTTTGGGGTCAGTAAGATATAATAAGTTTATGAAATATTTTTATTTAGCAAGTACACATTAAATTTATGAAATGTGACAAAGTATGGAAGCCTGCTTCAACCACAGGACAAAAAAAATTAAATAAAAAATAGCAACTTTATATCTCACAATTGTCTTATTGTTTGCAAGATAAAACGTCTCAATTACCCTTTTTTTTTTATACTGTGACAGAAACAGGCTTCCATATTAAAAACATTTATGATGTTACACTTCTAGACTTCCATTTCAAATAAATGCTGTTCTTTTGAACTTTCTGTTCATCAAAGAATCCTGAAAAATAAAATGTATGACAAAATGTTTCTTGAGCAGCAAATCAGCATATTAGAATGATTTCTGAAGATCATGTGACACTGAAGACTGGAGTAATGATGCTGAAAATACAGCTGCGCATCACAGAAATAAATTACATTTGAACAGATATTGACAGAAAATATTTTAAACTTATTTTATTTTGTTATTTTAAACTAATAATTTCACAATTTTACAGTTTTTTTAATCAAATAAATGCAGCCTTGGTGAGCAGAAAAGTCTCATTCAAAAACAAAAATCTTACCGACCCCAAAGTGTTGAATATTTCCTTTGTAAACAGCTGCACCACATGTGATGTTTACCTGTCTGGGCTGGTCAACAGCTTTCTGAGGGTCCGTCTTGACCTTGTTGCTGGGGTGATTTGTGACCTTGGTGACAGGCTGTTTGAAGATGGATGCCGTCTGTCGGACCGGCAGTGACGTGTTCAGATCAGGTTTACCCTGAAAACAGGCATCCGGACACAAACATTACAAACAGCACGATACAGAAAGCAAATACTGCAGTGCACATGATTCAGTCAGTCTTTACCTTGCTCTGACCGTGATCGTAGTGAATCCGCTGCCTGTTCTTATTCAGTTTGCTCATTAGCATCTTCCCTGTGCGGAAATCAAAGGAGCTGAGATCCATGGAGTTTCCCAGATATCGGACCAGCTGTGGTTTACTCCGAAACTTCTTCCCTGTTGGACTAAGGGGGAAAGGAAAAAGAAAAAAACCTGTCAACCCAACATATGCATGTTTTACAAACAACTGTGGTGTTAAACAAGATAGATATGCATTTACTCAAATCACCACAGAAAAAAAACACAACACATAAGCCATTTTGGATGTTACATATACAGTGGTGGCCAAAATGATAAGAACACTAGTATTTTTTACCAGCTAAAAAATTCTCTCAAGTCAGTTATTTCTATATTTTGCTGTAGTGTGTCAGTAGGAAATATCAGTTTACATTTTCAAACATTCATTTTGCCATTAATTGTAATAACCCAGTGAGATTTTTGTGAAACAAAAAGATTTCAGCCAGTGCTCCACACAGAGATCTGATCATCATCCAGTCTGTCTGGAATGACAAGAAACAGAACAAACCGAGACAGACTAAATCCAGAAGAACTGTGTCTCCAAGATGCTTCAAGAAACCTACCTGCAAAGCTCCTGAGAAACTCTGCTCAAGTGCACCGAGGGTAAAAACCGCTTTAAACGCAAAGATGCTCAAACCAAATGTTGATTTAATTCAGTTAATAGAAGTGCCTCAAACTTTTAACAGTATACTGTAGCTTTGCAGGAGCTTTCTTGAAGCATCTTGGAGATGCTGCCACAGTTCTTCTAGATTTAGTCTGTCTCAGTTTGTTCTGTTTCTTCACATCATTCCAGACAGACTAGATGATGATATATAGATATAGGAACGGGATAGATAGAGAGATATATGTGGAGTATTTTTGAGTAAAGAATTACAATTAATACAGACCCACTAGAAATACCCCTAAAAACTGTATTCGTACCATAGTAAAGAGACAGTATCAGACTGCGCATGGTGCAAATGATAATTGGCATTTATATAAAATCTATATTGCATCAATTGAATATTTCAGCTCATCCAGGGATTCTCATGATAAATAAGCGATTATTAAAAATCATTAACTGAACTTTTGCAGCCGCTGCATCACTTACCAGTGTTATCCGTTTAAATTAGCGTTTTTTAAAATCATGTATACAGTGCAGACTCGAATATAAACGATAGACAGGCTACAAGGAAATATGTATTCAATTGAAACTAGAATAAGACAATAGATAAACTAGATCAACAGAGGAACAAAACAAAAACAACGAGTTAGCATAGCTGCTAGCTCAGATTAGCGCTCAGTGCTAACTCACAGGAGACGCCAAAACACGATTAGTTTCACGTACGCACTACAGACGGTAATAATCTGGAATAATAACGTACTAGAGTACTCAATTAGCCAATTAAGGTCGAATTAGAGATTGTTCATTAATATATAAAGGCACTTGTTTTGTGTCGGCTCGCTGGTCTCCGGCTAATCCCGCTGCAGTACCTAAAATAATAGACATCACTTTTCCCCGCGGACATGCCCGACTTTCTGGTCACTTCTTCCCTTTTCCAACCATTTGGGAGAGCCAAATGGTCCCACCTTTTCCTCTCCATGTTTCTCCCGGAGTCTCTCTGGAGGAAAAGCTGTGAATGTTTAGGGTTAAAGGTGGCCGCTGGTGCTGCTCTCTATTCCGCTCACCTCACGAGCTTCTGACTCATGACTCGCTCTCTGTGAACCGAGTCGACTCGCAGTTCACTCGTCTGCGCAGCAGTAGTACAAACATCAAATATTACTATTTAATACAATAAAAGAGCTGAAAACATATTTGTTGTAATTCTCAGAAAGTTTATAGCGATTTCAGAGTCGATAGTTGTTTAACAAATGATAGCGATGAATGGAGACTCATAGAATCGGATCTTACTGTTCAGTCAGAATCGACTCACTGTATCAAAAAAGTTATTCATATCATGTAAAAGCGACAAAATCTTTTAAAGTACATTTTTAAAGACTAGTAATCTAATTTAATGAAACATCTGAAATCATATATAGTAACCAATAATAAAAAAAAAAAAAAACACTTTCATTACTTGAAATAAAATGAACATCAAATGTAATTTAAAAATAAAACACTTAAATGCACTTTATTTTGGCTAGTTGCCAAGGCAATATTTATTATTTTCGTTTAGTTTAAGTACTAAAACTAAATAAACTTATATTATACAAAAATAAATAAAAACTAATAAAAGAAACAAAACAAAATGACTAAAACTTTAAAATTAAAACATAAAATATGAAAAAAATCTAATGCAAATATTAACAAAAATCATAATAGCATATCAATGATCCTAAATTAACACTGGTGTATTGGAAGATTTGAAGCCCGATTCAAAAACTTATGCACAATAATCCAAAGAGTGTAACTGAAAACAAAAATCAATTAATTATATATAAGAATCAAATTACATAAAAACACGTTAATATTGGTAAACTTGTGCATATGTATAACTGGTGATCAAAGCATAACTGACACCTCAAATGAATTTTCTTTGATTTATTACCAAGCATTGCCAGTAACCCGCGGTTGAGCGGATGAGATCACAACAGAATTAATAAGCCAAGTTCAGCTCCACGATGACAGAATTACAGTGCATTTATTCCATGAGGATTCACTGGAAAGAAATGATGAAGCATGACATATACATCTTTATAATCATTAGATTCTGATCGGGAGACTTTTCATGAGGGAAAAATGGATTGAACACTCCAAAAAATAAATATCACATCGTTCATTAGTAGTGATGAACAAAAGGAGGGCGATTCACACGGTGGATTGATGTCTTCATCTCCAACACTGACAAACGTCTCCATCTTCAATCCTTCTAAAGCCAGACTGACCAACAGGAACATAGAGAACAATAGAAGATACAGCAAATAAAGACATCAGTCAAATCAAGAGTGACTGTCTTTGTTCAGACAGACAGTAAAAATCAAAAAATGACTCCAATCTATTTAGATTTTGTTGTTTGAAGAGTTTAAAAACAAAAGAAATCTGATTCAGAAAAAAAGATTTTAATATGCGCTACCAGTCAAAAGTTTTTGAACCATAAGATTTAAGTTTTTTTTTTTAAAGAAGTCTCTTCTGCTCACCAAGCCTGCATTTATTTGATCCGAAGTACAGCAAAAACTGTAAAATTTGAAATATTTTTACTATTTAAAATAACTGTTTTCTATGTGAATATCTGTTAAACTGTAATTTATTTCTGTGATGCGCAGCTGTATTTTCAGCATCATTACTCCAGTCTTCAGTGTCACATGATCTTCAGAAATCATTCTAAAATACTGATTTGCTGCTAAAAAAAAACATGTATTATTATTATGATGTTGAAAACAGCGGAGCAGAATTTCTTTCAGGATTCTTTGATGAATAGAAAGTTCAGAAGAACAGCATTTATCTGAAATAAAACTCTTTTGTAACATTAAATGTCTTTATCAACACTTTAGATCAATTTAAAGCATCCTTGCTGAATAAAAGTATTAATTTCTATAACCCCCCCCCCCCCCCATAAATAAATACATAAATATACTGACTGCAAGCTTTTGAATGGTACAGTGTATAATGTTACAAAAGCTTTTTATTTCAGATAAATGCTGATCTTTGTATATTTCTATTCAACTATTTTGAATATTGATAATAATAATAATAATAAATGTTTCTTGAGCAGTAAATCAGCATATTAGAATGATTTCTGAAGATCATGTGACACTGAAGACTGGAGTAATGATGCTGAAAATACAGCTGCGCATCACAGAAATAAATTACAGTTTAAAATATATTCAAATAGAAAATAGTTATTTTAAATAGTAATAATATTTTACAATATTACTGCTTTTGCTGTATTTTGGATCAAATAAATGCAGGCTTGGTGAGCAGAAGAGACTTCTTTAAAAACATTAAAATTCAAAAACTTTTGACTGGTAGAGTACAGTAGTGTCTATGAAAATAAGTCCTTGTTCCTGAAGTCCAGACAGATTCATGAGAGATAAACATGACAAACCTTCATCTAATCATCCTTCCTGAACTTTCCACTGATGTAGGGAACGTAGTCCAAGATGAGCCTCCAGTCTGTGAAGTAAACGAGAGCAACACCTCCAACTCCACCCCAGACCGTGAGCGTGGGAACCCTGGAGAACATCACATTCATGAGCAAACGATGAAGCTGCTGGATCATAGTTCATATGCAAAGGTCTCTAAACAATCATCATGATCAAACTTTACTGTTAAACCTGTTTCAGACTCAATCTACTGCATCTCTTCTGTCTCTGATTGAGTGTTTTATCCAGTGAAAGCTCTTTTAGTGTAATTGTACAAACGTCTTTCTGCTGTCAAATCATGACTGATTTTGATCAAGTAAGCGTCAGAATAACTGCAGTCATATCTCCAGATGAACACTTACTGAACTTATTCAATTATATAGTTTGCTCAGTTTGAGTCTCTGACTTTACAGGGTTAAAGACATGTCTATTTTAAATCTATAAAGATTATCAAAATAGAATCAAACAGCAATTAATGCAGTTAGAGGTTAAGCTTCTATTATTAATTTTACTATAATAAACAATAATATAAACCAGAACACGAAGGTTTTTCAAGACAAAGGAAATAAAACTGAAGGTCAGATAGTCTGTAAAACAATCCTAAAGATATTCCTGATTTTTTTTATCTTATTGAACAGTGTAAGAAGCATTTTGCCACAATTTGACTGGCTTTTTATCATTTGTATTGATGACTAACGTTACTGCGAACAACAATCACGCCAAGATAGTTAAGACCACATAAACACACACTACACTATCAAATAAATAATCTATACACTATAAAGCAAAAGAAACAGTGGAAAGAGCACGACAGTTAAGTTTAGTGTGTTTTCTCGTGACCTGAGCTCATCGCACACTTGGCGAATAAAGCTGATTCTGATTAGCTTTAGCAGGCTAGTCAGGTCGCCACAAGGACAACACTATTAATACAAAGCCAACACATCATATTAATAAAGCAGCGGCGTCCTCCTGCTGTACGGAGCTTTACCATGTTCTTACCATGATTTCGCGATAGACGCGTATTTCTGTCCGACTATTTTGCCCAACATGATCAGACGTGTGTGAAGTGCAGAACGGCCAGAGCAAACGCACGGGAAACTACGGAAGAAGCGTCATCAACTGAGCGACATGCGCGGAAGTTCCTTATTGAGGGGCTGTTACAAATTAAAAGTCTTTAACTTAAAAGAACGTTAAAATAATTTGCGTAAAAGGGAAATTGTGGTTTAAAGTCTTATTTTTTATTTTTGTCTTAAAAGTTTAATTTAACACGTCACAAAGAAGATGCGTATGAATAATAAATATCATTTTAAAAACGAACAACGGAAAGAAGAGAAGTAGCTTGATGTCCAGCAGGAGGCGATATGAGACTGAACATGTGTGAACAATTACTTTTTTTTTAATTTTTTTTATTCTACATGCGTATTCTCCAGTGTTGGGGAAAGTCGCTTTTTTTAAAAAAGTAATGCATTACAATATTGCGATACTCCCTAAAAAGTAACGAATTGCTTTACTTAGTTACTTTTTATGGAAGGTAATGCACTACTTTCGTGTAAATTACATTAAGAACAGGACGCAGGAGAAGACAGTTCAACACTTCAACACTACAAATGTTATGTTTATGTGAAGTCATTTGTGCTTATTCTGAACTGGATCATTGAAGGTCAGCAGTGAACTTAATAAAATGGGATATTTCTGTTATTTAACATATTTAGGAATTATTATTATTCTTTTTGAGGAATACTGAATCTGTTTTTGGGCAAATGAGATAAATGCATGTTGATATTAATTAAAAAGTAACGTTACTTAGTTACTTGAAAAAGTAATCAGATTACACAATTTACCCCCAACACTGGTATATTCTCCATTATTCCATGGTCTGTCTGAATACTGGATTCTGATTGGCTGGCAGGTGTTGATTAAATTCGTTTAACTGCACAGGTAGTTCCAGGTCAGTTTAATCACCGTTCCATATTAATGCGCTGCTTTAACTGATGCACACTAACCAACACACACACACACACACACACACACACGGAGAGAGAGAGAGAGAGAGAGAGGAGATCCAGATTGTGCTACACATAAACTTGTTGTCAACGCTTCCCCGCGATTTTTATTACTAAAATAAAAGATAGATACTAGATCGCTACATTATATTCCCCGCAACGAGGTGATAACATCGCTGTTTTTGAAGTAATTGTTTGTAGAGAGAGACGCGCAGACGCAGCAAGCAGGTACCTTACACACACCTGTCATCTCTCTCTCTCAATCGATAATTAATTGAAATACATGCTATAATTCATGATCTCACCGCACTATTTCATCTGTGTCTGATTTGAAGCGGGCAGAATGCTGAGCTAACGAGCCGTAACTGACGAAAATAACCGTCATTTTTACCCATTCGGTCAAATATTGCGCTGCAAAGAGCAAGATCTATAACTGGGCATATGACCATGGAATAAGCGGATAATCAAGGCTAGCCGTGCATTAAAGGATTTGAATGCTCTTCGCGGAGACACCACCTCCGCTGCGCGCACGGCCAGCCGTTGATTATCCCACATAATACATGTGCAGCACGATTCTGAACTTCAAACACTTTTTGTCATATTGTCTATTTCTGATTTCTTGCATCTATTGTAATGTATAATGTAACCTGTACATAATGTCTTTTATAATGTCCAATCTATCAGTCAATCTCAGAAAAGCATTAACACTGTAAAGCCTGAAATATGAAACCATATTCAGAAAAAAATGTATTGAACTTTTTAAAGTAGCCTCTCATATTTCATACAGCAGTCTTTTATTGCTCATATAGCATGATATAGGGAGAATATATGATCCTCAATTGTATTAAAAGCCCAAACTGAGCTCAAATATGCAATTTGGGGCAGATGCTGATATTTCTATGATGAAATTCTGCTGCTTGTGATGTAAATCAATGAGATCTTTATAACAGAACAGATACTGACATACAACCCCAATTCCAGAGAAGTTGAGACGCTTTGTAAAATGCAATAAAATCAATAAAATCTTCATTCTCTTTAACTTTTATTTAATTGACAAAAGTACAAAGAAAAGATTTCCAAAGTTTTCACTGACCAACGTAAATGTGTTTTGTAAATATGAACAAATTTTGATTTTGATGGCTGCAACACACTACAAAAAAGATGTGACAGAGGCACGTTTAACATTGTGTCACATCAACCTTGCTTTTAACTACAGTGTTTCATTGTTTGGGAATTGAGGATACTAAATGTTAATGTTTTGCAAGCAACACTATTGTCCAGTCTCGTATGAAACAAGGCTTCAGGAGCTCAGCAGTCTGTGATCGTTGTTGTCTGGTTCTTCTTTTCATGACTGGTCATGTTCAATAGGAGTCAGATCTGGACTGATTTAACACATTCACTCTGAGTCTACCAAACCACGCTGTTGTAGCACATGCAGAATGAGAGCTGGCATTGTCTTCAAAGACATCATCTTGATGGCAGTATATGTCTCTGTACAACTCCAGTATATGTCTTCACACATATTCCAGTCACTCATGCTGCACTCATAAACCATGACAGACGTTTGCTTTTGCTTCTGTCGCTGAAGAAAGTCTGGATGGTTCCTTTGGTCTTTGGGACTGAGAACTCGAAATCCATTTTTCCCGGAAACAAGTTGAAATGTGGACTCATCTGAGCACAGCACACATTTTCACTATTGTTTTGACTCTCTGAGATGAGCTCTGGCCCATCGCTGCACAGAACTGATGTATATCTTTCTCCTCGAGTTGAACAGATATTCAAGTTGCTTTTCTTGATGCAGCAGCAGACTGTGGTAAATGACAGTGGTTTTCTGAAGTACTCCTGAGCCCATGTGGCTATATTTAACACGGCAGCATGACGGTTTCTTATGCAATGCCATCTGAGGGGTCAAAGGTCAAGCACATTCAACTGAGGTGTCTTGCCTTGCCCTACATGTACTGTGATTTCTCTGCATTCCCTGAATCTTTTCACAATATTTTTCACAATTTTGCATTGTGAAATGTCATTTTTGATTTGTTTGATGCTTCTCTCATGAAATTTGGCACAAAGTGATGAGCCATGATTCAGCTTTGCTTGCAAAGACTGAGATGCTCCTTTTAAACCCAAACATGATCCCCTCACCTATTACCAATTCACCTGCTGTTTCAAAACAGTTTAATGTGGATATTCTATAACATTTTCACTTTTAATTTGCCTCTGTCCCAACTTTATTGTAGTATGTTGCAGCCGTCAAAACCAGCATTTGTTCAGAAGATCCTGGTGATCAGATTTGAGACGCACTGATTTCTCTAAAACATGATTGATGGAGAATCAAGTAAAGCTGAGCTGCTTCAGTCCAGTAAGTGTTCATCTGGAGATATGACTGCAGTTATTCTGACGTTTACTTGAGAAAAGATTTGACACAAACAGATCCATGTTTACAAAGAAAGTACTTTATTTGCTCAAAGGAACAAGAATTCACTTAACATACATCTGGAATTCTCACGTCCCTCTTCATGTGAATTTATAAAATATTCTCAAGTCGAAGCCACAAGACGTGACGTCTGAATAAAAACCTGACTGACTCCAGGATAAAACTGAACAAAACGATGCAGGCACTAGTACAGAATCACTCCCCGCCGCCGGAGAATGAGGAAGGCCACTCTCTCGCTCCTTTAAGAGTTTACATTTTTGCAATACATAAACAAGAATAATTCATATAATCATCTTTTAGTTGTAAAAGACGATGTTAGTACTAACGAAGAAACGAAAATGATCTCTAGAGATAAACTCAGAACTGTGTTTTCTTTCAATTTGGATGGAAACCCTCAAGAATGAAACCACTAATGTGGCTTTTGCAAAATTTGGGCACAGTGATTATTCACCTTATAAACAATAAGGAATATTTCTGTGTTAAACGCAAAATTGGCAAATTATTTCCAAGATCTCCCATAATAAAACTGCAACAGAAATATGAAACACAATTTGTTCCTGGCGTACATCAGCACTAGTTTTCGCCATTTATCTAACATTTAAAATCAACACAGATAATAACAAAAACAAGTAAACAAACATTTAACAGAACTTTATAAAAGAAGTAAAACAACAACTCGGGGTCGTCTTGTAAAGACCCTTGTGATCTATTGTTCTCTACTTTGTGTAGAAATATTGACAAGAAGTGGCAGCAAATTCATGAATCAACACATTGAGTTGATCAAATGCACAACTTTAGCAATGAATCGCTAATAAATCGGAGTATCTGTTAACTACATACTAGTCAGATTTTGTATCAGAAACTGCATTAAAGAATCCAAATTAAAGTCCAGCTTACATCAAATCCAAAGCAAATTGATAGATGGCCTCAGAAACGTGTAATAATACATGGCTGAAATGCTCAGACTCGGTCACACATGTGCATAAAGAAACGTTTCTGAGAGCTTTTCTCTGTGGTTCGGTTCACGACGATATAAAACGAGTTGCTCGTAAATGAGACGCACACGAAAAGAACATCTTATCCAGCGTTTCCCAATACTTCAGAAATCCATGATGAAAAACACAAGCTCTGGTGCTTTGGTGAATGATGGCAGATATTAGCGCCAATCCCACAAAAACAATCAGATATTTCACCCCAAAAATACAATTAAATAAATAAAAATATATTTGACCTAAAAAAATAAAATAAAAAAGCCTACTTTTAGGATCATTATGACTTTTGCATTATTTTTGTTATTACCTTAATGTGTCCAAGTGTTTTATTTTTGTGTTTATTCTTATATCCTTATATATTTTAAAATATAACAGTAAAAATACTGTAATACAATGATTTACATTTAAATCAGCATAAAGGACACAAAAAATATATATATTTTTTTTGCATTATAATAATGAAATTGAGGCAAATGTGTTGGTCATACAAAGTCAGAATAATAAATCCTAATGTTCTGTAAAACAGGCTTAATTTTCCTTTAAAAAAAAAAATTAAACAAAAACACGTTCAGATATTTCACCTCCTTCAAAATAAAATAAAAATAAATTAAGAAATATATTTACCTACAGAAAATAAAGCCTGTTTTTAAGGATCATTATGAATTTTTAGCATTATTTTAATGTCCGAGAGTTTAATTTTTGTATTCTTATATCATTATACATGTAATACAGTAAAAAAACTGTAATTCAAGGACATAAAATTATGTATAATTTACATTTACACTTTTTTTTTGCATTATAATATTGAGAATTTGAGGCAAATGTGTTGGTCATAAAAATAAAAAATCTTAATGTTCCGTTAAAACAGGCTTAATTTTCCTTAAAAGATGAATTTCATATAATTTCTTCTGTTTTTAGAGGTGAAATATGGCCGGTTTTGTGGGATTCACGCATTAGTGGCGATCCCCAAACAGAACCACAAACATTGTGTATCAAAACTGAACATTTCTTTCTACATAAACACAAATCGGTACAAAAGAAAGTCAAACTCGAATACATGAACTACAAAAAAGAGGAATCTGTTCCCGCAGTGGAGCTTGACCTTGCGTTGAATACAAAGGCTCATGGGTGTGTGTGCTATATAACAGCACACTGTAAATCAAACGTCACAGCATCAAACAGCAGGACGGTCCGGGCCCGCAGACGCTGATTTCCACCGATGGTCCATGATCACGAGCCGAACGAGCGGCTCGGGAAGTTACTGTGAGTATATGAGTCTTCAACACATCTGTTTATCATATATAAATCACGAATGTGTGTGTGTGTGTGTGTGTGGACTCTGGAACAAGAACGGGAAGATAAGGCCACGTCGACGGAGAGCTTCCTTATGTCAGGATCTGTCAGGAGAAGCACAGAAACAACATTAGAAGCTCATCTAAATGCGTTTGTAAAGACGTTCAAGATGTAAAGCTGGTTTTCATTCATTCAGAGTAAAAGCAGTCGCAGTGGAAACTGAATGTATTAGTTCACTTCAGCAGCACTAAACTATCATCAGATACACACAGAAACACAAAGATCTTCACGACAACACGTCAAAATAAGAGTTTGGTTGAACTCGGAGGAATTAGAACAAATCTATTACTACTGTACAATAGAAAGTACGTCTTAAAGTGATAATATTAATAATTTATATATTTTTTAAATTTAAGGAATATCTCAATTTAACGGCTGTTGTGTAGCACTGTTTGCCAAAATATGAAAATGAATTGTTA
The DNA here is from genome assembly GCA_027422415.1 of Schizothorax lantsangensis. NCBI lineage: Eukaryota > Metazoa > Chordata > Actinopteri > Cypriniformes > Cyprinidae > Schizothorax > Schizothorax lantsangensis. The sequence goes on from CM049845.1 coordinate 36,917,387, forward strand.
ACATTTCATTACATTTTAGAAGAGTTAAAAAAAATTGGTAACACTTTATTTTAGGGTCTCTTAACTAGTTGCTTATTAGCATGCATATTACTAGAATATTAGCCATTTATTAGTAGTAATTAAGCACATATTAATGCCTTATTCTACATCCCTAATCCTACCCAATACCTAAACTTAACAACAACCGTACTAACTATTAATAAGCAGCAAATTAGTCATTTATTTAAAGTCGTAGTTAATAGTGAATAAGTGTTCCCTATTCTAAAGTGTTACCAAAAAGTTTTATGCATTTATTTGATTATTACTGTTTTTGATACAACATTATTAAACCATAAATCCAGAAAAAGTCAAATGGACAAAACAGAATCTCTAAAATATTAAATATTTCATAGGGACCTGGTATTGTAAAAATGTTAATAAATTATTAAATTGTTTAAGTTTTCCAAATTTAATTATCTTTGACTATTAAACAAAATCTGCAAAAAAATAAAACAGAACTTGGAGGAAAAAACATTACATAAGGACTTAAAATGTAATAACTTAATAAATTGTAGTTGAATTAATTAGACAGGCTTTTTGATTAATGAAACTAAATTTAGCCATGAAAACAGAATCCATAAAGAATAAAAAATTTTTTGGGGGGGAATTTTTAATCTTAATTTGGGGGAAAACAATCATAAGGTCCTAAAATGTAATTTTTGTTAATAACCTGTTGTTAAATTATGTAGGTTTCAAGATTTTAGTTAATTAAACATGCTTTTTTATGAATAAAATTTAACAAAGATGGAATCCAGAATGATTTAAAAAATGGAATAGGGAAAAAAATTAAATTAAATGGATTTTATAGGGCTAAAATTAACTTTTTGTTAAACTTTTATAAACTATTATTTAATTAGAATCCAGAAAAATTTAAAAAAGAAAAGAAAAAAAGAATCCAATATATTTGAAGCAGAAAAAAATAGAATTTGGAAAATAGTAAAATGGAGAAAAAAAAACAACAACATTTCATACGCCCCTAAAATTTACAGAATTATGTAATTTCAAGTTAAAAATTTATTTAACCATTAAAATGGAATCCAGAAATATTAAAACTGAAAAATGGAATGCGGAGTAATCAAAACAGAAAAAAGGAAATTTGGAACTAAATAAAGAAGAATTCTGGGAATAAAATCAAAGTGATTTCATAGGAATCTGCTCTAAACACGGTAAAAACCTCTGGGTTTGATTCCCAGGGAATACATGAACTAATCAAGTTTATACATTTAATGCAATGCAACTCGTTTTAGATAAAAGCAACCATCAAGTGCATAAACACTATGAATATTGAATTGCTTCATCATAATCAGAGATGTGAAGCTCACCTGAGCGTTACATATGGCCGTGTCCATCTCCACCCAGACCGGACAGCATCTGTGGATCTCCTGTGACCTTCTCCTCCTCTCTCCTCTTCAGACACGCAGCCTTCGGGTTCAGATTACGCTCTGAGCAAAACCATTCAGATCAGATATGAATGATGATGATGATTACAGAGTGATGAAGAAGCTCCAGTCAAACATGTATAATGAAGGAAGAGCAGGTGGGAGGAAGAACATGTCTGGCTCATAACTCATCCCCAAAACAAAGAATTACTGTACTACTGCAATGTGACACAAGACATACTTGTACTGTATTTTTAACCTTTATATATTTTATTATTTTTTATACATTGTATTTTTATATAATATATTATGCAATTAAAATTATATTATATAATTATGTATATATATATATATATATATATATATAAAAATGTGTACAAAATGTAAAAAAATAACACGTTTCTGTTATATGCTATAATATACAATATAGTAATAGTACTATATATTTTATGCTATATTCTATACACTATTTTTTATAATACACTATAAAATTTAAATGTAATGTACATTTTTTATAACAATATACACTGCCCTCCAAAAGTTTGGAAACACTCCTGGCAAAGTGTGGTTTTGGACGATAAATCCTTATTATTTTTTGGTGCAAATACATTAAAGTAACTTGACATTATCATTGAAGACCAGCAATAATAATTTTCATTTTGATTACATAATAATGGCCATATATACATGTCAAAGTCAGACATGCTGTGATGCCTGGTTACTGGTTTAAACTTGGCCCAGGTTTTTAAAAGATTTTGGGGTCAGAACACCTTAATAGCTTCAACAATTGATTGACAATTAAGTTTAGAATACAATCAACCAATTAGAACACAATTAAGGTCAGTTAGTTTACAAATATTACATTTAAAAAAAAATTGTAATAAAATATGTTTTCGTAGTTTGTGTTGTCCCTTATCAGTGCAAAATTATCACAAATTAAAAAGGATTCATGCCAATATTGTCCAAAACCTCACTTTTCTAGAGCGTTTCCAAACTTTTGGAGGGCAGTGTATATGGAAAATGTAAATATGCTATAATATAATACATGTTATTCTATGCTCTATTTTTATATTAATGTAAATTTAATATGTTAATATTTTTAAATAACAAAACATAATATGTATATATATATGTATGTATATGTATATATATATAATGTATAGAAAATTATAATTTCAGGTATTAATAAATCAGGGTAGTTATTGTTTTAACACTATTTTACTATTTATTTTTATATATATTGTATTCATTTTTAAATATCTATAATATAATTTAAATTTAATACATTATATAATATATTGATATTATAAAACTATTATAATATATTAACATTATGCAATATTTATAACAAAAATATATATTTTATTTGATTATTTTTTATCTATTTGATTATTTTAAGTATTTATACCTCAGGTAACACTATTTATTCAGAATAAACACTAAAGGGAATCTAATGAAAGTTACCTTTAAGAATAATGAGAACTGAGGAAAACAATGAGGAGATTTTTTTTTTTAAACATTTATTATAAAGTAATTAGAATTCACCAGGAAAGCACCTTTAGTTTTCATGAAATGCCACAAATTGTAATGGTTAATTAACAAAACCAATAGTATCGTAGCCTGATTGCTTCACCATGGTAATACCATAGTTTTTGGACATATACTGTGGTAATACCATGCTTCTTTATTTTTGGGTGAAATATGATCTAGACATGTTTTTGTGAGATTAACCCTAACATATTTAGTTGCTCCAATTATAACCAGCTCAAATCACAAGTTTAAAATGAAGGATTGATAGGAAAGGCTGTTAATGTGGCAGAAGTTGTGCAGAAAGATGCTAAAGGTGAGCATCACACAAACACACAGCGGCAGTCGAAGCGAGGAAAGAGACGCGGCTCTCAGCAGCAGCGGTGTGTGTGTGTGTGTGTGTGTCTGCTGACTCTCGGCAGGACGGTGGCGGCTCAGAGGGCTTGGTCCTACCTCGCACCTGTCTCTCCAGGCCCAGGATGACCTGCACGGCCTGCTGGAGGATGATGAGTTTAGTCTGAGCCTTGTCGCTCTTCAGGTGCAGCTGCACCATGCGGCCGAGCTCCCTGAAGGCCTCGTTAATGTCACGCACTCGCACCCGCTCCCGAGCGTTATTGGCCATGCGCCGCTCGCGCTCACGCTGCTCCTTCTCCTCTCCCGTCAGACACTCCTCCGACACGCTGCTGCCAGGGGCGACCGCCGCTCGTTAGTCATTTAGCCTCTCGTTAAGTCCATTCTACAACTAAATCAACTGTCTCGGCTTCATTAGCGTTAAAAGAACCATACTAAAGTACTAAGGACTACAGAAGAACCTGTTAATTGCAGTAAATTTGTTCCAAATGGTTCTTTAGTGAATATATGTGTGTGTGTGAGAGTACATACAAATGTATATGTAAAATTATGATTTATATAGTAATAAAAATAAATAATTTATATATTCATAAATATATATACATTTGTATTGTATATTTTACATATATAATTTCTTTAAATAATTTTGGATATAAATAATATACAATTTATGTAATTAATTGATGTAACGTATATTATTATATAAATTATGTTATTATAATTAATTGTATATTTTACTATAATTTTCATTATAAACCATAATTTTAGATAATTATATATATATATAATGCATAATTTATATACACACACATACATATACATATATACACATACATACACACACACACACACACACACACACATATACATACAAAATTTATATATATACACACATTATATTAATTATTTTTTAATTATAAATATATTTTTTCATAAAATTATATATTACCAACTATCATTATAATATTATTTTATTTTGCATTATAATTATATAAATTATAATTTGACAAATTATAAATACGACTATAAAATTACCATTTTATTAAATGCATATAATATTTTTATTATTAGTACATGTTTAAAAATATTTTCTATATATATATATATATATATATATATATATATATATATATATATATATATATATATATATATATATACACACATACATACATATATATATTTTTTTTTACTTAAGAAAATTTCCACAATTTTAAAATGTCCAAAGAGTACCCCGCAAAAGCCTAGTGTCATTAATCCTGTTTTACATGTTAAATAATACACAGATACAATTTAAGATGATTTCAGAAGCAGAAAAAACAAATACTGCATCTTAAATTCCATAACAACTTGAAGTGTTCTGAACCGATTAAACCAATTAAAACTGCACTGATTCCCGTTAAACGAGGGTTGCAGAGAGGGATCCAGTGGCGGTGCAGAGAGGAGAGCGGGACGTGACCGATCCGGAGCATCTTTCTTTCATTGTGACCGGACACGCAATTTCAAAGCAGACACAGCTGCTCACTACGCATTAGAGTGTCAGTGGCTTTCAGGAGGCTTGTGGGATCTGCCGCGGAGCAAAAGAGCGCAAGACGAGAGGACAGCAAGATGAGAGAGATGCACCGTCTGCCAAGAACCGAACAGAAACACACACTGCCACTGAGAGAGCCAGACAGAAGACAGGATGAGGTGAATGCGACTGTCTCATCGTAAACGCATCCCGCTGCTGAGATGCATTTATACAGCATGAGACTAAAAACCACTGTGGCCATCTGCAAAGAAAAGGGCTGAAGAACAGATGGAGAGATGGGTAAAAAGAAAAACAACCTGGCGAACAGAGGGTTAAACATGGCATGCAAGCATTAATCAGACCATTACAATCTGAAGCGAGTAATACGTTAAGGAAGAAACACAAAAGAACGAGTCTGTCTCTTCTAATCTGCGGGGTTAATGCCTGCGGAAAAAGCGTTTCAAAGCGGATCGGAGGGGTTACAGACATGCAACAGTCAAAAGAAAACCATAAGGTGTATGAACACAGATTTAAAAAGGATTGAACAACTAGAAAGAAAAACAGAAGCATAGATGATGTCCACTGTGGAAATCAGGATGGTTGCATGCATTATGCATAAACGGCTGCATTCATACTAGTCTTGAAGGAATAATCAGAATGCCATCATTTACTCAACCCTCATGTGTGAGGTTCTTTTGTGGAAATTAATTGGAAACAGATGCTGTCAAACTGCAAAAATGACAAAAAAGCACCATAAAGTAGTCCATACGACTAGTGCACTACATTTCAAGTCTTCTGAAGTCAAATGAATGTGTTTTATGAGGAAATCGACTGAAATGTAACCCTTTATTCAATGAAAATCTCTTGTGCATGTGTTTATTGCACCAAGACGCATTTGCACAAGGGTTATTATTGTTAACTAAAATTAAAACGATTAAAAACATTTTTTAAATTAATGAAATTGTATTTAAGTTGAATATAGTTGAAATTAAGTTGAAAAAGTTTAAGTGAAATAAAATATTAGATGAAAAACAAACGAAAAGAAAATCAGAAATGTTGCTTTTTTGGCAACTAACTGAATAAGTTAAAATGACTAAAACTACTGGAAATAAAAAAAATTAACTAAACAAACTAAAATTGAAATAAAGTTATAACGTAAATATAATTTAGAAAATATATATAAAAAAACTAATAAAAATGACAAAGCTCAAAAAAATACTATAAGTTAAACTAAAATTAACAGGAACAATGAAAACTGAAAATATTAAAAACATTATATAAAAAAAATTAGCATACAATAGCATACAAAAAATGCCTAAATAACACTGGTTTGCACCAAGTTTGATGTCAATGACACCAAAGTTGTTTCTTTAGTGTTGTGGAGCGAATAAACTACAGCAGATGGGAAAGATTGTCAATAAACACAGACTTGAGCCCGGGACACACCAAGCCGACGGTCGTCTGTAGGGCTAGTTTGTTTGGTGTGTGCACTGTGACCCTGGAGCACAAAAGCAGTCATAATAGCACAGGTATATTTGTAGCAAAAGCCAACAATACACTGTATGGGTCAAAATGATCAATTTTTCTTTTATGCCAAAAATTATTAGGATATTAAAGTGCCCCATTATGGATTTTTGAAAATGAGCTTTCATGCAGTGTGTAACAGCTCTAAGTGAATGAAAACATCCTGCAAAGTTTTAAATCTGAAAGTGCACCGTGTATAAAGTTATTGTCTCTCAAAAGAAAGAGTCGACTCTGAATCATTGAAACGAGTTGTTTTTAAAAGGAATCCCAAGCTTTCATGTTGACATCAACATGAAACATTAGCATATTGCCCGCCCACTTGTTGGTCTTTTTGCATTGGTCTGAATGAAAATGCAAATTCATTCTTTGCCACTAGGTGCCGCTTTTGGAGCCGTAAAATAGTGGTTTCCCCGGTAACGCTGTACACAAAGCAGCACTGCACTCACAAACACTGCTTTATCAGGTATTACAGGCATGATGAAATGAAAATAAGACCAATCACCGCAGATTAGCATCACGCAAAGGAGGGGTTTGGAAAAATGAATCGTTGAGCGAATCGTTGAGCAAGTAAGGTAAAAATAAATGCATATTATAAGAAAATGAAAGTGTTTTTTGACCTTGCATGCATGTCAACCTGTTGTTGGGGACTCCCAAAACCAAAATATGAACCTTTCATTACCCATAATAGGGGCACTGTATTATTAGATACTCACTGTATCTAAGTAAAGATCATGTTCCATGAAGATATTTTGTACATTTCCTACATTAAGAACTTCATTTGAACAACTTTAAAAGGCGATTTTCTCAATATTTGGATTTGTTTGCACCCTCAGATTCCAGATTTTCAAATAGTTGTATCTCAACCAAATATTGTCCTATCCTAACAAACCATACATCAATGGAAAGCTTATTTATTCAGCTTCCAGATAATGTATACATCTTAATTTAAAAAAATGTACCCTTATGACTGGTTTAGTGGTCCAGGGTCGGCGCGAGTGAGAACGCTGATTGGATGCTCAGTTTAGAGAACGAGTCTGTGCAGGAAAATTAAAGCAAAAGTGATGAAAACGAGTAAGTAAATGAAGGCGGCACAGACAGAAGGCAGTTCTAATTTTACGTGATCTTTCCCAAGCATTCCAATATGCAAATATTTTCAAAACAACATGAGCCATTTAAAATGAAGAAAGTTATCAACATAACTGATATTCAAAATTGTAAGCCAGCGCTGTTTGTTTACGTTTCGTATATCTGCATATATCTTGTACATCCTTGTTTTGGTTACTCCTTTTAAATGATGAATACATACTATTAATAGCTGCTAATATAGACAGCTAATTCCTCTCATGCAGGCGCAGAACACACGTGTTAGTTTGCAGTCACTGTTGGCTTTTGTCGCCGCTAGTTCTTTGAAGTCGGCTTGGTGTGTCCCAGCCTTTAAAGTCATGTCTGTTTCCCAAACAAAACATAAGACTTGAGAAGAAGGAATATGGTGCACAAGACATTTGGGACACTCTTATGATGCTTTTTTTTTGGGTTGACAGTCATTGTACATCCACTCAAACATCCTTCAAAACTTTCCTACAGTGAGTAAATAATTTACATTTACACATTTAACTATTCCAACTAGCTTTAATCTGAGTTTGTTAGTTGCATGAATCTTGCAAGCAGGTGAGATGAACAGAAAACAGGAAGGGACGAGTGCTAAACATGAAATGACAGACAAACACATGCACAGTTACAGAAAGTGCAGACAGTCCCACAATCACCCTAAACAGACACCTGTGTGGGCCGCGGGGAGGCAGGAGGCTTACGTAACATACTACATAATGCATCTCGAAAGAATTACCACCAAGATAAATGAATAACTTACATATTTTAATAATATATTATTACATATATATTATATATTAATAACTGAAGATACTATTAAAAGGAAATATTCTTGAGTTTAATGCAACTCGGCTGGTTGTCAAGGTGTTGCTAGGCTGTTTCTAGGGCTTATTTTAAGGCAAGACACCACATGTGAATAGCGTAAAACAACAAAATTTCACCATACTTACCCAGTTGATTAATTACATCAAGTTTTCTGAAATGTTATGTTTAAATACGCAAATGAGGCATCATCTAATTAAAGATGCACTAATTTGCATACATTTTTCTGAACATTGAATAAAGCTAGGTTCAAAACTCTTGTTTGATTTTGTCAACATATTAGAGTTAAAGGTTTATACAGAGGGGATTTTGGATTTCTCTTTTTATCACTCCATAAATCAGAAAATACTGTCAACAGACAGAAAACTATTACATTTTCACCATGTTTTTAGGAATAAAATGTTGTATAAATCAGTGTGAATGATATATGAACAAACACCTCAGTAAAATCCTTCAGAATATAGAGAGGAATAAAACCCTAAGTTTTGGTGTTTGTAAGTGCTGCTAAAGTGGAGAAAAAACCCTCAAAGCCTTTAAAGATAAGCATTTTCGCCACGTTTTAGGAATAAAATGTTGTATAAATCAGTGTGAATGATATATGAACAAAGCCCTCAGTAAAATCCTTCAGAATATAGAGAGGAATAAAACTGTAAATTTTGGTGTTTGTAAGTGTTGCTAAAGTGGAGAGAAAAACTCATAGCCTTTAAAGATATGCATTTTCGCCATGTTTTAGGAATAAAATGTTGTATAAATTAGTGTGAATGATATATGAACAAACCCCTCAGTAAAATCCTTCAGAATATAGAGAGGAACAAAACCCTAAGTTTTGGTGTATGTAAGTGCTGCTAAAGTGGAGAAAAAACATTTAAAGATATGTTTTGTAATTAAAATCAAAAGTTTTATAAAATAAACACTCAGATGTGTATTTCACGTGTTTTCCTTCCACTAGTCTGAAACACATTATGAAAAGCCAAATGGCCCAAAATCTCAAAACTAACAAGAGAATTTTTGCTTGTAGTGTCTTGCCTTAAAATAATTTAACTTGTATTGAATCTAGATGCATATGCATTCATCCATCATACATTTAATATCTCAAATCAACAAATCCGTCCTCCTCCCCTTGCACCCATTCAGGTGTCTCAACCACAGACGAATCTCTGCGGTGTCTGAGCACTAATCGGAGGTCAGTCGCACACACTGACCTCGCACTTGCTGCTCCAGGTTGAGAATAACGTTTACGGCCTGGTGAAGGACGAGCAGTTTGGTCTGAGGTTTCTCATTGTTCATGTGCAGCTGGCACATGCGGCCCAGCTCTTTGAAGGCCTCGTTGATGTCGCGAACACGCAAACGCTCACGGGCGTTATTGGCCACGCGCCGCTCTTTCTCCCGCTCCGCCTTCACCTCAATCGGCAAGTCCTCGTCATCCTCTTCCTCGTCTTGACTTCATGGGTCAGAGGAACAAAGGAGTGAGAGGGGTTACAGGCAAAACAATCAGGGCACACTGACAGGGAACGACGCGTACCTCACGTCAAGGTTTTAAAGTGGACCAATCAGAAGCTGCTGGAGGTGGGAATGTCTAGTATATTGAGTGCTTACTGATGCAACTTAACTAGCAGTCAAAGGTTTGGAATAATTATGACCTTTTTAATTTTTTTAAAAGAAGCTTCTTCTGCTCACCAAGGCTGCATTTATTTGACCAAAAAACAGTAATATTATGAACCATTATTGCAATTTAAAATAAGTCTTTTCTATGTGAATATATTGTAAAATGTAATTTCATTGCTGTGATCAAAGCTGAATTTTCAGCATCATTCAGTGTCACATGATCCTTCAGAAATCATTGTAATATGCTGATTTGCTGCTCAAGAAACATGTTGAAACAATTCATGCTGCTTATTTTTGTAGAAATCATGATACACAATCAGTCAAAAGTTTGGGGTAAATGAAATTAAGGAAAAAATATATTAATACTTTTATTCACTTGAGCAAGTGAAATTGAAGACATTTATAATGTTACAAAAGATTTATATTTCAAATAAATGTTGTTCTTTTGATCTTTCTATTCATCTGTGAATCCTGAAAAATAAAATGTATCACAGTTTCCACAAAAATATTTGTCAGCTAAACTGTTTTCAACATTGATAATAATCAGAAATGATTCTTGAGCAGTAAATCAGCATATTATTATGATTTCTGAAGATCATGTGACACTGAAGACTGGAGTAATGATGCTGAAAATACAGCTTTGATCACAGAAATAAATTACATTTTAACATATATTCACATAGAAAAGTTATTTTAAACTGCAATAATATTTCACAATATTATTGTTTTTGGTCAAATAAATGCAGCCTTGGTGAGTATAAGAGACTTCTTAAAAAAAAAACATTTAAAGAATCTTAATTATTCCAAACTTTTGACCAGTACTGTATATGTCTTTCTCCTGGGATTAAATGAAGGTTTGCGGGGCGGCAAGTACCTCGTTCGCGTGTGGCTTTTCCCGTCTTTCTTCTCATCCTCTGATTTATCTGCAATAGACAGGTTCTCATCATCTTCCTTATCTTCCCGCTTTACATCGGAGCTGGATGAGTGAGAGGAGTGAGGCAGAGAAAGACCTGACAGACAAAAACAAGATGAGATTAGCAGCAGAAAACGCTGATCACACTGTGCGAAAACTGCACTGTGAAATCATCCTGTAATTCTTTAAAGGTGATGTGTTTGATTTCTGGATGTTAAAAATGTTGAACATTTATGCATTTGGCCGTTGCTTTCATCCAAAGCGACTTGCATTGCATTCAAGGTATGCATTATATCGGTTCATGCATTCCCTGAGAACCGAACCTATGAACTTAGCGTTTCTAGCACCATGTTTGAGCTACAGAAATACTTTATAATGCATGATACAAAAACATTTTGCATGCTTGTCTTCTAAAATACCTGCACAAAGCACATCATTTATGAATCTCAAATCAATCAATTGTCATGAAATGAGCATTAAAACTCAAAGAGCAGCACTGACTGGTAAAGGCATCGGACTGGGAATTGGGCGGGGCCTGATGGGGGGCGTGGTGTCCCTGCAGCAGAGCACTGGACTGTGGTAAACCTGCAGCATCATCACTGTGATTAGACATCTAGAGGAAAGAGCAGGAGACAGTTAATACACGCTGATAGTGTGCACTCATCTGCCTTCTGACTCCACGTGAGCTGCTCTGAGAGTCACTTTACCAGCATTTCACCAAAGAAACTCAAAGGCCTTTACTACAACCCGCCAAAATAAAAGTACAGTTTAATTACTATTGTACAGAGGAATGTACTTCTCAACGTAATAAAAAATAATAATAATACCATTTATTTAAACATTTTTAAGGAGTATCACAGTTTGTTTGACCATGTTTTGATTTAAACAATAAATGTATGTTGTTTGCCCAAGAAAAGAAAGAAATTAATCAAATTTCATTTGATTACATTTTTACAGACTGTAGAAGTTTTATGCATTCATTTGTTTACAAATAATAAATTTGTATTAAATCATAAAAACACAATTCAGAAAAATCTAAAACAACAGAATTTCTGGAGGGGGGGGGATTCAAAGGCATCATCATTGTCACAATTTTAATACATTTTTAAATTGTTGAAGTTCTATGATTTCAATTGTTTAGACATCCTCTTTGATTATTAAAATTTTATTAAACAATTAAAAAAACAGAAATGGAAATTACTGGAATTCAAAATGTAAGAACAGATAATTTACAATTAAACACCCAAAATGCTTTAACTGACTTAATACCTTATAAACAATACGTTCAAATTGTCAATATTTATTTTGTCATTACATTTTGTCTTGATGGCAGTTAATTGTTTTGACAGTTCTCAACTAAATTTAGTGAAATGTGTCTAATGTCGATTTCATAAGGCACTTTTATTGTTACATTTTTAATAATCAATAAGGACGTCTACTTATCTGAATTCATAACACTTTTTTTTTAAATTAACAATCTGTGAAAAAAAAAAAAACAACAACCTTAAAACAGGTCGTTTTAGACAGAGGGTCAGAATGAGGGTTGAAAATAATCATTTTTCCACATATTTATTTTTCTGTGCAAAAAAATATTAACACTATAAGTAAACCTCAAGGAACATATTAAAATAATAAAAAAATCCATGTCATGACCCTTTTAAAACAAAATTCAGGAAAAAATAAAGCAGATTTCACAGGGCCCTAAGCAGGCTGGGGTTGGAAACACTCACCAGGCCTGGCAGACGGCTGGCGAGTCCGAAGGCCTGACTGATGGAGCCCAGGGCCGCTGCACCAGCCGGATGTCCAGAGACGGCGGCGCTCAGTAAACTGTGCATGTCTGCACCCACCGCATGACGACTCAACACATGCAGCGCTTCACCCAGACGGTCATCCATCTTAGTCTGCAAAAACCACAAATCACTCAAGCTGACAAAGTTCATCAAATGCACAATGAGACCGTTTGCAACAGAGATTTGGCAATCAATGTTATTTCTGTGAGCCTTAAAGACGAAAGAGGGGACAAAAAGCTAATTATGACTATTTGTTCTCTCAAACGTAGATCACATTTTTATCAACTAATTAGACATATTTCGATAAATGTAGTTCAAAACCATTATAATACAAAACAAAACATTTTAATTTTGCTGCTCAGGAGTATTATTTTAATATCATTGAGATATTATCATTAAATATTTTTTAATTAGTTTTTATCTTTATATTTTCCATTTAATTTGAAATGTAAAGTTTCATTCATTTTTGTATGCTTTTGTCATTTTTAGTATTTTTTTATATATATGTCTATATAGTTTTCATTAATTTATTTCAGTTTTAGTTATTTTCGAACATCAAAGTAAACTAAATTAAAATGAGAAATGTTGCCATGGAAACCAGCCGAAATAAAAAGTTATTAGCATTTTGTTTTATATCAGTTAACATTTATTTTATTTCAAGTAACAAAAATGTTTTTTTTTTTAATAGGTTTTATTTTTAACTATAAAACCATGGTTCAGCACAACAAAATAATGGTTCAACACATTGAACTATAAAAAAAAACACTGACAAAATTTGAAAGTATTGTTTATATAATATATTGCGTAAATTGGTGCATTCTGAAAAAGTGAAAGTTAATATATACAGTTAAATATAATGAAATACACTACATATAAATTAAGTACTTCTATATTTATAACGTTTCTATGTAGATACTGGATATTGATCATAAATATCAGATGCAATTTTTTGGAAATTATCTGTTATATGAAGATTATTATTATTATTATATATCTTGATTATATTTATTATAAGTTGTACATATCTTGATTGGAGACTTATGCATGTTTAAGTGTAAAATAACTCCTTACATCTGGAACCTTAAAGTGAAATGTAACTTACTAAAATTCAGTCTAATATACTGCATATAAACTAAATGCATATATAAACTAAATCCTATATGTGGACTTCAAATACGGATCATGAATATCATTTGATGTTTCTAGAAATACAATACATGCATATTTCATATGCAACATCTCACAGTAAAATCTCCAGTTTAAAAGTTTATTTAATCTCTAGTTTCTCTGCTCTATGGTGATGCAAAGGAACGTACCAGCGCCTGCAGTCCGGGCTCAAAACCGGGTGACGGCGCGGGCTGAGAGGAGCCTTTGGGCCACTGAGATGCAGAAGCTGAAAACACAAACACAGGAGTCAATAAAGCCTCGTGTGTGGAGGCATCAGAGCAATCACACAGCAGATGGCACTACAGAGCTGTTTACAAGACAAGAGCCTTCAGGAAACCCACCAGCAACATTTGAAGGAGAGCCCACCGGAGTGGAAGAACTCGGGGAGTAGCTGTTGCTGTTATTGTCAGAGGGATATATCTAGAAATCAAAAGAGACTATATTAAGACAGAGGATTCAGCTGAAAGAGATATGTAATTGTTGTGTTTATCTGTAAATGTTATTTTAATAAATTTTTCAGTATGAATCACAAATAAACATTTCATCATACCACGGAGTAATTCCAGAAATAATCACATCATATTTATGATCAATATCCACAGAGAAACTTGCATTGAATTTATATACAGTATATTTCCCTATATATATAAAATTTGATTTTATGGGTCCAGAATACATTAAATAATATGCATTTTCATAAAGTTCTCAAAACTATTTGGTGAAAATTTTGTGCTGCAATTTGAGCATTTTGCATCCGCAACTAAATTAAAATGAAAATATGTTTTTATGCTATTAGTGGTTTGGACTAAATTTAGAGAAATATGTCTCATCAGTTGAGAAAATTAGTAAAAATTAATTTGTTTGTGTGTAAAAAATATTTAATAATTACTTTAATTGAAATAAAAATAAAACATTAACTGAAATAAAATTGAAAAATTGTTATTATTATTTCAGTTAGTTGCCAAGGCAACATTTCTCATTTTTTAATTTAAGTTGAAGTATTCAAATGTCTTAAAATGTAAATAATTTATAAAAACAAAATAAACATTTAAAAACAAATAATGAACATAACAAATGACTAAACATTTAACAAGTTAAAAATACAAATGGAAATCTAAAAGCTTTCATAACATTAAAAAAAAACAAAAAAAACACTACAATAGTTTATTACTGAAGAAATAAGCATAATCAAATAACTTCTGATTAATGAATACAATTATATGTTTAGTCACAAAATTGCACTTCAGCAAATTCCTCTTCCTATTATTACAATTCAACATCCTGTGTGGCATTGTGTGTAATAATAATTCACAATTATTAATAAAATATGAGCCAATTATTAAATTCTGAATTTTCCACAACCTTTATAAGCAAAATTGATTAACCAGTAGATAATTAGCCAATCTGATATTGGTGTTTGACAAATTTCCCCCAAGCCTCCATGCAGTTCCAAAGAAGTTTAGAATAAACAATAATACAATACATGCATAATTAAGTAATATCTCAAAATGATCAGCCATATCAGCCACTGGTTACTCGACTAGTGATATCTAGCCTCTGAAAAATGGTCTACCAGGAGTTTATCACCACATTAAATTGTAAATGCCTCACTCACCGAAGCCAGCGCTTTCCCGATCTCGGCGCCGGAGCTGCCTGCGTTTCCAGCTCTGCTGACTGTGAACAGAGAATGAAGCTGTGTTTACAGGTGAATGTGTTACTCAGACGCACTGAAACGAGAGGTCGCAGCAGTGGAGCTCTGGTTTGTGGTCGCGTCAGGGTGGAGAGTCTTACCCATGATGCTGTCGGAGCTGCTGATGGGCGGCGTGTGGTTGGGAACGCCGTATCCAGCCGAGGCCGGGTGGAAGCTGGTGGGTAAGTTGACCTCGCTCCCGTGCAGAGGGTAGTTCTGCGGCGACAGGGGCAAAGGCTGCCGCTTCTGCAGGCGACACACACACACACACACACACACACATGCAATTATTCACGAGCACGTGAGCAAACATGTTATGGTATCTATCATGCAGCTCTGGTGCAGCCGAAAAGCAATTGAGACGCTGAAAAAGAGCAGGTTCAACATCAGGAATGTTCGATTGCTTTTCCACATGAAGGTCTGCAGTAATAAATGCATTTCTTCTGTGGTCTCTGGCTCATCAGAAAGGAAAAAGAATATCTAGATGAGGTCATCAGGAGCTATTTTTTAATCAAATGAATCTGAGATCATAACTGATCAGACACAACTAAGCCTTTTGCAAAGGTTTTATGTGTTTGTGTGTGTGTGTATGTGTGTGTATATGCATATATATAGTGTGTGCATATATATATATATATATATGCATATACACACATACACACACAAACACACACACACACACACAAACACATAAAACCTTTGACACATCTGGCAAGTGACCATAAATACTGTAAATTTAGCCATTTATATATACATATACACATACACATACATACACACACACACACACAGTCATGTAAAAAAGTTAGGACACCCTATTGAATTATCTGGTCCTTGGAAAGTCTTAAAATTTGGAAATAAAGCCTCAGATGAACAATATCACATGGCATATCACACCGTGTCATTATTTGATTAACAAAAAAGCCAAGAGGGAAAAGCCATGTGTGATAAAGTTAGGACACTCTATGATTCAATTGCCTGTAGATCCACTTTTAGCAGCAATAACTTGAAGTAATAATTTTCTGTATGACTTTATCAGTCTCTCACATCGTTCTGGAGGAATTTTGGCCCACTCTTCTTTACAACGCTGCTCCAGTTTATTGAGGTTTGAGGGCATTTGTTTATACACAGCTCTCACCACATGATTTCAGTCAGGATGAGGTCTGGACTATGACTGGGCTATCGCAGAACCGTGATTCTTTTCTTCAGCTGTTCTGTTGTAGATTTGTTAGTGTGCTTGGGATCATTGTCCTGTTGCATGACCCAATCTTATCCAAGCTTTAGCTGTTGGACGGATGTCCTCACATTTGACTCTAGAATACTTTGGTATACAGAGGAGTTCACACTCGACTCAATAACTGTGAGATGCCCTGGTCCTGTGGCTACAAAACAAGCCCCAAATCATCAGTCCTCCACCAGCATGTGTGACTTTTGGTATGAGGTGTTTGTGCTGATATGCTTGTTAGGTTTTCACCAAACGTGCCACTGTGCATTATGGTCAAACATCTCCACTTTGGTCTCATCTGTTCAAAGGACATTGTTCTAGAAGTCTTATGGTTTGTTCAGATGCAACTTTGCAAACCTAAACCATGCTGCCATGCTTTTTTTAGATAGAAGAGGCTTTTTTCTGGCAAGCCTTCCAAACATGTCATACTTGTCCCATATTTTTCTAACTGTACTGTTATGAATTTTATCATTTAACATGTTAACTGAGGCCTGTGGTGAAGTTCTTGTGTTGTCTGCCATTTCTCTGAGCGTTACACAGTCTGATCTTGGGGTGAAATTCCTGGGATGTCCACTCCTGGGAGGATTGGTGTCTGTTTTGAGTGTCTTCCACTTGCGAGTAATCTTCCTCACTGTAGATTGATAGACTTCAAGTTGTTTGGTAATGGCTGTATTACTCTTCCCAGATTGATGGCAGCAACAATTGCTTCTCTAAGATCATTGCTGATGTCTTACCTCTTTGGCATTGTGTTAACACACACCTGAAGGCTCCAGACCAGCAAACTGCCAAAACATCTGCTTTTATAGACTCACACTTGCTGATGATCAGTTAATCAAAGGCCTAACTGCTACTTACCCTCTTAATTCATATTAAGAGGGCAATATGTCATGTGTTGTTCATCTGAGGTTTTATTTTCCAAATTTTAAGACCTAGAAAGAACCTGTTTTTTTTTATTATTATGTCCTGATAAGAAAAAAAACATGAAATTCAATAGGGTGTCCTAACTTTTTCACATGACTGTATATATATACCACACACGCACACATATATATATATATATATATACACACAAGCGCTGGGCTCACCTGTGGGTTCATGGAGGGGAACGGGGCCGGCTGACCGATGTGAGGAGAGTTACTCATGACAGGAGGATAACCAGACGGTCCCCAATGCTCCGGAAGCCCATCTGAGAAACCAAAACAACACAAAAAAAACTTAATCAAAACATGTAATCCAAAGAAATCGGCCAGAAGATTAACTGTAAAATTACTGCAAAAGTAGCAGACACTGATGCTACATTACTCTGCTTATTACACGGCCACTTATCATGAAATAATCAAATAAATAGACATGAAATACTGAGTTTAAACTATTTTATAAGATAAGAGCACAGTGATATGAAAGATATAAAACTAGAATATATCACAATGCACAACTATTTGACCACAAAAGGAATGTTTTTTAAAATTACAGCTTTTTTAATAAATAATTATTATTTTTTTTCTCTTTTTGAATATTGGTATGTTTTGTACAACGAGGAAAGCTCTAGCCACTCCCATTGATTAACCAGCTGTCTTTGATTGCTTACTAATTGTTTAAGAACACTTGTTTGAACAATTGATGTGCATCCACACTTTTAACTGTTTTAATGATTTAGCCCAGCTAATTAAAGGCTTTTTATTTTTACAACACGAGTGCCTTGGAGTATTTCATCTTCTCAGTTTGATATTTACCTCCAAATATCCAAAGAGCACCGTTGATTACGTGAAGAGACCAGTGCAGCATTCTTGGCTCCTGTTGTTTTGTCAGTTTTTTTATATTGGATATATATCTAAATATTTATGTATTTGCTCTAACATGAATTGAAACAAAATATGTATCAAATATGCATGATTCCAAAGTCTATTTTAAATGTCTACTTCTAAAATAGGGTGAATATAGGGTTAAAAATTAATTATTTTTTTACAATTCCATTAAATTAACAAAGGATAGATTATAAATCTTTATACAGCTTTTTATACAAAATATGTGTTGCAATGCAGTTTAAAAAAAGGCTTTTAAATGCAAAATGTCACAAATTATTGTAGGTGATGCAATGTGTAATTTGCAGTAATTTGTTGGTGATATTAGTAATATTGTAAAGGAATATGAGATACAAAACTAGCAATGTAGGAAAAGTTTAATGTTATGAAAATTAGACTGATTTTTTAAAATAATTAGTGTTATTATATTGTATATCTAATTCAATATTTAGGTTTTTGCTCTAATATGTATTGAAACATGCAATCTGGACCAAATATGCTTGATTGCAAAGTCCATTCTGAATGTCTACTGCTAAAATAGGGTGAAAATATCATAATTCATAAATATGAAATGTATACACAATACATGTTGCAATACAATTAAGAGAGGCAGAAAACACTCAAAAAATATATATATTTTAGGTGATGCAATGTGTAATTTATAATATTACTAATATCACCAACAAGTTAATACAAGAAGCATAATAAATATGAAATGTTTACACAAAATACATGTTACAATACAAATAAAAAAGGCAGAAAACAAAAGGTCACGAATTATTTTAGGTGATGCAATGCAAAGTTTACAATATTACTAATATAACCAACAAATCAGACAGAAACCATAGATCATCGTCTATGCCCATACCTGGCCAGAAAGAGCCTGGATAAAGGTTTCCAGCTTTGGATCCGGGGTATCCGTTGCCATCCGGGTTATAGTCCTCACCGGTGGAACCGGGATAAACCTGCCATACAGAAGAAACCAAAGCTGGGATTCAGGTCATGGGAATGTGATGCAGAGCCCAACAAAGTCATCTGATCGTCCAGAAGACGTGGTTCTGCTTCAGCCGCAGTATGTGTGCATGTGTAATAAATTAGGAAACATTCATCAGAAAATGAACCCTGACTCAAGGGAAAGTCCAAAATAATACACCGAAGACCACAACATATAGCAGACAAGAGGAACCGCAAGCAGTCACCAAAATAACTTTGACATTTCAATGGAGAGTTTCCATAAATTTAGCCATTTACATATTTTAATATATGCTAATACTATATACACTTTAATATATATTATATATATATATATATATATATTAAATAAACAAAATGTTATGTATATATACATATACATAACATTTTGTTTATTTATATATATATATATATATATATATATATATATATATATATATATATATATATATATATAATAAAATACACATACACTATTTTAAAATGATGAATTGTTGCACCCGAGTCACAATAAGAAATTATTCATCAGCCAACTAGCATTTTGTTGCATTCTTCATCAAGCTTTTTTTTTTTTATTTATAATAATGTGTTTGATGTGAAGCACATTTGATTAAACGGGGTTTTCTTAATATGACTAGTTGTTCAGGCGATCCACCATTGAGATTTTTTCTGAACATCTTTAGTTTTCACACAAAAGGCATGAGGTGAAAACACTGTATACTTTGTTATTTGCTAAAACAAAAGAAACAACAATGCACGCCTGTCTAGCCATGAAAGGGTGTTAATATAAATGAACATGCGACCAAATTACAAGCCAATTAAACGCAACAAAGGGGTCAAAAACAAGCGATGCACCAGCGATCTGATGTCAATGATGGAGAAATCCAAAGAAAAGAACCACATGAAATGTGCGTAAATAAACGACACGAAATAGAAGACAAGAGAACGAAGGAGATGCATGAACACAAGAAAGAAATAAAGAGAGAAACGGAGAGAGAGAGAGAGAGAGAGAGATGCATTCCCAATTACAGAGCCATCTGCCCATTCCTGGAGAGCGGCCAACACCACAGACAGCTGGAGACACGCAGAGAGAACGAGCAGGAAAAATGAAGGGAAAGAGAAATAGATGAGGACAGGGAGAGTAAAAATAGAGGCACTATTAGAGAGCCATAGAGACAATAAGACCAATGTTAAGAACAGAGAACTGCTGTACAGATTAAACAGGTAAGCACGGATTAAACTCATGAGGTTATATGTGATGGGTCAAAGACGTTCGCATCAAATTCAATTCACTAAATGATTTTATATACATAGGAGTCTACGTTAATGTTTAAAATAACTTGTGAATTTTTTTTTTTAAATATGGGTGAAATAATGTTCCATCGTCATTCAGCGTAACATATTTGTGCAAAAATTAAACAACATACTTATGTGACCATACTAAATTGTATTATATTTTAAATTAAAACATATTGCAGGCAAATGAGTAAAACCTAGTGGTTTGAAGGATAGTGGCAAAGATTGATATTAAGATATACATTTATGATTTAACGTCGTATCAGCACAACTGGCTATATTAATGGCAAAATAAACTGTACTATGATTACAATATCATTTCAATATATTGTTTAACAAAAACAACCAACATACCAAAATGTACCTATATACTTACAATAACAATATTGAAAACAGTAATAACAATTATATAGAATTTTTCAATTTAATGCATGATAAAAATTCCAGGAGAAACCTTTTTAAAAATGTCCATTAATATATTCTGCCTGACAAGATTTTTTGGATTATGAACTATTGTTAAAGTGAATGACATTTTAGTGGGTGTCGTCTGTAAATCATGGTAAAAATGACAGTCATTATTTTGTGCTCAGAAATATAAAATAAAACCAGACAGTCTAATGTATGGGGGGGGGCTTAAAGCTTTATTAACCTTTAAGGACTTTTATTGTTTTGATACTTGAAAACCCCTATTCTTCTTCTTTGTGTGTGTATGTATTATATAAGCATAATTTGGGTATTTGAGATGATCAGCTGTGTCCAATTGACAGATTAAAGCGCTAGTTCACTCAAAAAGAAAATTCTCTCATCATTTATTCACCATCATGTCGTTCCAAACCCAAATGACTTTCTTTCTTCCATGGAACATGAACGAAGATATTCTGCATAATTTCCAAGTTACTCTTGGCTCAACACACCCAAACTATTAGTCTGTGAAAACATAAACGTCTTGACGGCTTCTGCTCACCGGGATGATTTTACTGTAATGAACAGAGCAGATCAGAAGCTACGTTTCCACAGAAAGAAAACACAAGGAGTGGAACAACATGAGGGTGAAGACCAGGGTTATTATAGCCTACTTAAATCCATTAAAAACATTTTAGTTACTTAAAATAAAATAGATGTTAACTGAAATAAAATATTAAATAATGTAAAACAAAATATATTAGCCTGATGCACTAAAATACCTAGAACTTAAATAATAAAAAATAAATAATTTTATACACACACACACACACATACATATATATCTACTAAAAACAGACAAAACTAAACTATAATATCTCAATGATACTAAAAAAATTACATGACAATTTTGCTTTAAAATGTCTACATTTCAGAGTACATTTGCTGTTTTCAAATATTTCATGAAGAAATTAAGTAAATACTGTCAAACATTCATATAATATCTATTGTGTGCACATCTCATAATTACTATATTTTACAGAAAAGAACTTGCACCGGCAAAAAAAACAAAAAAACAACACAGATAAGTGTTTTTTTATTATAACAAAAATGTTAAATACCAGCAAATAAAATGTAATGGCATTATAAACACTATAAATATGTATTTTAGTTTCTCTCACTCCATAATTAATACTTTAAATAAAACATTATCCAGAACAGGATGAAAAACTAAAATAAAGAAAACAAACTAATTATGGTGGTATTTATTATTAAAAAAAAATTATATATAAAAAAAAAGCCAAGCAAAAACAAATGTAAAGCGAAACTAAAACTACCAGTATGTGGATCAAATCAAAATGTGTGTATTTTGCGCATGTTTTATGTACTTGATATTAATTGCATTATAGAATTCACTTCAGAAATAAAAGTCGCAGCATGTTTAAGATAATAAGTGTGACATTGTGATGATAAAATGTGACTTATCTGTTTTTTCCTCAACAATGCAGTTTTGACCCACCACGACTTACTTTCAGTAACAAATAGCAATATTTATGATTATTTTGACAATATTTACTGAACTCACTCACAAATTATTCGAAAACAACAAACATACACTGTGAAAATCATACATTTAAAGCTAAATCGCCATGTACTCACCATGTATATTTATATTATATTTAATAATTATTGTATTTTAAATAATATTGCATTGATCAAAAACAGTGGTAATGTGGCCTATGAAGACTCAAGTATTATAAACTCACTTTATGGTTACTGGAAGTGGTTTAAGTTGGTTCTCATAAAGAGTAATGCAGTAAATTGTATTTATCGTCTTACATTTTGCTCTGCATTGAAATGAGGAGGAACGAATGGGTTCGAATTCAGCAGCCCTGCTTCAAACAGGAAAAGACACAGGAAGTAGAACATGCACCATTGCCCACGGCAACCCTCCAAGGCCTCATGGGTATTAGTAGATGAGCGCTTTGTCCATGCAGAGATTTGCAAGGGATGGTGTTTTGACTGCATGTGAGCATGAATGCATGGCTGCATACACAGCAAACGCACCCATAAAAAGCAAAGAGAATATATGCACACTACAGGCAGTTCACAGTATGCATGTAGTATGTGACAAGAGCCCTACAGGAAGTGTGTGTGTGTGTGTGTGTGTTTTGGGTCAGACTGACGGCACGTGGCATGATAATCTGGGCTCAGACACTAATGAGGGCACGTCAACACTCACCGAAGACACAGACGACGGCAGGCCAGAAGGAACCTTCCGGATCTTCTTGGGCAGTGGATCTGAAACGAAAGCATTATTAGCGAGTCGCAAAGCTGCTTTACACTTAAGGTGATCGGTCGACGTGATTGACGTGCTGATGCAAACGAAGACACCTCATGCTTTTCAAAAACCACACTCATTTTCATGAGCGACTCCGTGTCGTCACTGCATGAGCCCACAAAACCAATATGCATGAGGGGAAATAGCACAAAATAAACCCTTGAAACGATACAACACACAATGCTGATCACTAGAGCTACACGTCGTTGCATTGAGATATGATCGATATTGTGATAAGGCTTAGTGCACAGCCTTCCATTTAATAATTAAATATATGTGCTAGTGAGAGAAACGTGGCATTTACACGTTTTAGCTCATTATACATTAATTTTCTCTGAATCAAATCATTCGAAACAGCGCATAATTTTAATAAACTGTTAAAATAAAAGCTCAATGGTATACCATTTGAAAATAAATTATTATTAAAAGTATTAGTATTGTAATTTTATTTAGAATTTTAATTTTTACAGTACAAATTTTAACATTTCCGATTTTATTTAAATTATATACTAAATAGCAATTAAAACAAAACGATAATTAAAAATGTATTTTTAAAATGCCTTTTTAAAAATGTATTTGTTATTTCTATGCAGATGCATTTAACAAAAAAATTATTTCACTCATTCCAGAATGATTTAATCATAACACAAATAGCTATTCAAGCCATTCAATGTATATCTCAATATATGAAAAACAAGGGTTTATTTTGCACAAGCCTGTACATCATTGCACTTAATGGACGTCTCTTCCTGTCTAAGTGGGCTGTTCTTGGCTCACTTAATTTTATACAATTATACGGTTTGTTGGTCATTATAACTGACAAATCACAAGCAGGTATATTAGTCAAACCCAAAGCCCTGAGGTTGACAAGCTCATCTCACCTATGCTGGAGTCGGCGACCCTCCGGCGGTGAGGATTGTAGAACTGAGAAGGGACTTTCATTCCCGGAGGAGAAAGGCCATCGTTAATATCAGCGGGCATGAGCTGCGGCTAAACACAACATAACAGTGTTCAGTGAAGACGGACTGAAACCCAAAACTGCTCAACTACTTAAAAACAGTTCATTACCTGAGTAACGGGGTATCCTCTTTCAGATTTCCCTGCAAAAGACACAAGAAACTCTTATATTCAGCCAAACTGTTCAAGTATTACACTTGGATTACCAATGCCTAGGCCTGCAGGGAATCTGAAGTGAATTTCTGTTGTTGTTTACATTTTTGTGCTGCTGAGAAATCTGGAAATGCACTGAACATGTCAACATGTTTCAACCGTTTAACTTCCGTAATGTGGCAAAACATGAATTTTGAATAGAAAAGGCAAGAATATATTTGATTAGATCTGGAATTGATTGAATAAAGTTAGTCTAGTTTGCCTTTAAATACAGTAACAGAGCTATAAAACAACTAGGTACTAGTAAACTAACATTACAACAAATGAATGCATTACAATTTCTCCAGTCCAGTCACAGGATTTACTGGAAATAATTTTATATTTGAATTCAATTATACTTTAATTTAAAAATAAAAAATAAAAAATGTATATATATATATATATATATAAAAATATAAACCATATACATAAATAAATAAATAATGTGTGTGTGTATGTATGTATGTATGTATATATATGTATGTATGATATATAATATAATATGTGTATGTATGTATGTATGTATGTATGTATATATATATAAAAAAAATACATACACATGCATGTATATATTTAAGAAAAATATGTTACGTTTACATATTAAATATATTTATATATGATATAATTTATATGAATATAAATATATACATGTACATAGGGCTGGGCGATATTACGATATATATCGGATGGACGAAATAAAATGTCTATCGTTTCATATTATGCTCTATTGTTTATTTCGTGGTGTCGCAAAATACATTGTTTACGGTAATACTTTTTCATCATTTGGATGACTGCGTGAAGAGTAGACACAGAAGCAGGTGGCTCCGAGTAGGAGCACGATCAGACACGACAAAACAAGGAGCTAGTTCCTAAACCAGGGACTACATCTGTAGCACGGACACGTGTTTTTAAGCACTGCAGTTTTAAAACAACCGATTTTAAGCCGTTGAAACACAAACAACAGAGCTAACGTTATATGCGTGCGCCGTCTCTGTTTCTGTGTGAGAGGACCGCGCTTTTTTTTTTGCCGCTTTATTGGCTTTGAACGATTACATAAACACACTTGTATGCGTAAGAATCCCTGTCTTTGCAAGTATCCTCATAAACACAGTGATTTAGGTCTTAAGAGAGAGTAAACAGCTGAAAAAAATGCATGTGTAACAGTATATTGGATCCGGACTTCGGTCTTAAAGGGGAAGCGCTCCAATATTCGTCTGCCGTTAATCAAACAATCTCTCACTGCTCTTGACTATATCAATTTTGTAACTTTAATAAGAATAAATTAAAAATAATAATATATTTATATATAGCCTATGTATAGAATCTATACATAATACACATGTTAATTATATCTAATTAACACAGTGAAGACTAATTAATTTACACAATGTGTAGCGTTTCTTATTTATGTAGGTTTTTGTCCTATTGCTTGCAATTAGATTCTTATCCTTATTTCATCACTGATTGTTTATCTTCAGTGAGCTTGAGTTTTTTGGGGTTTTTTTTGTATTCAATTAAATTTAATTTGATATTGACATTGGTGACAAGGATTATGAAAATTCTATGGAATCAAAGATCACAATTTTTTTTTTTTTTAAAACTATACCGTGATATATATTGTTATCGTGATATAGAATTAGTCATACCGTGATATAAGATTTTGGTCATATCGCCCACCCCTACATGTACATACATGTAAATATTTTCAAAATATATGCTGTATGTGTGTCTTTATATATACATAATAAATATACACAGTACACACATCGAGATACTTTTATAACTTTTGTTAATATTTTTTGTTTAATACAAATAGCTATATATTTATACAGCAGTATAACTGAGGTACTAGTAAACTATCACTACATGAAATATGAATGAGCATGGGTTGGAGGGGGAGTGTGGTTTGTGATTTATTCATTGACTGATAAAGACGGTCTGAGGGTTGCTGGACTCCATCTGTCTGCGTGTGACCTCCACTGGCTGAGGTGCAGCGTTTATGGCTTTAAGACTGGGCACAAACAACAAATCGCCCCATTATAAATGCCTAAGTGGTAATTAGTTCAAAAGCTACCCCCACCCGGCTGTAAAGCCCAGAGCGGGCCGGTTAGGCACGTGGATTAACCCCCTCCAAATCCCAGCGTGACCTAAACCTGCTCAGGACAGCAGGCAATGCACGGGTTTGTGTGCTCATGTGTGGTTAAACTTCAGACGCTGATCTGCAGCGGAAATGAGGTCAGATTTGATGTATAGTGCATCACTAACAAACAACAACAAAGAAACCACACCTCATGCATGAAAATATGATCTACGATTATAAAAAAAACCCTCATAATAGTCTAAATTTAGCTGTTAAATGAAATCCAAGTTGTGCATTAACTTACCGTCAATCTCTAAATTGTACATGCCGTCGTGTTCAGGGTAGTGAGGACCATCTCCATACATCTAACACATAAAAACACACAATAATACATTATAAATTCATGATCAGCAGCACTGAGTATGCAAATTTTAAGTAATTACATCATAAAATATCAACATTAAAGAAAGTTAACATTAACTTAAAAATTCCTCTTCAGTCCATTTATGTACATAAAAATATAAAATTAAAAAAGATATTTTTTATTATTTATTAGGGGTGGCACGGTACATGTATTCATACTGAACCGTCACGGTACGGACATCTCGGTTCAGTGCATGAGGCCTTACAACGAATACAGGCAATTCACCCCAATCCAGAAGGGGGCGCCGCAGCAATGCAACACTGTTTGATAACCACCAGTAGAAGAACAGCGAATGCCGTGAGTTGCGCGCTTGAAAACAAAGCCCCCTAGACAGTGACCATGTACTGATTCTGAACGCGTCTCTCACATAGACTGACAGAGGAGTACACTTAAAGGCTTGTGCACTCAACTGTTTGCGAAATGGAGCTTTGTGCTCGTGTATCCTAGCTCTCTCATTCGGCATAAATCCAAATATTCCGTAATATTTCCATATTTGCGATGTAACGTATCTGAATGCGAAACTATTATTTATTATGTAAATGATAGGCTTTGTACTTCAGTTGCGTTCCAGCGTTGACACAGAGCCGGGCGCGCTGATGTTTGGTTCACTGTATTTTATTTTGATAAAGTACCAACTGTTCTGTCAAGTTAGCAATGCTGGAACTGATGTGTGTGTGTGTGCCTGTGCGTTTGCGTGCGCGTGTGTGTGAACGCTTCAACTGTTTCCTTATACCAGCAGAATCAACTTTAAACACTTATTGTCTTATTAATAATGCATCACTGTATAAAGGTCTGCTTTTATTTGGGTACACTCACAATGAAAACAAAATAAAGAAAACAAATAGAATCGCTTTCTGCCATTTGAGTTTCCTTTCTGTGAACAAATTAAGCCCGTCACAAAAATTAACTGAAACCTATAGGCTATGTTACGTGTCACACTGTTTTTTTCCCTTGCTTATCTGTAAACTAAATCAAATACTTCAAGAATTTATTCCTTATATATATATATATATATAACAATGTAATACTATTTAGTATTTTCACATCTAGGTGGAAAAAATAGTAATTTGTACTACTGTCTGTTCAAAATAAATGAAAAGAAAATTATTTATCTATTAAACTATTTATTTACATTTTATTGTAAATTATATTTAAATAAAAAAAAATTGCTTAAACTTAATATAATTTTTATATATTGAGTAGGTTTATATACGGCTATAAAATTAGGTAATTTATTTATATTAAAATTTTTCGCTTCAATTTTTTTTAATTAAAATACATTTTATGCTACTTTAATATTTTTAAATATAAATATATATATACAATTTTTTATTGAAAATATATTTTTTAAATATAGTCTATTAAAACATTCTTAAAATTCTATATGTATGTATATGTGTATATGTATGTGTATATGTATATGTGTATATGTATGTGTATATGTGTATGTGTATATGTATGTGTATATGTATATGTGTATATGTATGTGTATATGTGTATGTGTATATGTATACATACACACAGTATTTTTTTTCTCCTGTAAAAATGTATTTTTTCATATCAATGAGCAGCAGGGGGGAAAAAAACCTGTTTAATATTAAAGTTCAAAGAGAAATTGTCATGAAAAATGTTGGCACCTTGACTAAAATTACAGCCTGCTTGCTTGTGAGCAAAATAGGTCACGGAGAGAATAGGACGCATCATTCACACACGTGATGCGTCTAACATTCATGAAGTCTGACAGGTGAGAGATCAGCGCTAAACAGGGCAGGTAAACATGAGCATCGCTAACAATGGCCGGCTAATCTCAGCCACTGACCGACTGGCCTACAAACACGCGTCTGCTGACCTTCCCATCTACAGCTACACGCAGCTCTGCTTTAAACAAACCATCAGAAGTCACAACACGAGACATCCTGAAGTGTACTAGATATCGGGTTTGTTTCTTTTAGGGATTAAGCAAAGCATCACAAGACACTCTGTCCTCCCTCACAGGCCCAGCTTCACTAATTTCAGCATTTCATCAGAGTCTGCGTGCGATTATGACAGAGTAAATGCACATGTGTATGTTTTCGTACCCGTGCGCCGAATGCGGGACCGTTTGGTTCTCCTGAAGCCCAAGAGCCGGAGCCACTTCTTTCATCTAAACCTGAAAAACAAACAAACATTATCAATACTTAGAACTACATATGCACTGATATAGAACTGATGGCTGATAATCAATAATTATGAATTTGATATTATAAATGTATACTGTTTTATCTACACTAATGTTCAAAAACAAGAATTTTAATGTTTTTGAGTCTCTTCTGCTCCACAAGGCTGCATTTGTTTGTTCAGAAAATTCTAAAATATTATTACCATTTAAAACAACTCTTTTCTATGTGAATATATTGTAAAATGTAATTGATTCCTGTGATCAAAGCTGTATTTTCAGCATCATTACTCCAGTCTTCAGTGTCACATGATCTTCAGAAATCATTCTAATATGCTGATTTGCTGCTCAAGAAACATTTCTGATTATTATCAATGTTGGAAACAGTTAGAAACTGTGATGCATTTTATTTTTCAGGATTCTTTGATGAATAGAAAGTTCAAAAGAACAGCATTTATTTGAAAAATAAATCTTTTGCCACATAAATGTATTTACTGTCACTTCTAATAAATTTAATGCAGCCTTAATGAATAAATGCAATAATTTCCTTATTCTTTAAAAAAAAAAAAAAAAAAACTAGTGTATTTTTAAAATGCATCTACTTGATCTCCAATTAAATATAGCATATACCACAAACAACATCAATGCACTGCAGAAAAGACAAATAACCATTTTATATTTGAAAACATGCCACAGAAAATTAAATATGTTTGTGCAAAACTAATAATTGACTCGTCAGTTGTTTGCATGCACGACTAGTAAACTAATAAGCCTTAACGAAGCCCTGTATTCTTAGGCTAATTTCAGGTTGACGAGACAAGCTTCTTAAGCCTCTTTCACACGAGGTTGTTCAGACACAACAGATTTCGTGTGTTAAATCGCTCTCATATTCTGTGTTTATCAGCATTATCAGGTCAGGCAATGACCCGACTGAAGCTCGATGGTCGAAACTGCGTCTGTATCTGCCATCTTTACCAGCTGATGTGTGATTTGACAAGTCAAGCAAACCTCAAAGGTTTCGAAACCACAAATGTCAAATGCGACCAAAAGCACAAAGGCTGGAAAGATGCAGAACGGAAGAATTTTAAAGATCGACGGTGCAGAAATTTCCCGAAAACCGTCTCCCCCTTAACGCTCTGGAGAGAAGCAGCTTAATTGTGTGCTGCTTTGCATAATTGTGCATATTAATGAGGTCTCTGCTTATGAATATTCATAATTTTTGTTTTGTTGTCTAATTAAAAAGGGGGAAGGGGGGTGATCATGACAGCGCCGGCGACGGAGCGGAACAGAAGTACAGCGGTCGAGTGAATTACGACTCGAGAGCCATTGGTGTGACAAACGCGATCCGCGGCCGGGGGGGGGGGGGGTCGCAGGCTTGTGTCAGCAAATTCAATAAAACGTCAAGGGAGGACGCAGCAGCACACACTGCCGAGTGCACACTCCACCGACGGAGCAGAACCAGCAAAACAGGAAGAATTATTCAAGCACTGCCGAGACGAGCTGCTCACTGCACACAATGAGGACGGAAATTCATTACGAACGGTATTTTTAACAATGACTGGACTTCCTGTGGCCGGCTAGAGATCGAAACCTAGTGAGACACCATCCACAGAATGAGCTCGTGGAAAAAAATATATACATTCATACATTGCATTCAAAATGAAATAGATATAAAAACAATCTTTATAAATAGTACAAAATACACAGCAAATAAAGTTAATCATAAATGAGTATGAAAGTATGAATTAGTATGAAGTATGAACAGAATCAAAATGCAAAAATAAGAATTTAAATATCAATATTAGCTTATAATCCAATAGTAACTGATTTACTACAAAAATTAAATTACATGCATTTACATTTTTAGATTTGACCACAATTAAGGTAAACAAAATGTAAAAACAGGCAGTTAGTTATATATATGCGTGTGTGTGTGTGTGTGTGTGTCTGTGTCTATCGAAATTAACCGCACATTTTTTTCTGAAATTAATCGCGATTAATCCCACCTAACATTCAAGTTTTTAAATATACTTTTATATTGCAATAATTTCACATTCAATCTTCAAATTAATGTACAAACAACAAAGACAGTATATTTCTTATATTTGTTTAATGGCACCTTTTTTTATGACTGAAGGCCAGTATCACTGATAACAATACTGTCTCTATAAAATTGCCCCCCCCCCTAATATTTAACCATTGACTATAACCATTCAACATTACAGTATAATTGAGAGATCAATTTAACATTTATTATACTTAAAAAATAAAATAATAATTTAAGTGAACTTAAAACTATTTTCACATAAACTTATTATAAAAAATTAAAAATTTACCTGTGCCATTCAGCAGAAATATACTGAAATTGAAATGATCAAACACTAAATTCTAAATAGATGAATTCTTAAAGCTATAAAAGTTGTGAGTGGGGTGGCCAAACCTAGCTCCGCCCCTACGTTGTTACACTGAAAAAAAAAAAATCACCTGTGTTAGCGCACTAATTTTGACACCACTAAAATATTATATATATACACGTATTTTTTTTTTAAGTGCGTTATTAAATTATTAGATTAAACTTAAGTGAACGCTGATTTCGGTTAAGGTAACCAAAACATAAAAATATGCAGTTCAAAATCAATATTGACTAATATTTATCCATAAAGTGCTAAATTATTAATTACCTTAACCGTCATCAAGAATTCATTTAAAGTTCATCAAACAGTAAAAACCGACAGTTAAATATCAATATTGACAAATATATATCCAATATTGATTGATATACTCCAAAAAATAGGTTATTAAATTATTACATTTACATTTACATTTAGTCATTTGGCAGACGCTTTTATCCAAAGCGACTTACAATTGGGGAGTACATAAAGCAATTCATCTTGAAGAGGCAATCAGACAGAGGAAGTGCTCGTAACACCAAGTCTCAGTCATTGTTCAAATAAGTACAAGCTAGCAAGGGAAGGAGAGAAAGATAAAGGGAAATTTTTTTTTATTTTATTTTTTAACAAGTTTAGGATGAAGTCAAGTAGTGCCGAAAGAGATGAGTCTTCAGTTGTTGCTTGAAGATTGACAGGGATCCAGCATTCCGGATAGGGGTGGGAAGATTATTCCACCATCCAGGAATGGTGAATGAGAATGTTCTGGAGAGTGATTTTGAGCCTCTCTGTGATGGTATCACGAGGCGTCGCTCACTAGCAGATCTCAGACTTCTGGAGGGGATGTAGATTTGTAACAGTGCGTGGAAGTAGGAGGGTGCTGAGCCTGTGGTCGTTCTGTATGCAAGCATCAGTGCCTTGAACTTGATGCGAGCTGCCACTGGTAGCCAGTGTAGTGAAATAAAGAGAGGTGTAACATGGGTTCTTTTGGGCTCATTGAAGACCAGTCGTGCTGCTGCATTCTGAATCATTTGTAGAGGTTTGATTGTGTTTGATGGAAGACCAGCCAGAAGGGCATTGCAGTAGTCCAGCCTAGAAACGACAAGGGCCTGAACAAGAAGTTGCGCAGCATGCTCTGTCAGGAAGGGCCTGATTTTTCTGATGTTGTGTAGCGCAAACCTGCAAGATCGAGCAGTCTTTGCAATGTGCTCTTTGAAGGTCAGCTGGTCATCAAAGATTACACCAAGATTTCTGACTGAAGTTGATGGGGTAATTATTGATGTGCCTAATTGAATCGAGAAGTCATGCTGTAGAGTTGGAGTGGCAGGGAAGACAAGAAGCTCAGTCTTTGCCAGGTTGAGCTGTAGGTGATGTTCTTTCATCCATGCCGAGATGTCCGCCAGGCAGCCTGAGATCCGTGCAGCTACCGTTGGATCATCTTCATATTAGATTAACTTTAAGTGAATGCTCGATGATGGTTAATTAAAATATAATAATAGGCAGTTAAATATCAATATTAGCTTATATATGCAATATTATCTGATACGCAATAAAAATAAAGATTAAGTGTATTAAATTATCAGATTAATTGTAAAAGTGATCAAGTGTTCACTTAATCAAAATGTAAAACAATATCAATATTATAATATATATCATATACAAATATTCTACAAAATAAATAAAATAATCAAACTTTAAACAAGTATATTGTGCATCCCTAGATAGGATGCTGCCTATGTAGGCAATGAAAGGCAAGGCAGCTCACTAATTGTGGGTAATGTTAAGCAAGAGGACTTGTTGACATCAGCCTAACAAGAAAGTCATTTTAGAGGAGCAGGTTATTATATTTCAATAAAATTATGAAGACTTGTCAAATAACGTGAACAGATGAATAAGAATGTGTATTAATACCAGCAAGTATGGTCAATTTTGATCCTGATCATGAGTTTTTGATGTAGAGGGAAGTGAGATTGGTATTTACAGCGATCCGTGGCGGGTGGGAGAGAAAGACAGAGATGAAAGACAGCTAATACTGTGAAATATGGCGCGAAAACAACAGGAGGGTGATGACATATCAGCACAGTATGAAAAAAACCTCAAAAATAGAGGTGATCCATATTCATAAGCGCACTGAATATTCACTCCAATTAACAGAACTGATTAGTGGGTGGAAAAGTGAGAAATTCATTCAGAAAAAGGCCCTTTTCCTCTCCAGACGGTCATAAAAATCTCTTTACATTAAAAGCAAACGGCTGGAGTTATGAGACATTCCCCTCCGCACCTGAATAAACAAAACTTTGCTCCACGAGCCCAATAAAAAGCATCTGCTGCGTGTTTGGGCGTCTAATGCCTCCAGATGATCCACAGAGGCCAGCGACCTCTCCAAACCACAACCACGCTTTATGTACACCGCAAACAGGTAGAGCTGGCCGACGTGCACGATTTCAGAAAAAGAGTCAAAGCTATCAAACAAATCAGATCAAAGTTTAGGAATGATGTTGTGTTATATTTGTCTAAGTTCCAGCTCTGCTTACTCAGCCTATTAAAACTCTCCTGAAGGAGGTCAGATGCGTGACGTTCACTTGTTAGAGAAGGAAAAGCAGCGTCTGCGAAATGATGTAAAACAGGTGATTACTTTCAATCAGAGGAATCATTATTTTAACCAAACGGTCACTGTACCCAAGTGAACTAAAAATGTTTAAATAAATAAATAAAACATAAAAAAATCAGTAAAAATCAAGACATGTTTTGAAACTGAACACAAGTAATGCAAAAAATATAAAATATGATCAAAAATAGTGGTAATCAAATAAATGCATTTTTTCACATGCATTTGATTAACACCGTTTTTGATCATATTTTATATTTGTTGATAATTATATTTGAATTAAATGGGTAAAATTCAATTATAATAATTAAATACAAATAATTAACATTAAATAAACTTAAAACAGACAACTAATCACAGGGAACTCTTATTGATAAACTAAATTACAAATAAATTACTAAATTGGTAAAATTGTATGAATTCAACTGATTAGACATCCTATATAATTACAGAACTTAAACCATTACATTTAGTTAAAGCATTAAACAAGATATTAAGATAATATTAGATATTAAATAGATAAATAAGATAATATTAAAATAATTATAATTAACACTGTTATTGAAAGAAATAATACATTATTAATAGTAAATTAAAGTTTTATGAATTCAACTGATTAGACATTCTTTTCAATTAATACAATTTATTTCAACCATTAAAACAAGATCTAAAAAATATTAACACAGAAAATAAGGACTTTTGGAAAAAAATACAACAGATTTTTAAATGCATTTCACAAGGCCCTACGCAAGTGTAGACCGGCATTTTGAGTTGATTAAATCATAAAACAGTACAATTCAAATAAATAATTTTTAAAATCTAGATAAAGCACTTACTAAAAAAGATGAACCCTCTTTTTATATATTAAAAGATTTTGTTTACCTGCATGTCATGTGACCATTAACCAATATCAGATAATCATGAACTATTGAAAATTGATAAGTAAACATTTCAAGTAAATACTTTTCAAGTAACTTCAAGTAATATTTTAGGTTACTGGGTTCAGCTGACAAAAACATTTAAGAAACCTTGGACCAGAATGACTTAAACCGCAATATCAACCATAAGCATTTTAACGGCAGGCAGAAACCTCCAAACCCTTTGTATTTTTGAAGCGTGTAAACTTTGTAATTTGCACTTTGACACCTGTTTTCAAAAGTTTGCATTTTCAGACCCCCAAATTGCAATTGTTTTGTAAATAAACGGTCAAAATGACCAAAAAAAAAAGCTTTTTGTTTGTTGGTTTTATTTGAAAATAAATTGTGTCTTGTAAACACCTCCTAACTGAAGCCCAGTAGAACTTATGATCATTAATGAGGCATTTACATGACACCATTTTCAACAAAAACAGAAAACGTATGCGTTTTGGCCATGCATTTACACAACATCAGCATTTTGGGGGTCTTAAAGGGGAGTTCACCCAAAAATAAACGTTTTGTTATCATTTACTCACCCTCAAGTTGATCCAAACCTGTATGAATTTCATTCTTCTGCTGAACAAAAAAAGATGATATTCTGAAGAATGTTTCATTTTTTTCAAAACTGTTTGTTACAAACATGTTAAAAACTTTCTTCAAAATATCTTCCCTTGAGTTCAGCATAAGAAAGAAATTTATACAGGATTGGAACAACTTGAGGGTGAGTAAATGTTTTTAAAAGAAGGTTCAAAGCGCATTTAGTTTTTTATAACATAAAAATTATATGGGTGCATTTTGTATCAAAAAAATCTAGACATTTGATCACAGAGCAGGTTGTAGTTCTTCATTTATGAGCAGATGAATCACGGCCGTCCTGTTGTGTCATCCTATGCTCCACGCTACCTGCCCGCGTAGACACGCTAATTACACGGCACATCAGAGGCGTTAGCCGCGGCCGCGGAAGACTTTCTGTCCCGAGGGGATCATGAGTGAGTCGTGAGCTCAGAGTGACTCAGGACAGATACATTCACACACAAAGACAGACAGCAGAGCTATAATTATGAGGAGAGAAACACCGAGCCGAACGAGTCACGCTTGAGTCACGACTACAAGGGTCCCAGATACATAAACACATCAAAACATCGTGTTCAAGAGATACAGCCTCTGAAACAAACACCATTTCTTACTAGATCTCACTCCATCTGACTCATACACATATCTCAGGTTATTTAGTCTGCATATCGAAAGTCTTAGTAGAGTATATGACATCGGTCTTGTTATTTAGGGATGGGTGCTATATCAAATATTTACAATATGTGAGATGATTTACATGATATAAAATCAAGAAACACAGTGAATGTTGATATATAAGATTTCTCTGCAAAAACTGATTTTTACAATATTGCATTGAATATTTTCAACCAGTATTGCAATAATGGCTGTGTGGCCTAAATGATGAGTCAGAAAAAAAAACCCCACTTCAGAGCAAATACATTAAAAATAAACATTAATATTTACTTTATTATTTTTTAAAGTATATTTCAGGTCAAATTGGACTAGAATGAAATAAATCGCAATATTTACCATAAATATTTTGAAGCATGCAAAATGCCAGGCCAAAAAAAAAAGTCCACAAGTGTGAAAATTGGACAAAAAAAAATAAAACATGATTTATTGCTAGTTCTTACTCATAAGCATATCTCAGGTCATTTTAATGCAGTCTGCATATTAAAAGTCTTAGTAAAGTATATAATATCAGCCTTGTTATTTAAGGATATTGAGTATTTACAATATGTGCAATGAGTTTGGTGATATAAAATCAAGAAAAGCAATTATCGCCAGTGTAAGTTGGTAATTTGACAAGCTGAAATTTCCTATAGAATTCTCTTAGTGTTCATTTAGCAAAACCCTTTTGCTTTTTACAATATTTTGTTTCTTGCATTGAACATTTTCAATCAGCTGTTTGGCCTCAGTGACGAGTCAAAAGAAAAACATCTGAAGTCCTTTCAGAGCAAATACATGAAGTGATTCGCTGAATGTTGTTGCTTTAGCAGCAAGATGATTCTTCTTTCCTACACATGAAAACTCTTTGCATTTCTCTGTATTTTTAACTCAAGTTCTGCTGTTATAAATATCTCACTTATTCTCAGTTTCAGGTACTCAGTAAATGAAACTGTGGCCGGTGAAACACGCAAACGGCCTCAAACTTCAGAGCAAATCCTACTTCTCGCTGCATCTTTGTGACATAAAACACAATAAACTCCCTCTCAAATCAACACAGAATGTCAAGCAATCGACTAATAAATTACAAAGCGCAAACACTGGGCAGGACGTTTCACTTGCTATTCAAAGTCACAGAAAAAAAGGCTAAAAGAAAGCATGTGGTTTTAGTCTTTGATGAGCAGATACATCTCGGCTGGATTCAGTCATAACACTCATATTCTCTCAATCAGCGCGATGGGAGTGCCGTGCTGAAACCATACGCTTCTCCACATGGCATCTATTGAGTTATGAAGAACTTTTGTCCTTTGTGTGGAGGATTGTGCCGTTCGGACAAAGACACCAACCGTCTCTCTTAGAGGAGAGCGTCCCCGGACCGGATCTGATTTCAAACAGAGCCGCTCACACTAGATTAAAAGAGACAGTTCACCCAAAAACCAGAGCGAATAAAAGTCGACAGAATATTCATGTCATTCTAAACCTGTATGACTTACTTTCATCAGAAAAACACAAAAGAAGATATTCTGATAACCGTTGGAGTCCAAACAACATTGGACACTATTAGGGATGGGTATCGTTTACATTTTATCGATACTGATACCAATACCGGTACTTTTCAATACTATTTGGTGCAAAAAGATATGATGTGAAAAGTTATTTTATTACTGCTGAACTGTAGCAACTGTATTAAAGTTCTTCAGACAAGAGCAGTGAGTTATTTTTCTCTTAGCGTTTTATTTTATTAACATTGAAGGAATAGTTCATCATTTACTCACTCTCAAGTTGTTTTAAACCTGAATGAGTTTCTTTCTTCTGTTGAACACAAAATAAGTTATTTTGAAGAATGTGGGAAGCCAAACAGCTGCTGGTCCCCAGTGACTTACATATTTTTTTCCTACTATCAAAGTCAGTGGGGACCAGCAACTGTTTGGTTGCCAACATTCTTCAAAATATCTTCTTTTGTGTTCAGCACAAGAAAGAAATTAATACAGGTTTGGTACAACATGACAGTGAGTAAATAATGACAGAATTTTAATTTTTGGGTGAACTATGCCTTTAATGACAATCGGCAGCATGTTTAGTACTGTCGCTTTAAGAGCTGCACGCGTCTGTTTCTCTCTCAACTGTTTACTTTCACTTTAGACATAACTAACTGTGTTTATATGTAAACCTTGTGTGATTTTGACAGTATTAGCGCAATCAGACGATAACTAAGATAGCTAAGTAATCAGGTGCTGTTTGATTGGCCTTGTACGCACGCTTCAGTGTACGCGCTCTGAATAAGTGGACGTCAGAACAGCACGTGAATGAAATGTTTAACCAGCAAGGCTTTAAAGCACACGCAAATAATGTACTTTTGTGATTGCTAATAAGTGCAGTGTCTCGTGAGTGTAACTCAACCACTGAATCAACATTTGATGTGAATGTGTCTCACGAGTTGGAGCTGGAGCTGGGAGACAATAGTAAATACAGTGCATTGCTTGAGGTAGATGTGCTTTGTTAGTAAATGTTTCATTATATTACTGGTGTTGCCTCATCTGTTCACTATTACACTACTGCATATATTGCATCTGACACTGGTGTCGGTCACATGTGCATCAGTGAAGGAAAATAACAAGCAGCAGCTTCTAATTCGTCATTAACATTGAAGTATACGGAGATAAAACAACGCAAGTATCGATAACAGTATCGTTTGTCCTGAAGCTTATCGGTAGTCTGGCATTGACCCAATTACGTACCGGTCCAAAAAAATACCAGTTCTCGATACCCATCCCTAGACACCATTGACTTTCATTGACAAGAACAGGACATTATGAAATCTGTTTTATTATTTCCCAAATTCAAGGTTTTTCCCATTTTAATTGGTCCAACTTTTTTAATTTAATGGTTTAATAAATATTTAGTAATCAAAAAGCATGTCTAATTAATTAAAATCATAAAATGTATACAATTTTAGAACCATTAAAAATTTAAAAAGAATTACATTTTTAGGGCCCTATGAAATCAGTTTTATTTTTTTCCCAAAATTTTACTTTATCTTACCCAAATTTAGTTTTTTTACCATTTAAATTTTTCTGGATTCCTTGTTAATGGTTTAACACATTTTAATAATCAAAAAGCGTGTTTAATCATTTCATAAAATTTTAACAATTTAATAATTTATTATTTTTCTCAACAATATGGCCCTATGAAATGTTTTATTTTTCAAAAAAAATTCAGAAAGTGTTTATTGTTTTTATTTTTCAGGATTTATGATTTAATACAAATGTATTATGAAAAACAGTGATAATCAAATGAAGGCATAAAACATTTTAAGGTTTTAAACTTTAATGGCATGACAATTTAAAAATGTATTTTATTTTTTGGTGACAGTTGTGTTGTAGAATAGAGGTTTACTTTTAAAATTAAAACACGGAAGAAAAATACTGCAATACTCCTTAACTTGTTTAACCCTTTAACGCGTACGATCACACCGGTGTGATCAGTCTTGGCCGGTCCCTGAAGCGTACGATCACACCGGTGTGATTAGAACATTCAGTGCGTCACGTCATCAACTGCTGAATTCAAATCTGCTTTCGCGCGTTGACTGGCGCGGAGCCAGATCGCACGCGCTGAGCGCTTGTCATTATCACAAATACTCAGTGTTTTCAATCATATAATGCTTATTTTAGGTTTCAGACAGTTAAATACACATAAGTGCTAGCAAAACCATACATTTATAGTTTGTAAAATATGCACTGATATCTATGAAAGCACCAATAATGATCCTTACAAACATAATCTGACGACGTGTTTTACTGATATCATATACAGCTTGTGTAAATAACTTTAAAGTTTACTCTGCTCTTCTCCCAGTTTACCGGAGACTTACTTTAACGTGTTTCGGGAGGAGAGGATGAATTTACGTGTTGTTAATCCCACAGCTCGGATTCAGCGCGAACAAACATGGCGGCGCCCATCACCCGGTATAGATCAACTAACATGGTCATTATAAAAGTGTTTAAACTACCAAATACATTATATTGCACATATTTCAGAAACGGAATATCAGATATTTCATAATATAGTGAGTATGTTTGTGAATATTAATAATAAAAAAAGGAAAAACGAAATAAAAGCGATCCATGTGTCATACAGCGCTATTATGGCTGCGGTGTGTCACATGACAAGCATGACGCGTCGCCATGGAAACAATAATGCTAAACAATCTAAAATAACGGTCGCCTGAAAAAACTCACGCTGGGGGCTCAGATAGAATATTTTAAACTCACGTGTGAAAGGGTTAAAGGGATAGTTCACCCAAAAATGAAAAGTAGTCAAAGATTTCCTCACCCTCAGGGCATCCTAGGCATGTCTGACATTCCTCTTTCAGACGAACACATTCAGAGTTATATTCCACATTGTCCTGTCTGTTCCAATCTGTATAATTGCAGTGAATGGTGCCCCTGTTTCTGAATACGAAAAAAAAGTATCCATCCATCATAAAACTACTCCACACGGCTCCGGGGTGTTAATAAAGGCCTTCTGAAGCGAAACGATGCGTTAGTTTAAGAAAAATGTAGATTCTTAAAACTTTATAAACTATAATGTGCAGCTTCCGGTCTCTCAAGCAGGCGGCCTTCACGACAAGGCGGTCGAACGCATGACATAGGCGTAACATAAGATCCGGAAAGAAGACTGTAGTCTCACGAGAACCAAGTTTTGTATACAGCACAGGGAATCCATTACCCCTTTTCCACCAAGGCAGTTCCAGTGCTGGTTCGGAGCCAGAGACTAGTTTCAAACCGGTTCTTTGTTTTTCGACACCCAAAGCACCAGCTCCGAACCAGGAAAAGTGGTTCGTAAGTAGCACCAAAACATTGCTGGGCTAGAAGGAAGAACCGCTTGCGTCAGGGGCTGGGGGCGGAGTTACCGTGACCAACAAGACGAACAGAAACTTTGTTGGATGTTTGGATGCCGATGTAGGTTCGCAAAGCCATGAACATCAATAGCA
Source organism: Schizothorax lantsangensis (assembly GCA_027422415.1). Taxonomy (NCBI): domain Eukaryota; kingdom Metazoa; phylum Chordata; class Actinopteri; order Cypriniformes; family Cyprinidae; genus Schizothorax; species Schizothorax lantsangensis. The sequence goes on from CM049845.1 coordinate 36,958,786, forward strand.
ACGCAACGTCTGCCATTGTTGATAGTTTGTTTAGGCTTGTTCTGGATGGATCGGTGCTGCGCAGACCGTTCGGTGCGAGGCATCGGGGTGCTGTGGGAGCGACTGGAAAGCAGACGGCTCTTTATGCTTTTGGATCGCTCTCGCGGTGCTTTAGTGTGTTGTGTGCCGATCAATCGGTCTGCATGGCGCCGATGCACCTCGAAGTCTGTTATGTTTGGCGCGGCCGCGCTAGTGAAACGAAACATGAAACATATTCAGTGACGTAAGACCTGGCTCTGTATCGGCTCTCTAGCCTGTGGAAAAGCAACCGGTTCTTAAAAGGGCTCGCCAGTCGAACCAACTAAGAACCGGCAATAGCACTGGCTTTGAACTAGCTCCTGGTTCCTGCTGGTGGAAAGGGGGTACATGTGAACAAGTACATTGTATCTGTTTTGATTAAAATGGTGCGTACCCGGGATAAAAGTTGATACCCGGGATGTTTAAATAAGTTTTTGACAGGTGTTTTGTTTTGCTTTCTCCTCTGTGCATCTGCGTTCGTCATGCACTCCCCCGGATCTTACGATCGCCTTTCATACACTTGACCGCCTCGTCGTGAACGCGCCTGCTTGAGAGACCGGAAGCTGCACATTATAGTTTATAAAGTTTTAAGAATCGTCATTTTTCTTAAACTACTGCATCGTTTCGCTTCAGAAGGCCTTTATGATGGATGGATGATGGATGGATACTTTTTTTCGGATTCAGAAACAGGGGCACCATTCACTGCAATTATACAGATTGGAACAGACAGGACAATGTGGAATATAACTCTGAATGTGTTCGTCTGAAAGAGGAATGTCAGACATGCCTAGGATGCCCTGAGGGTGAGGAAATCTTTGGACTACTTTTCATTTTTGGGTGAACTATCCCTTTAAATTTTATTTTATATTAGTATTTGTACTTTGAAGTGTATATTCTACAGCACAACAGTAATATATTTCACAATTCACAGCAATGTGGTCACAAATTCATCAAGTTAAACTGAACTTTTATTTTGGCAGGTTGTCATGTAAGACTGATAATTCACATTAAAAGACTTTTTGCAGTTTAATATTTAACAGACACTTGTCCATATAATGAATTGATCAAGCCCTAATTTTTATTTATTCATTGATTTAAAAAAATCTTAATAATTTAAATAAAATTAAAAAAATGTCCAAGTTCTATGTTATACAGTTTACCACTAGCAGGAAGATATGACGTCACGGTCTAATGCTTCTGTTTTAGATTAATACAAAATGTGTATATATATATATATATAGTAGTCAACATTTGAAGTGGATCAAAACCTTTCATCAAAGTTGTCCTAAAACCAAAACAATACCCGTTCTTGTCTTAGGACAACTTACTTTGATTAACTTTTGTGATCCACTTCAAATATTGACTACTGTATATAAATACGTACATAAAAACACCAAAATATACCATTTACTCAAGATCTCGGTGACACTACAAAATAAAACAGCGCTCCTTCTGAATTAAAGTTTGTTTTAGTTAAACTGTAAATGGTGAAAAGTCACCCATTCAACCGAAAAACCTCTGATTTTAATCAAAAAGAACGCGATTTCTGAATGTCTATAATGAAGAGACTCCATTTGGGTGAGGCGGTGCAGTTGGCGGGGGCTGTTTTGCGTGTTGTTTTAATGTTTGTTGACATTGTTTGCAGGGGTGAGAGGACGACTATCATTTCCCATCATCCCCTCCTCCCCCATGATGGAGGGTCGACAGCTGAGAACATGAAACAGCGAGAGCAGGACGCATCAGAATGACGAGGATCAAACAGGCTTCGCAAACACTCAGACTCTAACGACATCGACACGTGTGCCACGCAAGAAAGTTCTGCATGTGGGATTTACCATGTTAAAAAAGAGTGAAAGCCATCTGCAGATTATATCATTTTCTCTGTATCCTGAATCAGTCGTTTCTATAATCAGAGTAGTAATAAAAGTCAAAGTGAGCGAATTTAAATTGCCTACCAAACTGACTGCTGGGTAAAGTAGGGCCTCGGTTCTTCCCGTTTGACACCGGATGAGGAAACATCTACCGAAGAGAGAAAAAATTATATTAGCAGAGAAAATACACACCATTGCTTCAAAAAAACAAACCAACATTATATGCGTATTACAGATCTTATGCATCAGTAATAGTTGACAAATAACATTAATTAAATTTTATTTTTCAATATTTATTTATTTGTTTTATTTTATTTTTTCCAGGTTAAAATTAAGTGTAAATTAAATTTTTGTTGTTTAATTACAGAGTTTATAAACTATAATTGTATTGTTATAATTTAATTATAAGAGTTTATACTAAATCTATTAAGTAATAAACATTAACAAATTAAGGAAAGTTTATATTAGGGGTATTATTGGTTATCTAAAACCAAAACCTAAAAAATTTTTTTTTTTTAAAAAAAAGTACTTGAAACAAATGTTAACTGAATAAAGTAAAATATAAAAAATGCAAGGCAACATTTCTCATTTTCATTTAGTTTAACATATAGGCCTACTAAAATTAGGTAAAACTGGAAAAATAATTAATGACCATATAGACTAAATCTACTAAAAAATGACAAAAACACATCAAAATTACGCATAACTTTAACTAAAATTCAAACGAAAATATAAATAAAAGTATAAAATCTCCTTTTTAAAAATTAATAAAAACTATAATAGTATCTTAGTAACACAGGTATATCTATATCTATCTATCTATCTATCTATCTATATATATCTATATCTATATCTATATCTATATATATACACACAAAAACATTAATATATACATATTTTCATATACATTTTCTATTTTTATATTATATATTTTGTTTTCATTTTGTGTCTATAACACTTCAATTATGAAGTAAAAAAGGCAATAATAATACTAATAATAAAAGGTACAATATAATAAAAACACGTGTGTGGCCTAACAACGGCCTTTAGTTATGACTACCATACAACACAGTCACAACACAGCAGTTTCTTGCACCTCATTGCATGTCACACTGCTTGACATTTGATGTCAACTATCCATAAATATCTGTTTTTAAAACCAGCAGAAGAGTCTCTTTGACTTACAACGCTGAAATCCAACAAGTCGTTCAGCTCCATGTCGGTCCCCACCGTCACCATCCTGATCCTGTGTGTTCTTGATCTGTTTCTCTCGCTCGACGTCTTCTCGCTTTCTCTCTCAGCTCAAACAGGTTTATGATCCTGCAGGGAAGGAGATGCATAATAGACAAGCATGCTTTCAGATCATCTATGAACTCTGGGTCTAGTAATCAAATCTGACGTGAATGCATATGATCCAAAATAATCCGACTGCCGCTTCCATCTGAAGAACTACTCTACATTACAGACCTGCTGTAATAGTGTGTTTTCCCAGAATGCACCACATCTGAACTCGGTTAACCACCAAAAGAGACCACCAGCGAGTCTCCAGTCCAGCGCTCGAGAAATAACCACCCACTTACCCACACCTAGAGTATGGGAACTAGTTAGTTGCAAAAACAACCATGATTCCTGGAATTAAACAATGCATGTGTAACATTTCCATAGCGTGAAATATCAAGTTTATTTCTATACGTGAAACATTTTTTTTTTATAAATAATAGGGATGCAAGCTCTTATATATAACATTTTGTTTTAATTTCTATGCAACACATGCTTTTCAATCTGAAATATTTGAAAAAAAAAAAAATTGCAGCTTTCAGAAGACAAATGTCACGTCAGGCAAAACCAAACAAAGCGCTGCGATTTTACACTTTTCCTTAATTCATGAAGCAACTCATTAAACATCAGCACTGCATCACACAGACACAAGAAAAGTGAGAAGCCTTTTCCAAAAATACTTTCGTCATCATGACTGTGCCAACAACACCTTCACTGGAATCATAATCAGCACCTCTATTGATGATCAACAGGTAGATGATTGAAACATTAAAGATCACAAATGCTACAATGAAGCCAGCACAATAATGGATTTACTTTCACTTTTGGGATGCACAGTTTACACTGACAAAAGAATATTAAAAAGTGCTTGGGGCATGTAGCATGGAAACACCATGGTTTTGAGCATGTAGTATGATTATGCTGTGATGTTTTTAAATGCAGCCTCACCAAGGCTCCATATATTTGTTCAAAAATACAGTACAATCAGAAAACTGTGAAATATTATTACAATTTCAAATAATTGTTTTACATGTGAATGTGTTAAAAAGTAATTTATTTCTGTGATCAAAGCTGAATTTTCAGCATCATTACTCCAGTCTTCAGTGTCACATGATCTTCAGAAATCATTCTAATATGCTGATTATATCAAGAAATATTTCTGATTATTATCAATGTTGAAAACCATTGTGCTGCCCAATATTTTTGTGGAAACTGTGCTACATTTTATTTTTCAGGATTCACAGATGAATAGAAAGTTCAAAAGAACAGCATTTATTTGAAGTTGTCTATTTTGTAACATTATAAACGTCTTTACTGTCACTTTTGATCCATTTTAATGCATCCTTGATGAATAAAAGTATTCATTTCTTTTAAAAAATACCAGATTTGACCTAAATGCTTGAACAGTAGCGTCTGCAATGGAAATACCATGGTTTTGAGAGCAAACAACATTGGGAATAAAATAACAAAAAGTACTATACCACTTTTGAAAATACAGTGTAAATACCATGGAATTTTAGGCTATAAATTTCAAAACAGTGGGTAAAATAATGTTTTTGGGCATGCATTTTAGTATGAATAGATGTATTTTAGCATGAATAGATGTTTTTGACATTTATGGTACATGGCACCTGTGTATGACCATCATTTGGAGTCATTTTGGACATATGTCATGACATTTCTATTGATTTGTTTACTTGTAGCATTCATGTAATATCTTTAAAGAATACAATGTAAACACCACATGAACATTCAGCACCGCTATATTATATATATATGCGCTCTATGTGATAACACTGCACCATGGTGTTACCACAGTACTTCTTCTACAACACGTGCAAATGCAGCATTATAGAACCAACATCCAAACGATGAAAATAATCCATAGGACTCAACACAAGCTAGATCAGCAACAGGCCGAAACACATGAAGACTTCAGGCCACGTTCACCCTAGATAGTGAACAAGACACCCCCCCCCCAACCTCTCCAACACAAAGAAACACACGGTCCTCGACACAAAGTTTGAAAACTACACAAGAACAACAAGAAACACACCATATGGGAGAATAGAGATAATCAGAGTATGTAAACAACTCCACTAGTTTTCCAAACAAGAAAAGATAGGAAAGCCATTCCAAAAGTGGAAAAAGGAAAAGTTATTTCCCAAGAAAAGTCAAATAAACAGACCAGGACATTAGAAGAACTACAAATAGGGAGTAAACTCAAAACACAACAAATGTAAAACGCATCAACCGAACTTCACAGATAACTATTTAACCCAAGTGCAAACTTTCATCTGTTATAACCATCAAAAACTTGAAATACCCTAATTGCAGCAAATATACAAGCGAAAGAGGCAGCAGATGTTCTATAAAGTTGTAAACACACAGTTACTGTGGTAAAAAGGAGCTATACAGTGGGTTTTAAACTTGACATTGTTGCCAGTATTGAACAAAGAAGCCGTTTCCTCTGGACTCGAACCCCGCACACACACCGAGGCTCATAGACAAAACACTTCACACACATTTACGGTGCAAAAAAAAGTTCATTAATCACAACAGACGCGGTAAAGTCAAAACTGTGCACGTTTATGCGTGTAAAATCCGATAAACGCGGTAAATACTCACAGTTCCTCGCGTCACGCGTGCGGCATCCAGCGGGAGAGAATAGCGCTTCAGCCCGAGAGGAAAAACAGAAAAGTTGGGGCACAAAATTTCCCCCCTCCGCGCCTCAGGTCCCGCTAATTCACGGTACAAAACGCGTCCAATTTCCCTGGAAACGCGAACAATCCGCGTCGAGAGTTGTTACAATGTAACCGCGCACAGATGTAACTCTGTCTAAAGTTCTATTCTAATTCTTTTGAGCGCTACAAATGTAACATCTCATCTTCCGAGGAGACATTTTAGCACCGTCCACATTGTCAGCCCCAACAGTGTATCCCTCCGCGCTGAGGAGAGACGTTATAGCGGTGTCCGATTTCAAACGCCCAGAAAACTAGGACTGGGTTTATGACGCGATTACTTTGATATTTACCATACACTCAACACAAATAAACTGCGAAATAACGCGGGCAACAGTATATCTCACTTTATCGTAACATGAGCAGGATTTTGCTGTAAAATGCGCCGTACTAGACTAACCCGCGGAATGAGACGACGCACGGTTAAAGACAGATGGACTGAGAAACAGTGCGAAATGGAGCGATAGACCCAGCGAACTGGCCAATAGGGGTCCAGGAACGTTTGATTGACATATTCGGTGGCCAATGAAAACACGTTTAACACTAAAGCCAAACCTCTCTTCCCTGCACACCCTACCCAGGTTTTAAAAGAATGGCAACAGGAAGCCATGGAATACTGTGTATTTTTTTGTTTTACACGAAACGTTTACCGCTAATTCAGCGGTAGAATCGTGATCGCAGAAATTCATATTTGTTTCAAAATTTCTTCGGATCAAATTAAAATGCTACAGAATAATAACAGCTAGGCACATGTAAAAAAAAAAATTGGCTAGAGCACACTGACAAAAGTACCATGGTATTACCAAGCTGTTTAGGTATCACAGTACCATGATATTCATTGTAATATCATGTAAATATGAGTATGAATAAATATGATAACCATTCAAAACCATGCTATATTATGTGAAAATATAAACAACACTGGTAGCCCACACATCAATAAAAAAATAAAAAAAATCGACCAAATATATATTTAAAATATATGCTAAATATGTGTTGTAAACAGTGAATCTCAATGAAATATATTTTTGAAATTTAAAATATATTTAGTTTCAACCTTCACATACCACAATGTATTTTAGAGGCGAGAAAACATATTTACAATCTTGCAGTTTTAGAATCAGAATCAGAATGTGCTTTATTGGCCAGGTATGTTTACACATACGAGGAATTTGTTATAGTGACAGAAGCTCCACAGTGCAACAGAATGACAGCAACAGGACAGGACAAAGATAATAATTTAAAGCATATTTATTTTAAAAAAATGGCCAGAAAACATATTGGTAGAAAATATATTTAGGTAAATATATTTTGAAAAATATTTTAGTTATATATATATATATATAATATATATATACAGTATCTCACAGAAGTGAGTACACCCCTCACATTTTTGTAAATATTTTATTATATCTTTTCATGTGACAACACTGAAGAAATGACACTTTGCTACAATTTAAAATAGTGAGTGTACAGCTTGTATAACAGTGCAAATTTGCTGTCCTCTCAAAATAACTCAACACACAGCCATTTATGTCTAAACCGCTGGCCACAAAAGTGAGTACACCCCTAAGTGAAAATGTCCAAATTGGGCCCAAAGTGTCAATATTTTGTGTGGCCACCATTATTTTCCAGCACTGCCTTAACCCTCTTGGGCATGGAGCTTCACAGGTTGCCACTGGTGTCCTCTTCCACTCCTCCATGACGACATCACGGAGCTGGTGGATGTTAGAGACCTTGCGCTCCTCCACCTTCCGTTTGAGGATGCCCCACAGATGCTCAATAGGGTTTAGGTCTGGAGACATGCTTGGCCAGTCCATCACCTTTACCCTCAGCTTCTTTAGCAAGGCAGTGATCGTCTTGGAGGTGTGTTTGGGTCGTTATCATGTTGGAATACTGCCCTGCGGCCCAGTCTCCGAAGGGAGGGGATCATGCTCTGCTTCAGTATGTCACAGTACATGTTGGCATTCATGGTTCAACAGTTCAATGAACTGTAGCTCCCCAGTGCCGGCAGCACTCATGCAGCCCCAGTCCATGACACTCCCACCACCATGCTTGACTGTAGGCAAGACACACTTGTCTTTGTACTCCTCACCTGGTTGCCGCCACACATGCTTGACACCATCTGATCCAAATAAGTTTATCTTGGTCTCATCAGACCACAGGACATGGTTCCAGTAATCCATGTCCTTAGTCTGCTTGTCTTCAGCAAACTGTTTGCAGGCTTTCGTGTGCATCATCTTTAGAAGAGGCTTCCTTCTGGGACGACAGCCATGCAGACCAATTTGATGCAGTGTGCGGCGTATGGTCTGAGCACTGACAGGCTGACCCCCCACCCCTTCAACCTCTGCAGCAATGCTGGCAGCACTCATACGTCTATTACCCAAACACAACCTCTGGATATGACGCTGAGCACGTGCACTCAACTTCTTTGGTAGAGCAACGATTCTTTTTTTCAGATCCTCAGAGAGTTCTTTGCCATGAGGTGCCATGTTGAACTTCCAGTGACCAGTATGAGAGAGTGAGAGTGATAACACCAAATTTAACACACCTGCTCCCCATTCACACCTGAGACCTTGTAACACTAACAAGTCACATGACACCGGGGAGAGAAAATGGCTAATTGGGCCCAATTTGGACATTTTCATTTAGGGGTGTACTCACTTTTGTGGCCAGCGGTTTAGACATTAAAGGATTAGTTCACTTTCAAATTAAAAAATTCCTGATAATTTACTCACCCCCATGTCATCCAAGATGTTTATGTATTTCTTTCTTCAGTCGAAAAGAAATTAAGGTTTTTGATGAAAACATTCCAGGAATCTTCTTCATATAGTGCAGTTCAATGGACTCCAAACGGTTGAAGGTCAAAATTACAGTTTCAGTGCAGCTTCAAAGGGCTATAAACGATACCAGACGATGAATAAGGGTCTTATCTAGCGAAACGATTGGTCATTTAAAAAAATAAAATAAAAATGTATATGCTTTATAAACACAAATGCTCGCCTGTTCAGTGATACGCGGTCATGACGTAATGACGTTGAAAAGGTCACGCTTGACGTAGGCAGAAGTACCGAGTCGGTGTTTACAAGTTGAACGTGTAAATACTAAGTCAAACGCCGTTTACAAAAAAAGGGAGTTACAACTCAACGAGTTTACAAGGTAAAACAACGATGTCGGGCGATTTTGAACTTGGAGGAGAAGATGAGATGGAGCCTACGTCAAGCGTTTCAGTGTAATTACGTATTACATGGCGTCATGAACGCGCATCGCAGAACAGGCAAGCATTTGTGTTTATAAAGCATATACATTTAAAAAAAAAAAAAAAAAAAAAATTTTAAATGACCTATCGTTTCACTAGATAAGACCCTTATTCATCGTCTGGTATCGTTTATAGCCCTTTGAAGCTGCACTGAAACTGTAATTTTGACCTTCAACCGTTTGGAGTCCATTGACCTGCACTATATGAAGAAGATTCCTGGAATGTTTTCATCAAAAACCTTAATTTCTTTTCGACTGAAGAAAGAAATACATAAACATCTTGGATGACATGGGGGTGAGTAAATTATCAGGAAATTTTAATTTGAAAGTGAACTAATCCTTTAATGGCTGTGTTGAGTTATTTTGAGCAAATTTGCACTGTTATACAAGCTGTACACTCACTACTTTACATTGTAGCAAAGTGTCATTTCTTCAGTGTTGTCACATGAAAAGATAAAATAAAATATTTACAAAAATGTGAGGGGTGTACTCACTTCTGTGAGATACTGTGTATATATATATATATATATATACAGTAAGTTAAAAAAAAAAAAATATATATATATATATATATATATATAGTATTTACATTTCTTTTCCTCATTAATGACACACAGCACCCCATGACAGAAAAACACAGAATATTTCTTTATTAAAAAAGTCAAATTATTTGCTGTGATCATATATTTAACTCAGGGCCCATTTCTTCTGCCACACTACTATATTGAGAAACCACACACCTGTCTATATGAAATGGTTGTTAAGAAAGGAACTAAATGAGACAGAATTGTGGCACAGTAAACAAAAAAATTCTGCTGCAAAAAGAGCACAGTTAAATAAATGGAAGACGTTTGGGACAAATTGAGTTTATGGGGGAGAAGAGCCTTTATACCTATTGATCCCATGGGAGATGGGAGAAAGTTGTAGAAAGTCTCTTATTTGAGATGGCCCGACGGAAGCCTACAAGACACATATGACATATTGATATGCTTTCAAAAGTCATAAACCTGTTTATTTTTTCACCTTGAGTTTGTTAAAACAGCACGCTGGTGTAAAGGCAGTGTTAGCACTTCCTAAATCTATCTTAGATTTGGAGAGCTGATGCCTTGGATAATCTAAAACTGAATGAGCCATCATCAGAACTGAAGCGAAGCAAATGGCTTCTGGCTGGACTCTGGAGGTGTGAACAGGACTTTCAGGGGCATTAAAGACGAGGAAGCGCCGACATTTGGTGTTGTGGTGGGAAAACAGAAGCTGCACCTCGGCCCTTTAACTGGTGTTTTTTGAGGTCACTGTGGTGCAGACACCACACCAGGGGAGAGATTAATATGAACAAACAGCAACCTGATGATTCATATCTGTAATATATCTGTCATCAGGTGTTGACAGTCAAACTCTGGCATTTACAAATGAAAATGAGTCCAGGTAAACACTGACATTAAAGTCAACACACAAAATCAAAATTCACCCTGTTTACGTTCTCGTTTCATGGTCTGACTGTGAACGAATCATCAAATGTTTTTCTTCATAATCTTTCATCAACATGTAGCATCTGTTTTCATGTATTTTATTGTTTTCAAGAAATGGTGTTTTTTGAGGTCGCAACACCACACCAGGGGAGAGATAACAGAAAAACAAGCTATTATCCATCTGACGGGGAACACACAAAATCAAAATTCACCCTGTCTTCAGAATGTCTTCATAATCTTTCATCAACATGGGTAAGACTCAGAAAAACAAGCTCTCAGAGTTATGAACAAACATTCTTTCATGAACGTTACTTCAAAGTTATCTTAATAATGTTCTCAAAACATTATAGCACAAAAAATGTATTTATACGTCATTTATGATTTTTCTGAAACGTTTTAGTTGGACGTTCATCTAATGTTTTTTAAATGTTACTTTTGAATGTTCACGAAACATTCTGAAGCAAGTAGTCACATTTAAAAAACATTTCATATTTGTAAAAATGATGCAATTTTCCTTAACGTTTGCATAACAAAGAAAAACTTATTTAAAACGTTTAAAAAACATGCAGAGAACATTCAGAAATAAGGTTTTCATAACTTACTCGGAATGTTCTTAGAACATGTTTTTGTTTGCTGGGATTATTTATGAAAAGGAATAATAAGTGCTTTTCAGCTGACATCAATCTAGGCCAGAACTGACAGCCAAATAACTATTTACAGACACATTTCACAATCCAATCAAATGGATAAAGTCAAGTTCCCTTCTCGCTGGATATCCTGATTCGCTCAGAAATACATCACATTACAGAAGCAAAATGTGTTGCGAATGCTTCATATTGCCAGCTAAATGGCAGATAATGTTACAAATTAGTGAAGATTCCATCACACATTCCTCATCCAGCAACATCAAACCTAGCTCTAAACATTCAGCTCATAGATCTCTCTCTCCAGCTTTGGTAAATGATTGTGGAGGTTTAATGCTGTATTTCTGGAAGGAGCAGACGAGACAGCAGCATCATGTCAGCTGAACACTGATCCACACAAACACAGACTCAAAGAGACGTCAATCAGTTTAACCTCACAATGAATAGAGCTGTGTGTGAGAATTTAACCCTGCGTGGGGGGGTTACTAACTTTTTCATCATGTTGTCTTCACCACTGACCAGACAGTCCACAATACTTTGTTTCAGTCATTTGGTAACGTACTCTATATGAATAAAAATAAAATAAAATAATTAATTACAAAATGAGCACAATAATTGAATGTACTGTATATTTGATTATTGGTACAGAATTATACCATGGTAAATAGATTACTGTATTATTTCAAACTAAATTAAAAAGAAAGACCAAGAAAGAGAAAAATGTAAATCTAATACTAAGCAGATAAATGAATTTGTGCATTTGCCACATGCATGTTCAGATACCCATATAAAATCACTTTTTCACTCAAAATGTTTTTTATATTTTATTGAAATATTTTTATTTTAATAATTTTATTTATAGAACTATACCATGCTAAACATTAAAACAAAAAAAAAAAAAATATTTTCTGAAGAAAATGCTGTTTGCCCATGCAACATTTCCAGAGAGTTGCTATGCAGTTTATCACATTTTATTATCCACTGAAGTTTAATAGTTTATAATAGTTAAGAGATTTTTTTGGAATAATATGTTTGACATTTCAAATGATGTGCTGTCCAAAGCACGCACGCTTCTCAAATAACATCCCTGCCCGCACAACTTGATCTTGATGTCTGTGATGAGTGCTGATGTTTATACTCACAGCAGAGATGAGCAGGCGCCGCGGCTCAGACCCGGTCCGCGCTTGACTAGCTGCTCTATTGAGTCGATGGGCCCGTGAATGTGCAGGACTGAATGCAGGGCCAGCTGCGTCTGGCATCAAGTGCATTCATCTCAGGGTTTGGAGAGCATCGAGCAGGATTAGCTAACTGAAAGCATCCGCCAATACCATCGAAACCATGGCAACCAGCACCTCGCACAAGCAACGCATACAAGAGAGGAGATACGCTGAGCGTTACAACGGATAAGGGTCAAAACACACAAGACACACGATGATGAGACGGTCCTGTGATATCTGGAGACTGACCGTGACAGCTGCGCACGACATGAATGGACTGATGATTGCAAAAATATGACCAATTAAAATGGAATTCCACAATCCTTGAGATAATAAACACACTTGGCAGAAGAAGGTCATTGAGAAGGACCTTAAAAAAGCTGCATTTCACAAATCAAATTTCTCCCTGAGTGCAAAATCCAAGATTAGGATGAGTTTGCTTCTTCATCAGATTTGGAGAAATTTAGCATCACATCACTGTCTCAGCAATGGATGCTCTGCAGTGAATGGGTGCCGTCAGAATGAGAGTCCAAACAGCTGATAAAAACATCACAATAATCCACACCACTCCAGTCCATCAGTTAACATCTTGAGAAGACAAAAGCTGAAACAAATCCACTGGATTATTGTGATGTTTTTATCATCTGTTTGGACTCTCATTCTGACGGCACCCATTCACTGCAGAGCATCCATTGCTGAGACAGTGATGTGATGCTAAATTTCTCCAAATCTGATGAAGAAACAAACTCATCCTAATCTGGGATGGTCTGAGGGTGAGAACATTTTCAGATGATAATAGTGTCATTATTCAGCTCAACAACAGTGTAAATGTTGCAAAGTTCATTAATTATGAAACAATCAGCTCAATTCAGTTTTGTTTTGTTCTCATTTAATAGTCAAATCGCTAATATCACTGAATATGAATTGTCATTTAAACCCAAATGCGAGTAATTCTTGAGTTTAAACCAGTGATTAGACATCATCTTGCTGAAAGGAAGGCTGACAGACAGGTATCTGTGCACCTGAGAGTGCAGAGTCATATCACAGCAGTGGGCTTTCCACCCTGAAACCCTCAAACCAGACTTACTGTGAACAGGAAAGAAGTGTTCATGTGACCCAGATCAAACCCTTGACTGCCTACACACGTCTGAGAGCCCAGCGCTGACAGCTTCACTCACGTTATCAATGCACTCCACTTATTAGCAGTGCATTATTTAAGAAACAACATTCAGAACCCTTTCATAAGATGCCATATTCCTGAGTATAAGTGTGAAGTAAAAAGAGTGGATTGTGATTGGTCAGGTGTGTTTCTTATCAGAGCCGACAGTGTTAATGTTGTGGGATGATTCTGCACCTGCTTCTAGCGAATCTCGTCTTTGATGATACGCTGGCAGCCGTGTCTCTGGGCTCGTGGTTTATGTTTCTCAAGAAAAACCAACCAGCGTCGAGAGGGACAGCAGCGTACACACACACACACACATGCAGCGAGACCACTGTGCAAACAACTTCAAAGGGGCTTTTTCTTGTTCTAGTTCACACACATGTACTACTTCCTTTGACACTTGCAGATATTTCTCAAGACATCGCATGCATCCTCGTCCCGCAGGTTGGGAGGGATTTTTAAGGTACAAATGTTTTTGCATTTCCTGACAAAACTGAGCAAAACTCCTGGGTGCCCAGCTAACAAAAATACGTTCTAAGAACGTTATGCTAACGTTTACTTTAATTTATAAAAACATTATTTCTGAATGTTCTCTAAAAGTTTTTTTTAATGTTTTTAAAATGTTTTTTTTCTTGGTTATACAGATGTTAAGGGAACATTCCATTGTATCATTTGCTAAGATTATGGGAATGTTACATTTGAATGTTTTCTGAACATTCCGAAACAAATAGTAGCATTTATAAAACATTAGACGAACTTACAACTGACATTTCAGAAAATAGTGTCATTAACAATTCATAAATAAGGTTTTTGTGCTAACGCTTTGAGCACATTATAACTTTGAACGAACATTCTATTAACGTTACTGGAAGAACGCTGTCAGAATGCTCTGAGAACGCTCTGTCTGCTGGGTTACATTTGAAACTTTTCTAAAATTAGTAACATTTAAAAAATGTTAGATTAACATCAAACTAAAGCATTTTAGAAAAAAAAGTGTCCATGCATAATGCATAAATACCGTTTCTGTGCTAACATTTTGAGAACATTAAAGATAACTCTGAATCAACATTTTATTAACAATATTAGAAAAAGTTTGTTTACAACCTTTGAGAAAACATTGCGAGAACGTTTCCTGTCAGCTTTGTTACTTATGAATCTTTTCGAAAATTAGTAACATTTAAAAAAACAGTTTAACATCCAAATAAAGCATTTTAGAAAAAAAAAGTTCCATCAGGGTTCCTACACATTTTCCATTTCCAAATTCCATACTTTTCCAGACTCAAATTTCCAAACCTCTCAATAGAAATAGAACTATTTTCATAATATGGCTGTGTGCATTGTCCTATTTGCCAAGTTCAAGGGTCTATAAAAAAGACTGGTATTGTAAGAAAGTGTTGTGTCTTAGGGCAGTGTGTCATATTTCAAGGTGTTAGGTCTCTTTAACACATACTCTGTGGAGGTCAAGAAACCACACCATGAAATGAGCTGATGGTGCAATCGGTGGCTGCATTGTCCTATATGCTAAGTGTAATAGTTTCTTGTGCGCACATAAAAGTCTATATTTTTTTTTATGCAAAGGTCCTTGAGGCTATGTAATATGGTGCTAAGAATATCATGAGAAGAAACCCAAAATGCAAAAGTGCACCTTGCACCAGTCGTGTTTGACAATCACTAAAGAATCACTAAACAGCTGCCATGAAAACACCTTGTATGATAAACTTATTTTCATTAAATTCTTAAATTTCTATTATTAAAAAAACTAAAGAGGGGCGAAAGTCTGGAAATGCAAATATTTTTCCATACTCTGCTTTGTTTTTTTCCATACTTTTCCAAACCCTGTAGGAACCCTGTTCCATGCACAGCGTATAAAACACATTAAATACCACTTTGAACAAATGTTCTATTAGGGCTACTGGAAAAACATTTGTTCATAACTTTGAGAACTTAGCCAGAATGTTTTGAGAATGTTTCCTGTCAGCTGTGGTGTTTGCAAGAGGGTTTTTTTTTTTTACAGGTCCTGCACCATTGCATCTCTGAGATCTTCTGGTCTCAGGTCTTGTGAGATATTTTCACCTGTTTTATGCTCAGTAAAGCAGCAGATCTCCTCTCCTCAAACAACACACATGATTCTCGTCTGGTGTCTCATCTATCAAGATTACACACAGAACGAGAAGCAGAGATTGATCTGTCTTTCTCAGAGCAGATGTCGCCGTCCTCCGGCTCAGTTTTCAGCATTTGTCAGCCGTCCTGTACGCCGGGGTTCCCTCGATGTCGTTTTTGGGGAGACCCGGTGTGTCTGAACACCCACGCACGGGTTACAGTGCACGACACAAGCTTCCTGAGAACACACTCCTGCAGCTCGACACGCTGCTACTGTGCAGCTCTGCGGTCGCAGCGGCGCTGATGAGGAGAGGAAGTGTGTGTGTGTGTGTGTGTCAGAGCAGAGAGCTTCATCAGCTTCATTAAAGAGCTACCAGGAGACCTACAGCAGCTTTACCTACTGACTGCAGCAAAGAGCTTCATGCAAAAGAGCACAAGAAAACTAAACGCACCATGCAAATTTAGCACAGAATTTTGCTCTGATTTGCAGTCTGGATGCTTCAAAGAGAACTGCACAGAAAGTTTGCAGATATGAGTTGACAGATTTCACAGAAAATCTTTTTTTTTTTTTGCTTCAAATTCCGATTCCATCCAGACATCAAAGGTCAAACATGTTTGATATTTTGAGCTGATTTGTCACACGTCACATTTGTTGTGTTCGGAACGACCTGAAAGTCTGTTAGTGTGTGATCCTTTTATGTTCAGTGCTTTCATATTACACGTTTTCTGAAATGTTGTTTAAATATGCAAATGAGGCATTATTTAATTAAATATGCACTCATTTGCATACATTTCCAGAACAGAAATCTGAACATTGGCTAAAGCCAGATTCAAAATTCTTGTTTGATTTTGTTGACATATTAAAGGTTTTTGGATTTCTTCTTTTACTTCATAAGAAAATACTGTCAACAGACAGAAAAAAAAAAGAATTTTTAGGAAAAATAATTTTAAAATCAGTGAGAATGATATATGAACAAACCCCTCAGTAAAAATATAGATATTTATATTTAAATATGTACTGAAATTGAAATCTACAGACTCAAATAGATGAAGTGCGATGAAATAAACAGTTAAGTGCATTTTGGATGTTCTCTTTCCACCAGTCTGAAAGAAGACATGTTATTGAAGCAAAATAGACCAAAATCTCAAAATTCACCAGTGCATGAAAAAACACTGTCTTTGCCTGTAGTGTGTTCTAGATCAAATATTGCTCAAGAACTACACATATCTGCTTAATAAAATGTATAAATCTAGTTTTTAAAATGATTAGACACTACAGTAATCCTCCCATATTCTGTCATCAGTGATGTTCATAAACCATGACTCAAACCGATCATAACAGTCTCTTTACGGTCAGGAGTGAGTTTTGCCACTATTACTGGCATCTACCCCAAAACTGTAATGAAACCACGAAGAGTTTGACACGAGCCAGTAAATAACCACTATTAAGACCCTAAAAACCACATTGCAACACGTTAAAAAACCACTTAGAAGACTTAGCAAACACCCTATGCATTGTGACTTATTTCTTTAGAATAAAGAGAGTTCATAATGTCATACTGACTGTTATATTAGGATCACATGTGATCACGTGGACTGTTTTCTTACAGATTAAACAACTGGAAAGGTTTACCTGCCATTGATTCAATGCAACGACTGAAAATCAGTTCTAAAAATGATTTTAAACACCTGCATTGCTTACATTAGTCCTCCTCAATGCATGAGACAGACAGAGAGAGAGACAGATGAGATGCGGTCGTCAGGGGAGCTCTAAACAACATCTCCGTCTCTCTCTGCATATGTGAAGTCACGGCTTGCCAAAATGGTAATATGACATCGTTTGGGTTTTCCAACACATATGCTGCAGTTTCAGGCTTTGCCAAGACACCTAAACCCACTCGCTGGCGCTCGCTGAGGGTCAGACTGCAGCAGATAAACACACAAACACAAATAAGGCCTCGGGGGAACATCATTTATCATTATTTATTGAGTAATGCATCCAAGCAACTAAATAAATAATGCTGAAGGTCTGAACCTGATTCATATGAAAGCTGTTTCCGACATGGAATAACAAAAGGTCATTGCAACTTCTCATATAATAACTGAGTTTACATTTAATAATTGTCTTTTTTCCCTCCAAATAAAAAAATTAAATAACTATCACAATTGTGAGTTTATATCTTATATCTAAAATTGTGAGATAACACTTACATTTTTTTTATTCAATTTTTTATTTTATTTACATCTCACAATTCTGACTTTTCTCGTGCAATTATGATTTTTTTTCTCTGAATTCTAAATTTGCATTTCTGTTTCCACCACAAAATTAAAAATAAAAAAGTAATTGCAACTTTTTATCTCATAATTCTGACTTTCATTCTTGTAATTCTAAGTTTACATTTTTTACATTTCACTTTTTTTTTTTTGTTTCTTCCACAAAATAAAACATTAAAAACGGCAACTTTTTCATAATTCTGTCACAATTCTGATTTTTTTTCTCAGAATTGCAAGTTTATATCTTTATAAAAGTCAAAATTTGTGTGATATAAACTCTATTCAAACTTTGTCTTCAGATTTTAATCTAAAATCAAAATCATGTCACATTGAAAGAATCTTACATCATAATATTTGCATGCTGAACCATGATTGATCAAGATGTTTCTAAATGTCACACTATTATTTGCATGCATTATTTCCCTCAGAAAAGGCAAGTTTAGTTTAAATGATTTTGTTTGGTCTGTATATTTGATCAACCGTCCTTATTCAGAGGACAAAACACAGAATTTCTCAGCGAGGTTTGAATAACGGGTGCATGTGTCTCTCCTCACTCTTTTTTCATCAGCCCATCCCCCCGTTCTTGCAGATTAGAATTCATTAGCAATCAAAGAGCCTCTGTGGAACTCCTGCTCTTAATTACCCACTCATTTGCATTTTTGCATATTAATGACTGCAGAGTTTGCCGTCTGACTGCGGCAGTGAGCGAGGCTTTAAAGTCACCCCGTCTTTTTATTCTCACATGATGACTGTGGGGCAAATACCCCGAATCATGGTGAAAACCAGACACGCCACATCACAACCCCCGTACACGGGTCACTAGTAAAATAAAATCACTGACCGGGTCAAAACCTTCACGCTTTCACCCACAGATTTGCCACAGATGCTAGTAATAGTGAGAAAACTCACAACTGACAGTAAACAGCATGATATTATGAGTTCATGAGTCATGCACTGCTCAGTATTTCGGTCTTGTTTTCTAGTACAAATATCTAAAATACTAACCTTAGTTTACATGACACCACTAGATCTAATACTGATTGAAGGAATAGTTCACCTGAAAATTAACATCTACTTAAAATGTACTCATCCAAGATCAGGATGAGTTTGTTTCTTCATCAGATTTGGAGAAATGTAGCATTGCATCAGTGTCCCAGCAATGGATGCTCTGCAGTGAATGGGTGCCGTCAGAATGAGAGTCCAAACAGCTGATAAAAACACCACAATAATCCACAAGTAATCCACACCACTCCAGTCCATCAGTTAACATCTTGAGAAGACAAAAGCTGAAACAAATCCATCAAGATGTTTTTAACTCAAATCTGAGTCCATAATCCATAATAACTCTTCCTCCAGTGAAAAAGTGTTCTGGTCTGAATCAGGAGAGAAATCTGCACAGATCAAGCACCGTTTACAAGACAAAACAGCTCTAAACAAATATGTGTCTGGATTTTGATGTGAGAGACAACAGGAGATGCACTTCTTCACTGGAGGAAGAGTTATTATGGACTCATATTAAAAACATCTTGATGGATTTGTTTCAGCTTTTGTCTTCTCCAGATGTTAACTGATGGACTGGAGTAGTGTGGATTACTTGTGGATTATTGTGATGTTTTTATCAGCTGTTTGGACTCTCATTCTGACGGCACCCATTCACTGCAGAGGATCTATTGCTGAGACACTGATGCAATGCTGCATTTCTACAAATCTGATAAAGAAACTCATCCTAATCTTGGGTGGCCTGATAGTGAGTGAATTTTCAGCCAATTTTAAGGTTAAATATTCCTCAAATAAAATATGTTGCCTATTCTCCCACTATAGGCTTACTTAAGAAAACATTCTTATAACAGTAAGAATTGTGTAAAAATATGTTTTCAAATAATAATATGCATGAAAATGGACAAACAACCCAAAAAATCCTCATGCATGTGTGACAATGAACCAGAGACCTCAATAAAAGATTCATACTAGAAAATTCCATTGAAATACAGGAGTCAAAACATTCAATCATTATTGATGCTCGACTCACGTTCAGGACATTCAACCAAAAAATAAGCATGTTATTATTCAGAGATATTTGGTGCAGCATCCCAAACATCTGTTTAGTTGAATGTTCCTCATGTAATTTAGACATTTGGCTTCAGACACTGCCTCCTGCTGGCTGGCACAGGTGTCACATCCCTCACATCAGAACATGAGTGCAAATTTGTGCAACATGGCTAAATCATCACATTGGCAAACTCTTACCATAAACTGGTTTTGAAGATGAAGCGGTGTGATCTGGATCAGGAAATCACTACACTTTCTCTAAAAGAACAATCATGCAAACAATTATTAGACTTCCTCATTCAAGAATCAGTATTAATACTGCACTTTTCAGATAAATCAAGTGAAAAATCCTACACTTACATTGAAGGAGGGACACAAGTCGTATCTAGAGACCAGAAATCACGAGGCTGCAGACGGTCTTGAACACCAAATACAAGCAAAGCACTAGAAAAACAACTCTGTAACCGCAAACACCCTAGCATCATCAATCATTATTGACCAAACGACGAATCAGATTACAAAAAAAAAAAACATTTAGAAACATATACATGAATAAAACATTTATTTATCACTAAACAGAGCCCATAATACATACATGGGACAATGAAGATTTGTTTTTAAGTTACTATGAAATGTCAGTCTTTATTTTAAGATAGATTGTGATGCCAAACGTGTTTATAAAACTAAAATAGCATAGATTTGATCGCAGCTGCTTCTCACTTTTTAAATTTCCATTTGAAAATAAAATCAACAACAACCCAGAATCAGTTCATCCCTCTACAATCACTTTATTGAGTCTTAAAGCAACAACTGTCTGTATTTGATGTGTGTGAGAAACATACAGAAATCATTCTAAGAGTGACGGTGGTGATTTAATTACCTCTGTTACACATGATCAAAAACATGTGTGCCTGGATGTGCACAAGGGTGAATCTGATGAAAACATTCTCAGGTCATACGTCACAACAAAATCAAAAGAAAAATATATGAAAATTAGATTTTGCTTATTTTTAAGACCAGACTTTAAGATTGTTTTTGCATTATTTTTTTTGTGTACTACAGTACAAAATACTACTGTAAGTACTAGTAATGAAATGAAAATGTAAAAATTAAAGGCAGTACAACAAATACTACCATACAGGACTTTACTTCATAATTTAATAATATTTCATTGGTTTTTTGGGGGGGCAAATGCACTTTTTTGGCAAGACAAAGATCACATGATGCAAGATCTTAATTTTCTTTCATCAAAATACATGCATCTCTTATTTCTTTGTTTTGAGCATGAAATGTTCATGTTCTTGACTGGATCCATGAGATTCACCCATGAATATGGAAGTAAGAGAGTAAAATAAGCAGCTTTGCAGGTGTTCCATCAGATACAGTTGTGTTCAAAATAATAGCAGTCCAATATCACTAACCAGATCAATCACTGTTTTTGGCAGAAATTATATTTCTACATGGCAAATATTTTACTAGTAGGTGTGGTAGAGTAATAGAAAACCAACAGACCCAACAGTCATGACATGCATGCTGTTGATTCTGTGCAACTAAATCATTAATTGAAAAGGGCGTGTTCAAAATAATAGCAGTGTGGAGTTTAATTAGAGAGGTAAACCATTCTGTGAAAAAACTGGTGTCAAACAAGTGGCCCTTATTTAAGGACGAAGGCAGCAAATGTTGTACTGTGCATTTCTCTCTGAAAATCGGAGTAAAATGGGTCATTCCAGACATTGTTCAAAAGAATAGCGTACTTTGATTAAAAAGTTGATTAGAGAGGGGAAAACATTTAAAGAAGTGCAGAAAATGATAGGCTGCTCTGCTAAAATTATATCAAATGCTTTAAAATGGCAAACAAAACCAGAAAGATGAGGAAGAAAACGGAAAACTACCATTCAAATGGATCGAAGAATAGCCAAAATGGCAAAGACTCAGCCAATGATCAGCTCCAGGGTGATCAAAGAAAGTCTAAAGTTACCTGTGAGTACTGTAACAATTAGAAGACGCCTATGAGAAGCCAAGCTATCAGCAAGAAGCCCCCGCAAAGTCCCACTGTTGAAAAAATGAAGAGGTTACAATTTGGCAAAGAACACATTGACTGGCCTAAAGAGAAATGGCGCAATATTTTGTGGACTGATGAAGCAAGATTGTTCTTTTTGGGTCTAGGGGCCGCAGACAGTTTGTCAGACGACCCCCAAACACTGAACTCAAGCCACAGTACACTGTGAAGACAGTGAAGCATGGTGGCACAAGCATCATGATATGGGAATGTTTCTCATACTACATGTTGGGCCTATTTATCGCATTCCAGGGATCATGGATCAGTTTAAGTACATTAAAATACTTAAAGAGGTTATGTTGCCTTATGCCGAAGAGGAAATGCCCTGGAAATGGGTGTTTCAACAAGACAACGACCCCAAACACACCAGTAAGCGAGCAGCATCTTGGTTCCAGACCAACAAGATTAATGTTATGGAGTGGCCAGCCCAATCTCCAGACCTTAATCCAATAGAAAACTTGTGGGGTGACATCAAAAATGCTGTTTCTGAGGCAAAACCAAGACATACAGAGGAATTGTGCTATGTAGTGCAATCGTCCTGGGCTGGAATACCGGTTCACATGTGCCAGACTCCATGCAACACAGATGTGAAGCAGTTCTCAGAAACCGTGGCTATACAACTAAATGTTAGTTCAGTCATTCACAAGAAAGCTAAATCTTCAAGCATTTTTCAGTTTAAACAGTAAATGTTTGACTTTGTAAAGAAAAATGCAGACACTGCTATTTTTTTGAACAGCCTAATATTCCTTTTTCTTCACTTTCTGTAAAGTAATAACAAATTTGCAAAATTTTTCTTCATGTTTTGATTTAGAATAGAATGTGCAATGTTCCCAATGCATTTGTGTGTATTGAAGTAAAAGTTATTATAAGGATTTTCAGCTTTACTTGCTTTTTTAAACACACTGCTATTATTTTGAACACAACTGTACGCTGTAAACGTTTGTATTCTGTAGGGGAATCGTGGGTCATGTGACGGTCTGGTGTGTGTGTGTGTCATTTGGCTGTTTGGGTGGGTGTGCTGGGCTGATTGAGCCCCGTTGTTTTACACAACCATCCAGCGAAGTCCACCTCCTCCACCTCAGAGCGCTTAATAAACGTGTGATTCTGGAAAAGAGAGATCACGATCACACACACACGTGTCACAACTGCGTTTGACTCCA
The DNA here is from genome assembly GCA_027422415.1 of Schizothorax lantsangensis. Classification (NCBI taxonomy): domain Eukaryota; kingdom Metazoa; phylum Chordata; class Actinopteri; order Cypriniformes; family Cyprinidae; genus Schizothorax; species Schizothorax lantsangensis. Next base: position 36,982,125 of record CM049845.1, read on the forward strand.
ACAACAGCCCAGTGAGATGCTATTCCAGTTTTAATTCATATTTTGAATTAGTTTTTATTTTTATATGTTTTGATTAATGGTAGTCATTTGAATTTTAGTTACAATTTTAGTCATTTCTGTTTTATGATTTTTTTTTTATTAGTGCTGTCAAACAATTAATTGCATCCAAAATAAAAGTTTTTGTTTACATAATATATATGTGTGTACTGTGTATATTTGTTATATATATATATATATATATATATACACACACACACATGCATGTCTATATTTTAAAAAAATAAGTTATGTTTATATTTTAAATATATTTATATATAATATGAATTATATGAATTTTTTGTATGTGTGTGTATTTATATATACACATAATAAATATACACAGTACACACATATAAGGTAAACAAAAGCTTTTATTTTGGATGCATTAATTGTTTGACAGCACTACTTTTTATGTTTATATAGTATAACAATTTTTATGTAAAATATTTTTTTGAACTTGTGATTTTTTTTATTTAATTAATTAATTTTTAAATGAAAAAGAAATATTGCCTTGGCAATTAGTCGAAATAAAATAATTAAGAACTTCTGAATTAATTTTAATTTTTAAGTATTTCAAGCAACAATTTTTTGTGAATATTGTGAATGCACAAGATCTCGACCAGCACAACATACATAGTAAAGCATTACTGATGTGTTTTGATCATAAAAAGTTTTACATCAATGCAGTTTTGTGGGGAAAAGAAAGCAATATATGATTCTGCCAGGATAGTCATAGTGAATAATGATCAGCAAGATTTTATTTTATTTAAACAGATTTGATTGGATTGTGAAAAGTGGGATATATGATATGATAGGTTGATATTAACTTCTGTAATAATAATAATAATAATAATAATAATAGACACTGTATGATCAAGCACATTTATCATAAAAGTAAACAGGGTCCACTTTGATTTTATATTGTTCTGCATGAACATAAGAAATGTGCTCTCACCATCAGCATCTTCAGGTCCGCTCGGTCTGCAGGGTTTTTAATCAGACTAGAAGACAAATGCAAAGAAAAACAGCTGAAATGATGTCCAAGATCTCAATTACATGTGAAGACACACCAAAGATGTGCTGTATTTCATCTGTTGAGTAACAACACTCACCATTTGGTCACAAAGTCATGGAAATCAGGAGTGAAGACGCCATGAGGGAGTTTAGGGGGCGGCTGATGGATAACACGCATATAAAACATCATTAATAACAGCATCAGAACTCGTTTTAACAGTGACTTAAAGAGTCCTGGACTGGAAACTAGTGCTCTACACACTCAAAGTCATTACGCATGTGTATATACTTCAGCTTCAAGACAGTAGTTTTTATTAGATTGTATCCAGGCTTTCAATCTGAAACTTAAGCATGTGATTGAAAGCAAAAGAATCTCACCTCATTGACTATATAATCCAGCAGCTCAAATATAGCCATGACGGGCCCATGACCTGAAAGACAACAGGACGCTCTATGAGTCACACACCAGTTTACTGGTAAGAGAGAGCAATGAGTAACTTCATGTTTATGTTCTTCCTGAACAACCAATACTACAGTGATCTGTGACCTTACACTGACACCTGCTGGCATTCAACAGAATATTATACAAGTAATATTCACTGCTTTGAATTTACACTACCAGTAACAAGTTTGGAACAATTATGTTTTTTTACGTTTTTGAAAGAAGTCTTTTCTCTCACCAGGGCTGCATTTATTTGATCAAAAATACAGTAAAAACACTAATATTGTGAAATATTATTACAATTTAAAATAGCTGTTTTCTATGTGAATAAATTGTAAAATGTAATTTATTTCTGTGATCAAAGCTGAATTTTCAGCATCATTACTCCAGTCTTCAGTGTCACATGATCTTCAGAAATCATTCTAATATGCTGATTTGCTGCTCAAGAAACATTTCTGATTATTATCAATGTTGAAAACAGTTGTGCTGCACAATATTTTTGTGGAAACTGATATATTACCATTTAAAAGTTTGGGGTGTATAACGCTGACATTTTTTTAAATACTTTACTCAAGGAAACATTAAATTACTCAAAAGTGACAGTAAAGACATTGATAATGTAACAAGATTTATATTTCAAATAAATGCTGTTCTTCTGAACTTTCTATTCATCTGTGAATCCTGAAAACAAAATGTAACCGTTTCCTCAAAAATATGTGTCATCACAACGGTTTTCAACATTGATAATAATCAGAAATGTTTCTTGAGCAGTAAATCAGTATATTAGAATGATTTCTGAAGATCATGTGACACTGAAGACTGCAGTAATGATGCTGAAAATACAGCTGCGCATCACAGAAATAAATTACAGTTTAACAGATATTCACATAGAAAACAGTGATTTGAAACTGTATTAATATTTCACAGTATTACTGTTTTTACTGTATTTTTCATCAAATAAATGCAGCCTTGGTGAGCAGAAGAGACTTCTTTCAAAAACATTATAAAAATCTTAAACCTTTGATCAGTAGTGTAAAACTCATTTTTGCAGTTCCATTATGCTGACAGTAGTAGCACAGAAATCCCCCACTACTCCTTTAAGTTTCATCACGGCCAAATAAGAAAATGTCCACAAAGACTCTGACCATCCCTGAAGTCTTACTGCCATCCATAAAGAAACGCTTTCTCACCGCTGACGGGTCTGCCGGGGGGTCTGGGTCGAGGAGACGTACTGTGTGTCCCTGTCTCCCCAACATTCATCACTGCCCTGCCAAAGATGCCCTCCAGCTCCTTGGCGTCGGGTGGAGGAATGGGATAGCGGCCGATGGCCAGCTCCACCAGAGAGAGACCCATACTCCACACGTCTGACTGCACCGAGTAATGAGTGCCCTGCAACCTCTCCGGCTGAACACACACACACACAAATATAACATGTATTCACTCAGTGTTTGAAAACTCAGTCCAGTCACTAAAAACAGTCCAAACTCAGAAAATGAACACCCATTTGAGACCGCTTCAGTATAAATGGTTGAGTAGACAATATATCACTCCAGTTAAGTTACATCACTTCAACCCGAATATTCCTGATGTATGTTACAAATGTAAACAAGAGAAGGGAACTTTATTCCATTGTATGTGGGAATGCACTAAAGTTAATTGTTTTTGGGTTCAAATATTGAATATTGTAAGTCAAATCATTGGTAAAGTAATTCCTCTTGAGCCCAGGTTGTGTATATTACATATTTGTCCTCTGAATTTTAAAATGAGCAAACATGAAAGATTGTTGTTAATTCTCTGTTTGCTGGAAGCTAAACGTGTAATTGCATGTTCTTGGAAATAAGAAGAAAGTCCTGGCGTGTCTCATTGGATAAAGGGGATGACCTCATGCCTCGCCTTAGAAAAGAGTAACTATTTTTTGAAAACCAACTTCATGTATTCTGGTCCATCTGGAAAGTGTTCTATGACTTTTTGCAGAGTCTAGATGGTGACTCTTTTGTGGAATTGATGGACATTTAGAGTATATAGACAAGCATGTTATTGCTGTAATTTTTTTTTTTTAAGGGTGTTGAGTTATCTTTGTTTATTTATGTATTATTTATTTATCCAGTTATAATGAAAAATTGATCTTTTGTCTTAACCTGTATGAAAATGTTTGAAAAAAATAAAATAAATTGTTGTTCAAAAAAACAAATCCTCACTATAAACACCAGTGACATACAAACATACCGACATGTACGAGCGTGTTCCTACAAAAGAGTTAGCCATGGAGTCGATGAGCTGCCCGCTCACGCCGAAGTCACACAGTTTGATCTCCCCGCGGGAATTGACCAGGATATTTGAAGGTTTCACATCTGTGAACAAGAAAAGACAGTCTTATTTTCCTATTAGTGCTTATTTTTGACAGATATGGACAGAACTATTTGAACACAGTCTAAACTTACTTCAGTTTTTGGTTTAGACAGTGTAAGCACTGCGCTCGCATGTGTGACCACAAATCAATGTGTACAAACATTATTTAGGAGCAAAAAAAGTCACTGTGGGACCTTAAAAAAGTCTTAAATATCATAAGTGGTACAACAAACGTCTTACTCATTTTAAGAGGTCTTACATTGGGGGATGAATAAACAGGAATCACATTATGTCCAAATATGACTTCTATTGTCACAGTAACAATATATTGTATATACATTTTTCAGACAGTTTCAAGTAGGCCTATAAATAATTGCATAATTATTAAGTGCAGTATGAAGTGGAGATATTTAACACTCACTATACTTTTTGTATTCTAATAAATTATTCTGCTTGTAAATGTCTCCTTGTATCCCTTTATTAAGGAAAAACATTATTTGACGAAAGTAAGGGTTAATTATTATAATTATTTTTTTTACCTCTGTGAATAATCTGGTGCTTTTCTCGAAGGTAAGCGAGACCTCTTAAAACCTGTTTGAAGAAAAGAGAAAAAAAAGGACTTTTTTAAAAAAAAGTATAAATGTTGTTCCAAAACTAGTTTTTTTTCCCCTGTGGATTCAACAGGAGATACTTCAGAATGTTCAAACTGCTCTTTTTCCATAAATCAAGAGCAAGAATGACATTTGAGAGCTTCAGTGGTGATTTGTTCCATCGTTTGGAAAAAGAGCAGCATGAAGATTGTGCTAAACATCACCTTTTGTTTTTTACAGAAATAAATTATTCAGGTTTGGAGAGGAATTATTCTTATAAAAAAAGATCAAGCAGTCAAATGTGTGACAACTTCAGATCATAATGAGCTTTTACACCACTTTTTACAATACTGAAACATTTTTCTCATTTTTTAAATTTTCAAATGATTACTGACACCTGTATTTTCCATGCATTTGTAATTTGTAAACCGATTGGGCAGAGAAACAAAAAAACTAAAATTCTTTTAGTAAATAGATGTTTCCTTTAGTCATTTACATGCTAAATTCCACTTGTTAAAATGTACTGTACAAGCTTCTGTACTTTCACTCTTCATTCTATTTCTTTATTGTATTTTATCTTTCACTTTATTACATTTAGAGCTGCTCCAGTGCAGCGGTACAATAATAACATGATGTTATCCTGTAATAATGTAGAGAACCACTCATTACACATAAATCATGTAAAAAGCTTGGTTTGTATCAGTGCATCCCTAGTACACATCGAAAAACCTCAAACAATCTGAAGTTGGGCTTTTGTAACTGAACTCAGAGTTTTATATTTTATTCGCGTAAACACACTCACGGCTATGCTGACTTTTCCCAAGATCTCCTCTGGAATTCTGCGAGCATCTTTCATAACCTGATCCAAAGAGCCTCCGTCCTGATAACAAGGAGAAACACAAAACCAATAACCACAATTAAGAGTTTTTAAAGGGCCTTAGTTGTGAAGTTTCGCATTCATGTTGTTTAGGTCATCTATATATGTTAGTGCAGGGTTCCCCAAACAGAATACATCAGAATAAAATGCATACTAAAAGACATTAAAGATTTTATTTATGTACCTGAATATCATGTGATTGTTAAATAACATCAGAGAGCCACAAACATGTGACAGTGTTGTTAAATGATGAAACTATTTACTTAAAATCTCAGGTAAATATCTCAGCTCAATGGGGTTCGTCTGAAATAATTTTGGAAAAAAGCCACTAAACGTACCATGTTCTCCATACAGATGCTGATCTCCCCGTCGCTGTAAAACGCCCCGTAGAAACCCACGATGTACGGAGAGTTACACTCATGCAGGACCTGCAGCTCCCTGATGATCTGATGCCTGATGGCTGGCTTGATCTCCAGATGAATTAACTACAGAAACACAAAAAACACATGCAGACGTGTAGCGGAGCATTTTCATTATGTCTATGGACAGCATCAAGCTGTCAATTACAACAGAAAATAATTTCAACATCCTTCAGCTTGTAAAAATCAACAGGAAACATTTATGATAGAATGATGAGAGACGGGATGATGTATTTTTGTAGTTCGGGTTTTTTAAATGGGTTTTGGGTTACATGATGGAAATAAAGTCTGTTGTTCACACAAGTTCAAGATATTCTCACGTTTTATTCTAGGACATGAAAATACACCAGTAATTTCTCCTAATGATTTTAAAAGCTTTTACTTGTCTTGAAATAGACATTTGTTAACAATTGTCTAAATGGGACAATAAAGGTTGTCAGGACATTAAACGTCACGCCGAACACGTAAACTCATCCACTCACTAGATTGTGTTTATAATCACACTTTTACAAACTATTCTTACTCAAACTTTCAGGGAAAATGAGTGAAGTAAAGACTGAAAGAGTTGTTTAGTCATGCGACCGTTTATAGCCTACGTTTAGCTTTTTACTTCCGCTGATTGTATTGAGGCTTCAAAAAGTTGTGTTTATTTGTGAAGATTATCATAAAGAATAATCAAACTTTTGGTCACAGAGCTGATTTTCTCCTATTGGGTTTCTGTTGAGGGAACCAGGGTGATGCGAACTTACAAAAATATCTCATCACTGCAGCACTCTATACACCTATTGTGAAAGTCTAGCAGGACAGATGCAGGGTTTAAAAGCTGAAATGTGAAACTTATACTCAGAAATGCAATTATTTGAGCTGTTTTCTGAGATGAAGGCATTTGTCTGGCTCATTCAGTTAAACGGAAGTCAAAATGTTTCTGATGAAAACTGTTGGTGACTCACCTTCCGGGCCATTACGAGGCCAGAGGGTTTGTGGCACACTTTATTAACCACACCTCCGTTTCCAGCTCCCAGTTCACAGATATGCTGGAAATCATCATCTTTCAGCTCGCCCAGATTGGCTTTCTGAGTGAGGAAAGCTTCCAGACGCTTCTTCTGCTGCTCATCCAAATCCAGCTCTTCCAGCTTCTTCTGCAGGGCCTCAAGATTCGCTCTGAGATTAAAAAAAGAAAGAAAGAGACGTCAAGTGACATGCATACAATCTTCTCTTTCCAGGTTGGACTACATACTTACTCTGACGCTGCATCGATGGATGTAGAGGTCGTCTGTGCTTCTCCGGCTGCGGTTATAACTATGGGCTCTGGTCTCTTTTTCGGAGCCATGGCTGATGTTTGAATAGTCTGAGGAGACCTTTAATCTCAGGCGAGCTCAGACTGAGCTTTACTGTATAATAACTCTGATTTACAGCTTGTCATCGAGCTGATAAGTTCCTAGATCAGTCTGATTACTGTTAACCTGATCAGTCTATAAACACTCCTCAACCTGTTTACTGTCCAGATCTGAATATTATTATATTAAAACACTAGGAGTATGAATGTCTCTACTGTGAGCTGACATTCACTTTAATTCACACTAATGTGACACGGACTCTTATATTACACACAGATAACAATCAAACAGTACAATCACCTGTGACCTATGAACAACATGTGCTACTGTCGCGAACACACATAACACCACACGTGTGCCTGAGCAAAACGCACATTCACTTTATAAAAGCAGTATAAATGTGCTAGGAGTAATAAATAAACGCATTATTTTGATTTCTCGGTCCGCGCGAGAGGATGCCGTTAGCTTGCTAGCATCGGTCTGAGTGTCTGCTGAGGTTGAAAGCTTCTGTCAGCGCTCACTGTCTCTCTCGTGTAACGGTAAATGAGTTCCCGAGCTCCGTGGCGAGTGAAGCCGGTCCCGGTGAGCGGAATGTCCCGGTAGACGAGGCTGAGGATGAGGGCGCGGTGAGCTTCGGCCCAGCTGCTCTCCGCGGGTTACCGGAAACATCAGAGCGCAGGTCCCGCGCCAACTCTCGCGAGATGAGAGAGGAACGCTCGATAAAAGTTCTTCTTATTTGGCATTTTATTAATATTGCATGTTGCCATGTTTAATGTTTTTTTTTTTATAATTCTCTTTTGCTCAGCAAGCCTGCATTTTTTTTAAATCCAAAATACAGAAAAAGCAGTAACAATGCGAAATATTTTTACTATTTAAAACAGCTGTTTTCTATGTGAATCAATGTTAAACTGAAATTTATTTCTGTGATCAAAGCTGTATTTTGAGCATCATTACTCCAGTCTTCAGTGTCACATGATCCTTCAGAAATCATTCTAATATGATGATTTGCTGCTCAAGAAGCATTTTTATTATTATCAATATTTAAAAGAGTTGAGTAAATTTTTCATGATGAATAGAAAGATCCAAAGATCAGCATTTATCTGAAATAAAAAAGATTTTGTAACTACACACCATACTATTCAAAAGCTTGGAGTCGGTATATTTACATCATTATTTATTCATTATTAAATTATGAAATTATAGAAATGAATACTTTTATTTAGCAAGGATGCATTAAATTGATCAAAAGTGATGATAAAGACATTTATACCATTACAAAAGGTTTCTATTTCAGATAAATGCTGTTCTTCTGAACTTTCTATTCATCAAAGAAACCTAAACAAATTATACTCCGCTGTTTTCAACATCATCATAATAACAATAAATGTTTTTTGAGCAGCAAATCAGTATATCAGAATGATTTCTGAAGGATCACGTGACTGGTGTAATGATTCAGCTTTAAAATCACAGGAATAAATTACATTTTAAAATATATTAATATAGTCATTTTAATGATTAAAATATTTCACAATATTACTGCTTTTGCTGTATGTAATTTTATACAGGCAAATTTATGTTTTTCTATTATATTTCTACTTTATTTTACTGGTGGTATTATGGTTATCAGCACCTTTTAAGGGGGGGGATCTACCTTGTTCAAATAGCAATGTTATTTTAGTATATTTGAGATACTATAATAGTTTTTTTATATTTTGAATTAATTTTTATTTTTTAATTTAAAAGTTTTAGTAATTTTGTTGTGTATTTACCTAATTTATTGCAACTTTACTTATATTTTATTATTTTTATTAGCAGACTCATCGCAGGCAAGCTGCAAATGCTTTGTCAATACAAACGTCCAGTCATACCAACAATATAATGTATATATTGTGCGGTCAAAGTAATTTTAAAATGGCTTTGAATAAGTTTCATCTAATAAATTCAACAAAATATATAGAGTCAGAACTATCCATTTAGTATTGAAACTTTATTGGCATCACAATGAAGACACAACACATCTGACAACATGCAGAACACAATGACTGAATGACAACAGCTTCACTTCAGTCATCATCAGATTGACATTCAGCCTTATATGCTAAAAAACATTTGGAAATGTGATTCTAAATTACTGTCAGAGGTGATATTAACAAATATATACATATAAAAAAAAAAAGATAAAATAAATACTTAAAGCTCAGTTAATAGTTTTTGACCTGGGTTTTTCGACTTTTGGGTTTAGTAGTTTTAACTATGCCAGATTTTCTAAAGTGCACACTTTTGTCTTCTAAATGTGCAGAAACCGTCTCTTCTTTGTGGAAATCTTCATCATCAGAGGAAAACTGAGTCAGATCCACGATAACGCTGCCCACCGGTTTACAATTCACATCTATCACCAGAAACTCAAATCAGATCAGATCAGTCTGTTCTAGCTATCATGAGAAAACAGAGTTGAATGCAGCTGATCTTACTGTGTTTGATCCGCTGATGTTGAACAGATTCTTTGTTTTTGTCGCTCTTGTCGTGTCTCACGGCTCTCCAGCTGCTGTCAGACAGATATTCAATCTCCTCCACATCTTCACCACAGCTCTCCAGAACTTCACACAGCAAACTACAAGAACACAGCAAACAAACAGCAACTGCAGCAGAAGAGACTTCTAGTGTTGTAGTACAAGAGACCATTTTTTGAAGGTCTCAGTCTTGTCTCAGGACTAAGATAAATCAGGATTTTATTGAAGACCAGTCAAGACCATAACTGCAGACATCACTAAACTGCCTTGTGCATGTCTGATTTATTTGTTAACATCATTACTGTGATTGGATGAAAAAAATCCAGCTTCAAATGCAATCAATAATTTATTTTTAATTAGATTTTTTTTGTTACTGTTAACAGTGGATTGTTTCACCAAATTGATAGCTACAAATGACCACAAAATTCATTATATAACTGCAAAAAAGTACTTGTATGAGATCTTGTTTTTTATATTATAAAATGATAGCAATATCACAAGAGTGAGAGAGCTGTTTTCACGAATATGTGCATGATTGCAAACGTGATATTGATTTTATACAAATAAAATACACTGTTTTAAATTAACATTTTAAATTGAAAGAAAAAAGTTATTTTCTTTATTTTGCCAATGAAAATAGTTCCAAACATATCAAAAGCAGAACTGTTTCCGAGCAACACACTGGTCTTTCATTAATGACTGAATCAGATCCTTTGAACAAATCATTTGAATAAATGATTCACTCAATAAGTGATTCGCCGCCACTGACTGGCAGATACAGCTTCATATTTATCATTGTATTTTTTCATATTTCTATATTCAAAAAATGTATTTTGAAAACAGTAATCTCATTACATTTATGCAGCTGTAATTGTACCAATTCAGATGCATCTCTGCAGTGCAAAGTTGAACATTCTTGTTTCATTTGTGATTTCATTTGATTGGTAACAGCTCTATGTAGTGTCTAATATATAGTCACATTGACTTCATCTGCAAAATCCTAAAGTATTACTGAATAAAATAAGCAAGCAAAGCAGTAATAATGGTTGGCTGCAGGTGAGATTACCTGTCGATCCGCAGCTCATCAAACGGAGCGTATCTGTGGCACACGGGACACGTCCACCTGGGCTTCTTCTCGTTCATTTGAAGGTAGAAGGAAGCATCGAAGCACTGCAGGTGAGCACAGCCTCGAGCTCGACAGGGAACGGACATACGCATCTTTACCAGCTTCGAGACACATGCAGACAGACAGCAACACACTGAGAGATTCAGACTCACTGCTAGTGTGAAAGTGCTCTGTTGTGTCTGTTTCTTTGCTTGTGTTTCACAGAGGAATAAAGAGTCATGAGTGTTTCTTTAAAAGAGTTATACTAAAACTACAACCATAAAAACACTTCCATTACATAAACTAATAAATAACTGAATTAAAATTAAATGTTTTAAAAAAATATTTTATTTCAGCTAGTCGCCTAGGCAACATTTCTTATTTTTTAAGTTTAACTTGAACTAAAACAAATAAATAAAAACTTTAGACATATTTAAAAAAAAAAAAAAAATTACAAACACACAATAAAACTACTAAAACTTTGATCAAAATTAAAGTGAAAACAGAAAATATAAAAATATATTTAATAATATTTAGTAACAATATCAGTGATATTACATAACACTATACTTTAATTACATAGGTTGATTTTTAATAAAACAAACAGATTTCTGACAACTTCAAACAACTTGTTAAATGAAGTTCATTAAATAAACATTCCTGAAGACTTTTTGCTGTCAAATATACATAATATCATATATAATTTGAGATGTAGTGGAAATAAAATTGATAAAAATGACAAAAATACCTGAATTGTTACTTACTGGACAGATCAGTGATACTTGCAAACCTGTAGTAGAAACCTCATTTTCTGGATCAGAGCGCAACTTCTCAGAAACTGTCAAAATAGTCAAAATAAATAAATACACACAAATAAATAAATAAAATGTATACTAACAACAACAACAACAACAATAATAATAAGGTTACAGAATAAGTTACAGAAAAGATCTGCTCACTAAACACGATGATGAATTTTCTTTTTTTTCTCTTTTGACAATGAAAACATACACAAAAAAGTTTGGACCAACTCAAATTTCAAGACTGGACCATATGTTCTGGTCTTGGAACATTTCACTGATGTTCAGTGGTCACTGCTGGTCTGTTAGCGGTTGAATAAAGTTGCAGACAGAACAACTTACCAATGCATTCATGTTAAAAGCAGCATGAAAGTGCTGAAACATCCCTTATAATAGCAAGAAGACTCAATGATCCGTATACGCTCACCTCTCTGTCTGCAGAGCTCCTGCTGCTCCACCGCGGTCCTGCGGAGCTGATCCAACAGATCCTGAGACGACACGAGCCGCACCAGATACACAGCCACTGAATAACTCTACACACAAAACACATTAACATTTCCTATGTACTCCCCATCTGCCATTGGTCAGTCTAATGATAGACCCGCCTCCTCATGAATAATTATAATGTGAGATGATTTCTGTGAGACTGATGATGGTGAAATATTGTATTTATCCTATAGAAAACTATTGTAGATGTAGTTTGAATGCTATGAAAGCTAGATATGTTCTGAAGGCCTCATGGCCTGTGTGACTGTGAGAGAAGTTACACGGGAAAGAATGGGATTTTAGCTGAGGTTGATTGCAGCTGGCATCTGCACTGATACTAAGTTGCTCTTTTAGGTCACATTGCCCTCAAACATGGCCTTTTGATACAAATACTGAGGCAAACAATCACTTTCTATTAAGCTATTTGGCAGTCTTAGAAAGAAAGCAAGAAGATAAAGTGAAGTAATTGTAGCAAGAGTTTGAAGATGAGCCAAAAAGAACATCTGCAATAAGATCATTGGCTGAAAACTGTATAAAAGTGTAAACTGTGAGTGAGATGCTCAGATGTCCTGCATCTCGCCGTTCTTATCTTCTTGCAATAAAGTTTATTTTAATAATTATTTTGCAGGACAGAAAAGACTTTACTATGGAAGCTGTTTCCACCACTGAATAAAATATAAAACAAGGTCACTGCAACTTTTATCTTAGAATTCCCACTTTATTCTCAGAATTGCATGATATAAAGTGCGAGAGATAAAGTCAAAATTGCTAGATATAAACTACTAATTGCGAGAAATAATGTCAGAATTGCATGATATAAACTCGCAATTGCGAGAAATAATGTCAGAATTGCATGATATAAACTCGCAATTGCGAGAAATAATGTCAGAATTGCATGATATAAACTCGCAATTGCGAGGTAAAGATATATAAATATATAAACTCGTAATTTACACTTTTTTCTCAGAATTGTGAGATGTGAACTCGATTACCTCGTTTTATTTTTTATTCGGTGACAGAAACAGCTTCCATACTTTTCTCCACTAGAACATACCTTGCTGAAGTTTCCCCAGACCACTGAGAATCGGTTTGTGAATGTAGGATATAAATCAGGCGTGAGGTCGATCGGACGACACGGACGAGAAGGTTCAGTCCCTATTTTATCAGATGAATAGGTACACTGGGAATAAGATGTAAAAATGACACAAAATTAAGCTAAATGAATGAACAATGTCAAAACAATCATTCAGAAACAATGAAGTAACCAACAACGGTTTAAAACCAGCCATCATCAGAACTTCAATGCCTCGACTGTTTATAGACAACTAGTAAACTAATAAAAAATTCAAACATTATTATTAAGCTATGAAAATGGTATTTCTGAATGTTCTATTATTTCAAAAGGTCTGTTTTTTAAAATGTTTCATTCCATTTAAACATTCTATTTGATCATTTTGTTACTTTTAAATGTTCTCTGAACATTCCGAACAAGCAGTAACATTTAAAAACGTCACACGAACTTCAAACTAAAACATTTTTAAAAAAAGCTCCATGAACAATACATAAATTACGTTTCTGATCATTTTGAATGAACATTCTATTAATGCAACTGAGAGAATGTTTGCTCTTAACTTTGAAAGAACCTTGACAGAATGTTCTGATAACGTTCTCTGTTATTATTTATATGTAAACTTGGTCTGGCAACAGGTAGTTTATTAGGTTTTATGTTAACAACACCTTTTTTTGCATGCAAGTAAAGTTTTGCTGTCATGCGTCACCTGTATGGGACAGAGAGCGTGATTAACTGAAACTACGATGCTTGGTGGATACTGATCTTCTTCAACACCGATGCTCTCACTGTAGCAAATCCTGAAGAACAACAACATTTTTTACAATGAATGTGGGCCAAATGTGTGATTTATTTAATTTCTCAAACATACATGTTCAAGTATTCAGACAGTCACAGTAAAATTTCACCTGAGCACCACTTGAACAGACGTCGGACCGGACGGAGATGACCTGATGGAAGGAAGTAAAGAAGGAGGAGTCAGTTAATTAAAGGGGACCTATTATGCAAATATCACTTTATTAGGTGTCTGAACACAGTTGTGTGGCCGCAGTGTGTGAAAACAATCCAGCCTATAATGGCAAAAATCCACCCACTCATTTTTGTATAATACCAATAAATCATGAACAGTCTCTCCAAAAGGGATGTTTCAGATTCTCCCTCTGTTCACGTCACTATAGGGAAAAAGTCCCGCCCATTTGTGACGCTCTCTGCCCTATTAGCATACACACAGTCCTGAGTGAGAAGCATGCAGGTCCGCCATTACTGTTTCCTTGCTGTAGCCACCAAAGAGGCTTTACAAGTGTTGTGTTTTGGGATGCACCAATGAACATAGGAGTCTCCACAGACTCCCTCCATCTGAGCCGCTGAGGACACTGTGGTTAAGTTTCGTTTTCGAAGGAAATATCCCGGAAAAAATCGGTAAAGTCCCCTGTATGTTTAGGAATCAATACCAACGCTTCGTGTGCTTACGTCAGCTCCAGACAAAGTAAGTATCCCGCGTTTGTTTAACAAATTTTCTTTCTGAAAGAGCTTCTTGGCACTCTGTAAGGCTTATTGCTAAAGCAATCATTGTCTCTGTCCTGTTTTCACTGATGCTGTCTTCACGTGCTGCCAGAATGATCGTAAATAGGAATGCGGTAGTTAAAAATTGCATATGAAAGCAATGTGAAGTCGACCGCTTGAATTTGCCGAGCTCATAAACAGAAGTGGGACTTATAAAGTTTGTAATAGCACATGAGGGCACCATGAGACCAGCTATGTTGTTACTTTTATCTCGCCGTGCTCCCTGTCTGTGTAATACATAAATTCTTGTTTATTATGCACAATACAATCAGATGACTGATTTTTAAACGGAGTGTGTTTTCTGTAAAGATAACAGGCTTCTACTAATAGTGGAATGTTTATTTGTATGCTGGAGCTTGAGCTCTTGAAGCTCCGCCCTCTTCTGACAGGAACCAACTAATTTGCATTTAAAGGGACAAAGAAAAATGACGCGTTTTGGCTCATACCCTAAAAGTGGCAATTTTAACAAGCTATAAAAGATTATCTGTGGGGTATTTTGAGCTAAAAAAAATTTGAGCTGTTTTTTTATAATGTTATATTAATTATTTTAGGTTTTATTAATTTTAGCACTTTTTCTCATTTTATTGTGTTCTTGGCATCATTTCGTCTTTGATCTTTTTTCATTTTTATTTCAGTTTTAGTTATTTCAGTACATTAAGTTAAACTAAATGAAAACGTGAAATGTTTTCTTGCAAGTAGCTGAAATAAAGTAAGTTTAGGGTTTTAATATACTTTGAGTCAACATTTATTTTATTTCAAGAAATAAAAAAACATGGTTTTAGTTTTAGTTAACTATAATAACCCTGGTTTAAAATGCACATTTAGTTCAGTTTTCCATTTACTTAAAATTTGCATTGCATGCATGTCACTCTTTTAGACAAATATAAACAGACATCCATAAAAATGCACATATGTAAGGTTACTGAAATAAAAATGTATTTCAATTTTAAGATATGTTACAAAAGATTGTCTGGCATGCTTTTAAAATCATGAAGGAAAAGGAAAAAGTTATATTATCATATTGTTATATATCAACATCACTCACTACAAACAAACAATAACACTGTTCATTAAGGCTCTGAGTGACAGAAACTCACTTGCTGCTCTGGATCTGAACTTGTTGACTTGCACTGAGATGAAATAAGAAATCTGACTTCTGCAAGGTTCCTCCACACATGCCATACATCATGGGCACTGAAAACAAGAGAAAATATGCACATACAGGCGTTCTACATCAAAAACATAGGTTCAAACCACTAGCGTAGCCAGAAATGTTAAAGTGGGTGGGCCTACATAAAACTGGGTGGGCCAAGAGTGTAGCATATGAAAACTGCATGTCAAATTGCCAACACAAAATACAGCACCAAGGTTCATTACACAGTACTTCTAAAGCATGCATTAACATTAGTAATTTGTTATATTAATGTTCATTTCAAAATTTAGGACATTATTACAATTCAAAGTTGTATCTGTTAACATTTGCATGAGCTGGTTAACAAAAATGAATAAACATGGTGACAAATGTATTTCTAATGTTAGTTAATGCATTAACTAACGTTAACTAAAGGAAGTGTATTAAAAAGCATTACCTCAGTCAGTGTGAAACAACAGGGGTTCGCAGATGATTTCATAATCAAACTCTGTCAGTTCACACACAATCGAGGACCGCAGAAATGTGCGCAGCTGCAAATTATGCAGTTTGTTTTGGCGACCAGGATCCAGCACAAAGTTTATGTGTTTCTTTCCACAAAGGAAGCATCTTTTTAGCGGATTAAACACTGTACCTATGCTAATATGATGCTTCAAACACGCTTGGTTCAGAAGATTCCGATCGATAAATCCAGCACCCGCAGGTGGTCTGGCGGGTTTCATTTGTAGATGGTCCAGATTTATTACTAAGACTTTTACTTTTTAAAGAATTGATCTGATTTATGATTGCTCAACTCGGCTATTTTCAAATTTAACTCCACAAACGCACGCATTTTACCATTATATCCTTACGTCGTAAACATAACGTTGTGGGTGGGACTAACAGAAACGGACGAATCATCATCATTTTGACAAGCGTGATGCACCTATAGGAAGAGGGAAAACTAAGAAACAACCTGTAATTGACCATGAAAGCAAGAGTTTAATATTTTTTATAAATATATAAAATTAAAGTGAAATAAGACGTTTATTAGTATCGTTTAATAAATTACATCCATTTGGAAAATTACCAACTTCTCATTGGGTGGGCCACAGATGAAAGTGGGTGGGCCCGAGCCCACCCGTAGCTACGCGACTGGTTCAAACTGATTTTAATAAGAGAAAGGGTATATTTTTAGCTTTTTGTTATCACCTTATTGCAGTGCACTTACATAATCGTGATGTGTGACAAATTAATTTGTGCATTAGTAAAATTATTATGCTATTTAGTGTCCCAATTAATATGTAAGTGCACTGCAATATTTAATATAATAAAGTATTTATTTATAACATAAATAAATACTGAATGCACGATTAAACGCTAGATTTCTCACATATGCATCATACCCAGAGGTGTCGGTGGCAGAATGGTGTCCAGCGTCTGGTAGAAGGGCAGTTTGATCATCTGTGGTTCTGTATGGACTGATATGGGTGACTGGGGTTTCTCAGGCGAGACACATGCTGCCATGGAGATGATTTCTACAGGACTGGGCTTTGAGCTCCTGCGGGAGTCTTTGGAAACCTGTCGGAGTTTGTGCAGCTCTCGGACAGCAGACAGCAGCTCAGGACTGCATTCATTGTGCAGCAGATCCACGACTCTCTTCATGAGATCCTTCTTCAGACCGCTTTTACTCTTGCCCATCTTGGAGAGCAGAAGACGAAGCTCCGTCACACGTAAGGACTCCAGCATCACCTGCAGGACAGATGAGTTACTGATGAACATCACAGAGTGTTTACATTATCATTTAGGATAAATTTATGATGAACAAAGTAACTTCATTATAATTCTTGTAGTCATTCCAGGTCATTCCATGACCTCAATAGCCATTTTTAAACGTATCTGCATAAAAAAATAAAATTATATATATATAAAAATAAAATACAAACAATTATTAAAGGCTGTTTAATGGCCTGTCAGTTGAATTTCAGCAGTAAAACAACTATCAAAAACATCAAAGCATCGTTTTGACCAACAGAAAATGTAATTCGTGAACTGAATTCTAATGAATGAATATAAAACGTGAATGAAAAATGTAGTTATTTAAAAATACTCTTGTCGAACACAGAACAAATTCCTTTAGTACCTTCTACCTTATAGTGACAGTGTGGTTTGTCAGTTTTAGAGTATGTCTATGCCAGTGTGGTATTACTGAATCATTTGTTACTCAAAGATATACACGTGCTCTCTTTTGTGATCCCACATATTCATTTCCAATGGCACCGGAAATTTTTGATCATGAAAGACAAAACATTTTCAGGCGGAAAAAGGTGTTTAAAAAAAGTCTTGACTAGGATGCAACAAAGTATTAAAAACAATTAAACACAAAATGAACGCGAAAACACTTCAAAGTGAATGCGTCTCTATTAATGAAGAAAAATATGTATAGCCTACTTACTGTGGCTTCCAAAACATCTGTGGACATAATCACACAATACCAGCAAATATTTAGAAAATGTCAACCGTGAAGAGAAAATTAGCCAGCACAAAAATGCCAACTGTTGAGGATGAAAGCGGCTATCATACGTATCATACGTCATCAAAGTTTGAGTCACATGACCGCACAAATTGCATGAAAAATAGGTCGTACGAAAACGTACTTAAGGCTACTTATAAATTTAATAACCGTGATGTTTTGTAATCTCTTCTAAAATGTTTGATTTTTATGTGACTATTATCATGAATCTTATATGTCTTTATTAAACTAGAAATGGACAGAAAACATTTTGTGGTTTTGTCCCATGTATTTTATTTTATTAAATTGTCATAGTCATGGTTCCTGGTTCCCTGTTCCCCTCGTGTGACTATGTGCTTCCTTTGCTTTGTGCGTTATGGTTTCATTCATTCATGATTTGCAGCCTGTGTGGAAGAATTTGACTGGCTGCACAAAGAAACCTTGCTGATGGCATATACTGTAATATTTACTGGGCTCAGATCAGGATTTTTGAGGCCGATTGCCGATCACAGAAAGTAGTACAGTCATGGTCAGAATTATCGGCACCCTTGGTAAATATGATCAAAGGAGGCTGTGAAAATTAATCTGCATTGTTAATCCTTTTGATCTTTTATTTAAAAAAAACATAAAATCTAACCTTTCATTGGATAATAAGAATTTAAAATGGGGGGGAAATATCATTATGAAATAAATGTTTTTCTCTAATACACATTGGCCACAATTAACGGCAACCTTTTATTCAATACTTTTTGAAACCTCCATTTTAACAGCTCTAAGTTTTCTCCTATAATGCCTGATGAGGTTAGAGAACACCTGACAAGAGATCAGAGACCATTCCTTCATCCAGAATCACTCCAGATCCTTCAGATTCACAGCTCCACGATGGTGCTTCTTCTCTTCAGTTCACCTCACTCATCTTCTACAGGGTTCAGGTCAGAGGACTGGAATGGCCATAGCAGAAGCTTGGTTTTGTGCTCAGTGACCCATTTTTGTGTTGTTTTTGAAGTTTGTGTTTGGATTATTGTCCAGTTGGAAGATCCAAACATGGCCCATTATAAGATTTCTAACAGAGTCAGTCACTTGTTGATTTTTTATCTGTTGGTATTTGATAGAATCCATGATGCCATGTGTCTAAACAAGATGTTCAGGACCTCCAGCAGAAATATAGGCCCACAACATCAAAAATACAGCAGTATATTTCATTGTACACATGGGGTACTTTTTTATCCCTGTGTTCACCAAACCCATCTTGAGTGTTTGCTGCTAAAACGCTCATTTTTTAGTTTCATCTGACCATAGAATCCAGTCCCATTTGAAGTTACAGTCATGTCTGATAACTGAATATGCTGGAGTTTGTTTTTGGATGAGTGAGGAGAATTTTTCTTGAAACCCTCCCGAACAACATGTGGTGATGTAGGTGCTGTTTGATCATTTTTTTTTAAGGTCTGACCCCGAGACTCAACTATTTTCTGCAGTTCTCCAGCTGTGGTCCTTGGAGAGTCTTTAGCCACTCAAACTCTCCTCCTCACCGTGCATTAGGACGATATAGACACACGTCCTCTTCCAGACAGATTCATAACATTTTCTGTTGATTGGAAATTCTTAATTATTGCCCTGATGGTGGAAATGGGAATTTTCACTGCTCTAGCTCTTTTCTTAAAGCCACTTCACTAATTTGTGAAGCTCAATTATCTTTTGCTCCACATCAGGAATATATTCTTTGGTTTTTCTCATTATGATGGATGATTAAGGGAATTTGGGCTTTGTTTTCCCTCCTATTTATATTTCTGTGAAACAGGAAGCCATAGCTGGATAATTTCATGTTCATAATCACCCTGGAGTGATCAAAATTGTAAATATGAGTGGGAATATACTTCAGAGATATTTTACTCATAAGAATTTCTAGGGGTACCAATAATTGTGTCCAACGTGTATTTGAGAAAAACATTTATTTCATAATGAGATTTTTCCCCATTTTCAATTGTTTTAGTTCAATGAAAGGTTAGATTTTTGTGATGTTTTTTTTTTAAAATAAAATGATTAATAATGCAGGTTTATTTTCAGAGCCTTCTTTGATCATATTTGCCAAGGGTGCCAATAATTCTGACCACGACTGTATATTGTCTTCAAATCTGTTGCAAAAAATATCTTGTCAGAAAAAATGACTTTTTCAATTAGCGGTGATGCTTATTTTATAGGCCAAAACTGCCAAAGACCTTGAAACAAAAGAAAAAGAACTGGAAAAGGAAGTGGAGAAACTTTTTCACAGACTTCAACTTGATGCAATGTGCAACTATAGACTGAGAGCTTCAGATGTTCTTCAGATAACTGCACATTCGTTACAGTCCAATGGGTCCTGCACTGAGAAAGAACTGGTTCATATGTTCTTACAAAAACTACTGATGATGAACTATAAAGCAAGAAGTAGAACTGTTACAGAAACTACTAATAATCTCAGTGAAAAACAACAAAAAGCTAAACAATCATCTGCAATCATTATCATTCACCTAATGGACGTTCAGATGGCCGTGTTTCATTGTGCTGATGGTTTCCTGAAGCAGCTGATCGTAACCAGGCTGTCCCAGTGTCAGTACGCTCTGCCTCTGCTTGTTCCTGATCCATTCACACGACAGATTGAGTTTCCACTCTGGACATTTAGAGAAATTAACCAAAGCTGGAAGATAAAAAAAAACAATGAAACCATCAGTCAAAACCAGCCGGTCTGGAAGGCAGAATCTCCAATGGTGTTTTTCTTCAGGTTTGGCTCTGTGTCCTCATCCAAGTCTCAGCTGATCAACAGTCTGATCAACGAGAAACACCACACGTTCTTCCAAAGAAACTGCCCAGGCAGCAGCAGAACCAGAGTCCTGATGGACGGAGTGGTGGAGATCGCCTGGTTCTGCCCTTCTGGGACATATGATGATAAATTCACCAACCGCATTGCCTTCTGTAATCTACACGGTGATGCAGGAGAACATGAGAAACAGCTGGATAATGACTAAAATGGCCTTAGTCAATGTAGTTGTCTTACCACAGCTCAGCAGGAATGACAAAAGAATGACAAAAATCCAAAACCTCTACAAGGACTCAAAGCCACTGATTTGTCTTCTTCCCGAGAATGATTTAGCTCTCACTGAGCAGAGGACTGGAAAATATAAAATTGGTTTGAAAGACAGAGGTGACGCAGATGTATCTGAAGATCTCAGAGAAGCTATTGCAAATTGTCTCTCAGAATCATCTTCAACTTTCAGGCTTGAAGATGTGTCCAAACACTCAGACATCAGAGTAGACTCACATTTAACCAGCAGACTCACATTTCACTGCTGGTTAATACTCTCTGTATAATCGTGTATGTGACAAATAAATCTTGAACTTGAACTAGATGAGGACAATGATGATGACTGCAGGAGAGGAAAGGAGGCAGCACAACAAATGATGAGGCTACTAGAGGGAAATGATCTGACAAAGATCAAAGAAACATTTCTGCCTCATCAGGGCAAATTGTGGTATCAGTGGGGTAAGATGAATAAAGAACTAAATCGACCTCAAAGGGACGACCCAGAAATGTAAATTAGTGAAAAAAAAGTTGAGATGATGAAAATCCGTGAACAGCGGCACAAATATGACATCAGTATGTTTGTAAATGTATTCATGAAACATATGAACTCACATGTTGCAAATGAGTCAATGTTTTTCCTTAAATGGCTCAGGATCCTCATGGATAAATATACCTCAGCTGACCTTTCTGCTCTACACAATGAGTATGATAAAACATGGTCAGAAGTCTCAAAACTAAGTAACAGTGATAATTCTGCAGAAGTGTTGCATAAACAAAGACAACTTATGGAATTTTCTAAGAAACTTCAAGATGCAACCTTTGGTTTGGAGCACATCATGAGAGAGATTGGTCGGTCAGATCTATAAATCATGTTTATCTGTTAAGAAAAACAAGAAAGACCATCGACCTGAAGGACTGAATGGGTGTCATTATAAAGGAACACAAACTCTGACTCCAGATTTTTGCACAACTTTAGTAGCAAGTACTCAGAGATTTTATCGATCTCATGAATCTGAAGAAACCATCCCATATAAAGAATACAAATCAGCAGGTGGGGTTTATGCTGAATGGAGCATCACCCCTGACCTCACTGAGCTGTCGTACTGGAAGTGGTTTATCTGCAGATTTCAGGAAGAGCTGGAAAAGTACTATGAGAAAAAATTTCAGGATCAGGGTGAGATCCCAAATGAATGGAGAAACCACTCAAAACAGGATGCTATTGAGAGTTTGGAAAAATACTTCTGAACAAGCATAAAGAATAATAAGTGAAGAAAAATGAATGATTATTTTTATTCTTTGATTTAAGTCTTTATGTATATTATTTAGTTCAAGAACACCTCTGAAGAAACTCTTAGATTATTAGGATTAGGTTATAAAAGTTATGAAGCTTTTAAAAAGTTTGAACTGTCTACTCTACAATAGCCTATAAAACCATTTAAATAATCATTAAATGAAACTAATCACTTCTTTACTTGGAGATCAGAATTTTTGCTTTTGATAACAACTGAAATTGTTTTTACATGTTTTTTAAAACTTCAAGAGGATCTTTTTCTTATCTCGTTGTTATTAGCAATAATGATTAGTTCCTAAATATATACAAAATACTTATGTTTGACAAAATATGTGTTCAAAACTACAGTAAATGAGTCTTTTGAAAATCATGCATTTTAAATTCTGCTATTAATTACATGCAGCACAGGTCGGACAGTTTCTGAGTATTAATAACATTGTCACTTTCACGTATATGCTAACATTAAGGACTAAATATTAACGCATGTGTCTTAGTTCATCTATCATATAATAGAAAACAATGTCTTAAAATGATGTAAATTGTGAATAAAGATCAGATTCAAATTCCTTCAAGTGCTTTCTATGCCTTATTGCAGATCAAATCCAGACTACACTTGGCATTAAAGATTTAAATGATCTTATCACGATCTGATCGCTCTTGACTGCATTAACAGCAGGTGTAAAAACCCACATTTGTAGTTGTTCTGAGATGGTTAAATTAAATTAAGGTGTAAATGGACAAGTGTTATCCATTCATAGACTCTGACACTTATTGAACTGAAATGAGTCAACTCAAGTAGACTTGAACTGCCTCAAACTAGATGATGACACTGTTGTCTTCTGTAGAACTTCAAATTTATAATCTTCATGAAATTATATGAAGAAGAGGATCATATCCATCTAATTTACGAGCCAAAAACGTGTTATAAACTTGTGTCCTTTTATAGGCTACTTTGACCAATCCAGGCAAAACAACTGTTTCAAACTGAGAAAGACATTTTTCATCCACATAAAATATTGTATCACATTCATTTGCAGAATTTAAGCAAGAAACACAAAACAGGATAGTCACAAAAATACCTCCTCTTGTTTTGCTCAAACCTCGATCTTCCAACGTGACGACGAGCTTCATTATATTTAGAGTTTCCCCTCATTTTTAACTTACTATCTTCATTAAGAAGTATTGGGGAAAAAATTAAAAACATAAAGTGAACGCGATAGTCCAATAACACTTGTGACCTAAACGGCGGTGAAACAGAATCTCTTAAATATATACGAAATTAATCTACTTACTGTGGCTTCCAAAACATCCGTGGACATAATCACGCAGAATCAGCAAATAAATATGAAATGTTTAGCGCAAAATTCACAAAAACGCCTGAAAACAATAACAAGACTGTTCTGAGGCTCACAGAAGAAATCATACGTCATCAATCAAGGAGTCACATGACCAGGCGTTTGTTACCTGAGCACAGGTTCAAATAAACGGGTTCCACAAAAATATTGTGCAGCACAACTGTTTTCATCATTAATAATTATCAGAAATGTTTCTTGAGCAGCAAATCAGTATATTAGAATGATTTCTGAAGATCATGTGACACTGAAGACTGGAGTAATGATGCTGGAAATACAGCTTTGATCACAGGAATAAATTAAGTTTAACAGATATTCACATAGAAAACAGCTTATTTTAAATTGTAATAATATTTCATAATTTCTTTTACTGTATTTTTGATTAAATAAATGCAGCCTTGGTGAAGCAGAAGAGTCTCTTTCAAAAACATTTAAAAAATCTTAATTATTCCAAATGTATAATAATATAATATAATATCATATATAATATAATATGATATATGATATAATATAATATGATATATGATATAATATTATATGATATATGATATAATATTATATGATATATGATATGATATAATATGATATATGATATAATATTATATGATATATGATATGATATAATATGATATATGATATAATATTATATAATATATGATATGATATAATATAATATGATATATGATATAATATTATATGATATATGATATGATATAATATAATATATGATATAATATTATATAATATATGATATGATATAATATAATATGATATATGATATAATATAATATGATATATGATATAATATTATATGATATATGATATGATATAATATGATATATGATATAATATAATATGATATATGATATAATATAATATAATATGATATATGATATATAATATAATATATTATATTATATTATATGATATATGATATAATATTATATAATATATGATATAATATAATATAATATAATATGATATATGATATAATATAATATGATATATGATATAATATTATATGATATATGATATAATATAATATAATATAATATAATATGATATATGATATAATATAATATGATACATGATATAATATAATATAATATAATATGATATATGATATAATATATGATATGATATAATATAATATAATATGATATGATATAATATAATATAATATATGATATATGATATAATATAATATGATACATGATATAATATAATATAATATAATATGATATGATATATGATATAATATAATATAATATAATATGATATATGATATAATATAATATATAATATGATATATGATATGATATATGATATAATATAATATATGATATGATATGATATAATATAATATAATATAATATGATATAATATAATATAATATGATATATGATATGATATAGGATATAATATAATATAATATGATATATGATATGATATATGATATAATATAATATAATATGTTACAACTGTGATTATCATTGTGTATGAGCAGAAGATTAGAGCATGAAGTGTTGTATACTGCTACATCACTAGAGGGCCATAACTCACCATGAATGATGAATATAAACACTGCAGATCTCAGCACATATGAGCAGAAAACTATGAAGACAAAGACATCCGTTCGCTTAATTGTTCTTCTTGCATTGAGAATGAAAGATTTCTAATCTCAAATGAAAGGAAATGGCATAAAAGATCAATAGGCCAGTGTGGAAACACTATTATACACTATATGGAATATTTCTGAAATTCTGTTTTAAAAAATAAAAACGTGAAGGGTACAGAACAGTTTGAAATGCTTCCAGCTTGCTATATACGTCTAGACTGATTTAACATGCAGACTGACACCAGACTTGAGGTTATAATGAACATTTGATTGCAGCACAAGGAGAATCCCCAGCAGCTTTTGTTCTTTGTGAGCTGCAGGGTCTGTTTGTTCAGATCCAGCAGAGGGAGTCGAAGGTCTTCTCGGGAAACACCAGCCTCATCTCCAGGGGTCGTTTCCATGACTCCCACAGTCTCTCAGGTCTCCTGCGTATCCATGGAGACGACTCTGTCCAGTGCAGTGGCCGGAGATGGTTGACCTTAGGAGCTGACCTTTGACCTGAGGGTCACTCAGGGGGTCGCGGGGTCAGTAGTGGCCAGGAGGGCTGGACAGTACTCACACTGATTGGCCGTCCTTTTAACCTGCACATCCTTCATCAAGATGATTAGAATATTGACCAATCTGCTGGGAATCGCAGTGAACTCAAACACTACTGCTAGGATTAAAAATAGTGACACTATCATTTTTAGATGTCAAAACTATTCTGTATATATATATATATATAATAAAAAATAAGTACAAAAATAAATACAGATTATAAAAACATATCTAAAAATATTGAAACAGGTTCGAGGTGAATTGAT
The DNA here is from genome assembly GCA_027422415.1 of Schizothorax lantsangensis. NCBI lineage: Eukaryota > Metazoa > Chordata > Actinopteri > Cypriniformes > Cyprinidae > Schizothorax > Schizothorax lantsangensis. Next base: position 37,008,488 of record CM049845.1, read on the forward strand.
TTAAAATAGTTCCTACTGAAAAAAGATTGCATTGCACAAACAAATAAAGAACATTTTCTCTCAAATTCTCATTATAATATATAATTCATGGTAAGTATAAGAATTATTATTTTATTTATATATTTTATTTATATTTTTTATGTTATCACATGTAATTATGACATTCATTCAATTATTAATTATGATTTAGTCTCATTAGTGAAGTACTGTACATATTTTTTTTGTACAGTGAATATTGCATGTAATATAGTGTTTTTTTTTTAAATCAGCATAAATTAAAAACAGTAAAACAAACATTCATACATAAGTACCATTATGTATAAACACTTTATAATTTAAATAATATACTATTGTTTTTCCCCCTTTTTTAAATTACAATAACAAGAATTATGTTTTTATATTCCTAGGTTTAAATTTCTTTAGTTTCTGTTGTATAATATAGTTCTATAGTATAGTCCTATAGTAGTGTGTAGTATAGTATAGTCTGATAGTATAGTAAAGTCTAGTATAGTCCTATAGTCTAGTCTAGTCTAGTCTAGTATGTAATATAATCCTATAGTCTAGTATAGTATAGTATAGTCCTATAAGTATAGTAAAGTCCTGTAATCTAATATAGTATAGTATAGTATTCTATAGTATAGTCTAATATATAGTCTAGTCTAGTCTACTATAGTATAGCATAGTATAGTATAGTATCTTTTGATTTTTAAGTGAAATGTGAGCTAGAAAGGTTTTCAATCACTGAAAAACATTGTTGTAGGATTTCAAACACTTTTACTCAGAAACTGCTAGAAATTTTCATAAATAATTGCAAAGAAACAGCAGTTAACACTGAATTAAACATGAAATTATGATATAGAAAAGCCTGATATAGTATTTTCTTGTAAAACTTAATCCATTAATCTTTATTTAGAATTTTAAAAAATAATTCTAAAAACATTTTTCCAGTGTGAAATGTACCATCACAGTGTTACTTGTGAAAAAGATTAGATTCCTATGCAATGCATGATCTGATCAAATGCATGCATGCAAGTCACTATGCATAAAAGCATCTGCCAAATGCACGAATGTAAATGTAGATTGTTGAAGCTTCTGCTGCTGAACACGTTTCAAAATGACACCAGCGGCGTTCATCCCAGAGGGGGGTGTATATGTCATCATGGATGCTAAAAGACACGTGATCAAAGCCTTCTTCCTCCCAATAATTTATGCCCTGCAGCAGATGGCTTGTCAATATCAATATATTAATTTAAAAGCAGCGGCACGATCGGGACAGCCGTGTGTTAGAGTCCTGGGGTCGCTGCAAGAGAACAAGGGCAAAGAAAGGAGAGACACTCCAGAGATTACAGTCAGTGAGAAATAAAGGAATCTCCTGCAGATCAAATTAAAATGTAAAGCTGTCACAGTCTGATTAAACTGAACAACAGTAAAGCATCTATTACCAATAAAGCTGCTGAGTTTTACATCAAAGATCTGTAATGAGAAACATCAGGTTATGAAAGTTATAATCCCATTCACTTTTTTCACCATGATATTTGTAATATTTTTACCCTATAAAACAGACCTGCCATGAGCTACAACATTCTTAACTTTACTTTTTGATTAAGAATTTTTCTCTTCTGCTCACCAAGGCTGCATTAACTTGATCAAAAATACAGTAAAAACAGTGAAATATTATTACAATTTCAAATAGCTGATTTCTATATGAATAAATTGTAAAATGTAATTTATTTCTGTGATCAAATCTGAATTTTCAGCATCATTACTCCAGTCTTCAGTGTCACATGATCTTCAGAAATCATTCTAATATGCTGATTTGCTGTTCAAGAAACATTTCTGATTATTATCAATGTTGAAGACAGTTGTGCTGCACAATATTTTTGAGGAAACTGTGATACAGTTTATTTTTCAGGATTCACAGATGAATAGAAAGTTCAAAAGAACAGCATTTATTCAAAATATAATTTTTTTGTAACATTATAAATGTCTTTACTGTCACTTCTGATAAAAATGTGTACTTGCTGAATAAAATTATTTATTGTATTATTTCTATTTGAATGGTAGTGTATCATGGTTTGCACAAAAATACTGTTTTGATAATAATCAGAAATGTTTCTTGAGCAGCAAATCAGCATATTAGAATGATTTCTGAAGATCATGTGACACTGAAGACTGGAGTAATGATGCTGAAAATACAGCTGCGCATCACAGAAATAAATTAGATTTTAACAGATATTCACATAAAAAACACTTATTTTAAATTGTAATAATATTTCACTATTTTTAATGCATTTTTGATCAAATAAATGCATTCTTGGTGAGCAGAAGAGACTCTCTGTTTGTAAGTGGTCTGTGTTTCAGTCAGTTCTTTGAGTTCTCTGTATATCTGGTGGAATCAGGCTGATTTTGCTGTGAAACTCTCATGTTTTTAAGCACTAGACATGAAGCATGTGAGAGTTATTGATACGCACCTGTTATTTAAAAGGCGGTAAACGGCACCTGAACTCTCTTGACCTCTGAGCTTCTTCCTTTGAACGCCAATGAAACGTTTCCGCCACGTGACACATCATAAACGGTGACGCATTACGTAACATCTCTCCTGGAGAATTTAACACAAACGGTTGACCTTTGACCTTCTCTGAACCCCTGAACCTTTCTGAAGGAGGGTGAAAGTGAACCGGTTCAGCCATTGATTTAGTGAAGGGTCTCTTTAGATTTTTATTGAGTCGATCTTTTTTAATGCTCTAATGTCTGTTTGTGGAAGAGAAAAGCAGGCCAGAAAAAAACAGACAGACGGACTCTCTCACTGCATTAAATATGGGTGAGACTCCTATATTGACCAATAAAATCTTCTGTATATATTCATGCCACCATAAAACCTGCCGCAGATGCTAAATCATTTGCAAACATGCATTATTGTTTTGCATCTCAGTAAATGTTTCTGGTCACTCAAGTGCCTTTATAGATCTGATTATGATGATCAGAGCAACAGCACATGAGAGGTCACCTCTGCTGACCTTTGACCTCTGACATATGGCAACGAAGTGCACTAAAAATGCGCTCAGTAAAATTTGACCTGACATACACAGGCACACTGAAGTCCTCCTGTAAAAAACAAGTTTTATATGCATATATTGTTTGAAAAAGATGATAAATAGTACTAAGGAGCCAGTAAACTGATTGTTATGGAAGTAAACCAGGGTTATTATAGTTAACTAAACTAAAACTATAAAAAAAATATTACTTGAAATAAAATATTAATTGAAATAAATGTTAACTGAAATAAAGAATAGAATATATAAAACAAACTTATTTTTTACAGCTAGTTGACAAGCAACATTTCTCATTTTCACTTAGTTTAACCTAATGTACTAAAACTAATACTGAAATAAAATTAAAATAAAAACCATAGATATTAAAAAAAATCAAATTAATAGCAATTACAAAACACAACAAATTTACTAAAGCTTTAACTCAAATGAAAATGAAAATGTGAAGCATAAATATAAAAACTTATTCAAAATATTTATAAAAACAATAACAGTATCTCAATGATAGTAATATAAGTGAAACACTAAAAACATTTCCATTGCTTGAAATAAAATATTACCTGAAATAAATGTCAACTAAAATAAAATAAAACACATAAAAACTTGCCAAGGCAACATTTCTCATTTACATTTAGTTTTACTTGATGAACTAAAATAACTACAAACCTAAACATTAATACAAACTATAAAAAATAAAAATTAATAATTGCTTAAAGTTGAACTAAAAATAAAATTGAAAATACAAAAATAAAAACTAATATAAAATATTAATAAAAGCTAGAATCATGTCTCAATTATACTAAAATTAGTAAACATGTAAAACACTAGCTTTAGCTTTTTAAGTGCATCTTTTTAGCGGTTCCCTATGCGTTCACAATATTCAGAGAGACCAATAACAATATGCAATTTCCATTAGACTCGATGTCCATATAGGTAACCTGACCTTTAAAGGTCTTCATTGTGTATTTGAGACAAGATTTAGAGGGCTTTCACACATCTCATCCTGGAAAGGACAGCTCTCAAATAGTGAAAACAAAGCACACGGGCCTAATAATAGAGCACATTTTTACCACCTAAGTCAAGGATATGGATCAATACTAATAACAATGCCTTTTGCAGCGTTCAGGGGCTGCGAACGCACACACACACACACACACACACACACAAACACATTTTTGTAAGGGCTCTCCAATCAGTTTCTATACTCTCATCCACGGCGTGTTTTATAGAGTCTGATTGCACACATCGTATCGGCACCGCAGGCCGTGACGAAACACAATGAAGATTTCTAATACACTTCAGTGCAAAAACCACCTGCAAGCAACACATGCAGGAAATCTGACCGTCTTTATGAGGAAAAAAGCATGTGTTGCATTCAAAACAATGAGTTGAACAGTATTCTGGAGTTTTCCTTTTGTAATGAAGGCTGTTCAGAGGAATACTGTTTGGCCCCTGAAACAAAAGCAACATTTTAGGGTGAGAATTACAAATAAAACTAAAGCTTATTCTTAGACTTCAGCTTTTGACTTAGGCCAAGAAGTAACAATCCACATCTGCAATGCCCTAGCAACCACATAGCAAAATCCTAGAAACCACCCAGAATACCCAAGAAACCAGGGCTATTATATAGTTAACCAAATCAAATAAATCTTAACTGAAATAAAATATACAAAAACGTAAATAAAATTTGCCAGGTAGATGCCAAGGCAACATTTCTCATATATAGTTTAACTTGATGTACTAAAATAAGTGAAACTAAATAAAAATAGAAATAAACACATACTGATAAAACAAATGTATAGCCTGAATGCACTGTAAGTCGCTTTGGATAAAAGCGTCTGCTAAATGCATAAATGTAAATGTAAATGTAAACAAATAAATAAAATGTACTAAAACTTTACCTAAAATCAAAATGGAAAATTATAAATTAATTTAAAATATTAATAAAAATTATAATAGTATTTGGGAAAGGGAAAAACAGTCAGAACAAAATCCAGGGTCATTATAATTAACCAAAGTAAAACTAAAACTAAAACCATTTAAAAATAAAATAAACATGAACTAAAATAAAAAATATAAAATAATTATTATACCAAAACGTATATAAAAATAAAGATAAAATTAACTTAAAAATAACTAAAATTAAAGAAAAATGTAGACACATTTTTAAAAAATTATAAAAACTACGAGCTTTAAATAAACTGAAAATATAAAAACAATAATACTCATAGAACATCATAGCAACTGCATAGCAACACCCTAGCAACCACCCAGAATACTCTACACTCTCAGAAAACGGTACAAAAGCTATCTCTGGGCTGGTACCTTTTCACGCTGTATAAATATGTATAATTAATGTACTAATATGTTCACTTTAGATACTAATATGCAACTTTAAGGCACTTATCTGCACCCTCTGGGGGTAAATAAGGTACAAAAGAGTCCCTTTGAAAGGGAAATGCCTCATTGCTGTGTTGGCAATTTAGCGATTTTCTCATCGTTGCTGCAACTTTTAATGTTTTTGCAATATTTAAATAGCCTATATTTGGCAATATTTTTTTGTGATTAATAAACACCAAAATAATTGTAAAAAATCTGTGGTTTATAACATGGTTTCTTGACAACAGAAACAGAAAAATATGCAAATGAGAGCGGTTGTATTGGTAATTTGGCTGTATTAGGCTGTAATAGTAATAGGCTGTATAAAAAGGAAATAAATGTGTAAAGGGCTGATATGAGGAGATTGATATGCTAATTAGGATGTGATGTCATCTAGTGACATTTAGTGACTTTTCAAAGAGGCTTTGACTATGGAAGGTGGACAGGGCCAAAAGTGTTTAAACAGAACGTGTGAAATTTGACCATGTCAACACGCACTGTTTGTCCACATTAACGCATCAATTTTGAACATGTTTCTTTTGTATGAGTAGACAAACACATTCTGGGTGTGTTAAGCCGTCAGTTTTCACCACGTTTATTTAGTACGTGTAAAGACGCACAGGATTACTGTGTAAAAACAATGAATTTGAACATGTTTCTTAGTGCATGCGCATTCTGGAAATGTTCAAATGTGTAATACTTTTTAAAGCAGTTTCATCTCTAGATTTACCCACATATTAATTCTTTCTTTAGTTCACTACGGCATTGCTTTACTGATAATGTGCTAGAGTAAATTAAGAGTTTACTACCTGAGAACGAACGTTGAACTAAACAACTAAAAAGGGGATGACGAATCATGACATAAGACTGACATCACACACAACAAACCAAAGCATTATCCCTTATGAACAAATTGTCTGATGTTTGCATACGTGCATCCCAGTGCACCATTACAACATCTTTCACGTATAAACATGACATCTGATGTTTGTATATGTATATAATGTACAATTGTGTTACATTTGCAAATACAGTCTCAAATCCAGTAATTTAATTACCTGCTGTGTGTTGTTGCATTAACACAAACAAACAAATGGACAAATTTTACACATTCAGTTTAAAGACTTTTGGCCCCGTCGGCCTTCCATATTTGGCAACACTGCCCCAGTGACAGCTTTTGTACCTTTTTTTTTTATTTGTTTGTTTTGTTTTGAGAGTGTAGCATCATGGTGGAAACATTCACAAGTCTCTATAAACCATCTAAACATATGAAAACCAGCTTCAGTGTCTCTCTACGGCTGGATTCAGCTGGAAATCAGAGTGTTTTCATGTTGCCTCCAATTCCAAGGATTATTTGTCATCTCCAGAGTAAAGGATTTTTAAAAGTCAACCTGCAGCCCCTTCCCCTCTCTCTCTCAATCCCCCTGACGCTCTGCGGCTCCGATCGATGCAGTATTGATCAACTCTCTCTATCGCTGGCCAACCAGACTAATCACCCAAACACAAGCTCAACACTCTCACTCTCACATACTGTAAAACTAAACAACACACACACATGCAGCGTCACACACACTTCATCATGCATACAGCGTTATTCTAGTGCTTTCTTCTTCTTTACATGCTCGGTGTGCGTCTGAAGTCTCATAATGTTGCTGTGCTCATTTAATGTTAAATGTGATGTATAAGATTTAATATAGATGCATCCACTGTGCTGTTTTCATCGTGATTTGCTTATTGTGAAGCAGCATCTCCATCTCAGAATAAATGACATGCTTTCCTCACATTCTATCTCCAGCGTTTTCCATCCTCCTTTGTTCCCTCACAAAATCAATATGCCTGTGGAAGGGAAAAAATGAGGCTGCCATATTTCTCCTCTGGTTATGATTGGAGGTTTGAAAAGATCCAGGTGCAGATGAAAACTAGGGCATCTATAAATGTATGCATCTAGTTTAATATGCTAAAATAATGTGTTTTAAACACAGAATTCATCATATTACTGATATTTGTGGTGCTGATTTCCCTCTAATAAATAATGTCACTTCCTGATTAAATGATATTGAGGACATGAACTATGAATAGATCACCAACTACAATATTATTCCCAGTTGAACATGTTTAGTATGAAACATTTTGGTTCAATAAAGGAGAAAGTTTTCAGGTGCATAAGTTAAGCATCCCCTTAAAACAAAGTAAAATGCTTCAAATTCAACCATATTCATGCCATTGTGACATAAAAGAAATGTAATTATTTGTATTTGTAAAATATTTTATGCAATATTTGATCTGTAGCAACAATTATGTTATGATATTGTGCTCTCTTAATTAAATAAGCAATATTGCACAAGCAAGAGTGCTGTTGTACTGAAATTTTTGAATATGTTTATTTGTATGAAAATAACACAAAGAAAATAATTTGAAAAATTATTATTATTTTTTTTAAATATACAAAAAGATACTAAGTATTCAGAAAAAAATATTAAAAAAATTAAATGAATATTAATGAGATAAAAAAAATTTAAATAGCTGATTTTATGTGTGTGTGTGTGTGTATATACTGTATATATATATATATAATGTATTTCAAATAGACTAATGTATATATTTAATATATTTAATGCTTCAAATAGTAATGCAACACCATGTGCTCATTAAGTCATGTTTAATGCAGTGTTGTGTCCAGCTGTTTTAAAGGGTTATTTTGGTTTGTTTGTCACACTTTATATGGAGGCTAAAGTTTAGAGCATTGCATCGTGGGATATGGTACCACGAGCAGTATACACTGCAAACTTTGTACTAAATGTATTCCCAGCATAAAGAAAATTCACACACTGCAGAAATAGTATGTTAGTATGCCAGTGGGTTTACTGTAGTAATTCATGGATTTACCTGAACTGAACAGAAAGCATTTTACAAGCCAATGATGAAGCTGCTGAACTCTTGACAGATGCATCACTCATTCCTTGACTAAAGTTATTCTGATTGATTCACTGCTGTCACTCTCCTCTGTTCTCTGCTCCCATTGGTCAGTGGTGTTTGATGAGAGCCTCTCATTGGTCCACATTCACAGTTTATCAGCTGATATTAGGTGATCAATTAATCCCTGCAGTAAACGAGCTCTGATTACGTACGGCTCTGTCAACATGAGATAAGAGCACCGTATCATCCCTCACACTGACCAGACCGACCCGACCCGATCAAATCAGCCCCGGGCCTGCAGTGGACACAGAGTGACCCCTCGAACACAGCAGACTTCATCATTCACCTGCTCAAACTTCAGAGCTGCTGCTTGAGAACAAGAAGATTAGAGTTCAAGTTTTTATAGATAGTTCTGTTTGTAAAAGCTCAACTGCACTGTAAAAAAAAAAGTTGGGCAAACTTAAAATTTTAAGTCAACCAGCTTCAGCAGATTTTTGAGTTTTCTCAACTTCTTGTTTTAAGTTTATACAACAAAAAGTTGAGAAATTTCCTAAAAAATAAGTTGAAAAAACTCAAAAATCTGCTTTAGCTGGTTGACTTATAATTTTAAGGTAGCCCAACTTTTTTTTTTTTTACAGTGTGGGTTGTTCCTTTTTCAGTTATTAATAATGAAAAGGGAGAGTTAAATCACTGTTGACATTTCATTTAGTGCATTCATCACATTCATCACTTTTAACGTAAAAGCATGAGTGGCCATTTGTAATTTGAATGTGTGAGACTTCAAAAACATATCCTTATGCTGCTTGATGCCACAAACTGGTACTATTTTAATTGATTATCGTACTCATAACCGCACTGAATTGTAGCAAATTCTTCTAGTTACCCAGCTAACAAAAATATGTTTGAAGAACGTTGTATTAACGTTACCGTCTTTCGGATGAGACGTTAAACCGAGGTCCTGACTCTCTGTGGTTATTAAAAAAAAATTAAAAATCCCATGGCACTTCTCGTAAAAGAGTAGGGGTGTAACCCCGGTGTCCTGGCCAAATTCCCTCCACTGGCCCTTGTCAATCATGGCCTCCTAATAATCCCCATCCACTTGATTGGCTCTATGACTCTCTCTCCTCTCCACCTGTAGCTGGTGTGTGGTGAGCGCACTGGCGCCGTTGTCCTGTGGCTGCCGTCGCATCATCCAAGTGGATGCTGCACACTGGTGGTGGTTGAGGAGAGACCCCCCCCCCCACATGATTGTAAAGCGCTTTGGGTGTACAACAATACACAATAAAGCGCTATATAAATGCTTCATTCATTCATTCATTAGGTTAGGTAGTTCTCTGAAAGTTCAAAATGCACTGAATTTTTTTTTTAAGGTAACTGGTAATAATTTATTTGAGCTACATTTAAATAATTTTTTTTTTAAGTTAGTCAAACTAAATTTTAGTAAATTCAATGAATCATTTTTTTCAGTGTGTACAGTTTTTTAAAAAGGTTTTTAAATGTTTTTTCTTGGTTATATGAACACTCCATTTGACCATTTTGCACACATTATGGGAATGTTACTTTTGGAATGTTCCCTGGAACGTTCTGAAACAAGTAACATTTAAAAAATGTTACAGTGAACATCCAACTAAAACATTTTAGAAGAAACACGTTCCATGAGCGATGTATAAATAACATTTTGAGAACATTATTAAAGTCCAGATAACATTGAACAAACATTCTATTAACGTTATGCTTTAAAACTCACTGTAAAAAATCAAAAGTTGAGAAAACCTACAAGTTCAAGTCAACCAGCTGCAGCAGATTTTTGAGTTTTCTCAACTTTTTGTTGTATAAACTGAAAAAAAACAGGTTGAGAACTCAAAAATCTGCTTTTAGGTTTTCTCAACTTTTGATTTTTTACAGTGTTGTTTCTTGTTATGGGAACATTGTTTTATCATTTAGCAAACATTATGGAAACGTTACTTTTGAATGTTCTCTGAATGTTCTGAAACAAGTAGTAACATTTATAAGTTAGACAAACACAAACTTCCATGTGTGTGTGTGAACAAAAAGGTTCCATGAGCGATGTATAAATAGCACTTTTGTTCTGCTGTTTTGAGAACATTATTAAAGACCAGAGAACTCTGACCAGATGTTCTATTAACATTATTGGAGGAATGTTTGTTCATAACGTTGAGAGAACCTTTCCAGAACATTCTCTGTTAGCTGGGTACTTATTGGATAAAGAATCGGAAGTCTCGCACATTCTCAGAAAACATCTTGTGTGTTGCAAAATAAGGCAAGGTCAAGTTGAGTGCATTGCATTGTGGGATACAGTATTTCACAGAGTGTTGTGCTGGTACATTACATTATAAAACCTGCATGTGCAGAAAGATGCTGTTCTCTTTGAAACTGGGCCAGAGCTTCTGATTTCATTGTGTTTCCATAGAGATTCCAGATATTTTTGTCCTAATAAATTCACACTCTCCTGTCAATGATAGAAACACAGCTCTGCTGGAGGAGAGTTTGGCATTCAGCGCTACTGTAGAGTCCAGCACAGATTGTTGTGTGCAGAATAGAGATGAGACAGAGCTGACTGCATGAGAAGATCAATATCCATTCTCAATATGCTCTGCACAGCCATAACAACATGTGTGTGTGTGTGTGTGTGTGTGTGTGTGTGTGTGTGTGTGTGTACATGTGTGGGCTTTTTCTTGTGTTGCTACGTGCAAACTAGTAGTTGTGTGGGCACATGAGTGGTCAAATTCATGATTCATGTTAGACAGAATTAAGAATGTATTATGTATCATGAATCTGAATCATGAATGTGCCCACAAAATAATAGGCTAGTTTGATTTTTATTATTGTGTTCTAGTTTACGTCATTGCTTTAATTTCTGTATATGTCTGTACTTTGTTCTGCACTGGAAGCACCTGTTATCAAGACAAACTCCTTAAACATACTCGGGAATAAAGCTCTTTCTGATTCTGATGAATATTTCTATATATTTTGGGGGATGATACTAGACTATTTAAATGAAAATATGTATGTGTGTGGAAATTTACAGCCCATAAAAGCATAAATATTAATGTTTAGTTAGTAGATGCATATATATAGCCTATATACAGTATATATATATACACACACACACACACACTCACTCACACACACACACACACACACATATGTACACACACACACACACACACACACACACACACACACACACACACACACACACACACACACAGTATATATATATACTGTGTGTGTGTGTATATACTGTATATATATATATATATATATATATATATATATATATTTATTATTTGTAAAATAAAAAAAAGAAAAGAAAAGAAACGAAAAGGGAAAAATGCAAAATGGAGCATTTCTCTCTCTTTCTCTCTCTCTCTCTCTCTCTCTGTAGAATTGATCGACTATTCCTTCTCAATCCATCTCTCTGTCTGTTTCTTAGCAACTGGTGCTCCAATGAATTTAAGGCCCGAGATGTTTTATTATTTCATTTATTTATATATATATATATATATATATATATATATTTTTTTTTACAAAAGATGCTTCCTGCATGTGTTCGAGTTGATCTGGTAATAATGATAAAAGGAGCATGTTTGGACTGCTGTAGAGCAGCTTTAGGTGCCGTTCAGGGCAAAAGTCATTGATCACCATACATATTTCATAATCTGCAGAGGAAAAGCTGTCGGATCAATCGGATGTCATTCTTTATCAGCACCTGTTCGCCAAATGTCACACTACTGAAGAGCATCATGATCTAAAATCTAAAATTATATACAAATATGTAACAACCACGATGCATGCATGCATTGCAGCATGTGACAATAACACACACACACACACACACACACACACACACACACACACATAGGCCTATTTATTTATTTATGTATGTTGGATCTGTTAGATTTGTGTGTAGGCTATTACATATATTTTCAAATGCAGCAAAACACTTTCTGCATACTGCGTCGAAATAATAATTTCTAGGCTCATACACTGATAATGAAGTATTTTGATGCATGTCATATGCATATGTCCTGCAGGTACGGCGCCTGTGAGAGTTGAAGACATTTGTCTCATCGATTGCTGCCACAGTCATGTTTGAATTATGAATTTCTCCAGATGCAGAATCGTCTTTATAGGCCTGAAGCCACATGATGCTGTTTTCATTATGAAAGCCTTTCTTTTTTTGTATCAGCCGTTTCTCACGCAGAAATTAAGAACAAGATACGCATACAGTGAAAAACAGTTTGCATTTTATTAATAGCCTATAAAATTCAGCAGGCCTTGACATAAAATATAATCACATTCTCAAATGCAAGGAACGCGTAAAAACAAGCAAGCAAATAAAACACATTTAAATGCAAACTTAATATTTTGACAAAAAAAAAGTAGGCCTAGTTTATAAGGGATATTGGACTATTACATATCTAATAATATCAGTAATAATAATAATTATTATTATTAGCCTATTATTATTATTATTAAATATTCCCGAATTCGAGCTGCTAATTCTAACTGCTAGTTTTAATGTTAATTACTGGATTGAGTCCTCTTTGAGAGTTCTAGAAATATTTCGATGGCAATTTTATTTAAATTAAAATAGTTTAAGAATAGCCTTTTAATGAAAAATATAAAATGTAAACTTTACATGAGCAAAAGACTCTTCCGCACGTGCAGCACATACCACCTATTTTTTTATAGCCCAGATATTTAATAATAAATAAAATAGCATAATCTAAAGAAATTAGGCCTGTTAATTTTCAATATTTTTTTCTGTTTTGCAGATGTTTACATGCAAGGATGATTTTAAAGCGTTCTTCATGAAAAAGTAGATTCGAGATGCATTTGTTTAGATTAGCGCTCAAACATCAATGTTAATGAGTTACAGGAGAGTGATAAATGTCCTTTATCTTCTGTGTTTCCGAGAGAAGCTGCGCGGCGCTCGCGTCCATCAGGTTTCGTCTTATTTCGTGTTTCAAGAGGTTACTTGCTGCGTAAGACCCAAAATCTGTGTGTTTCCATTGACCTAAAGGATATTGATCTCCGATCGCATCGATACAGAAGATCTTTCCTCGACATCACACAGAAGATCTGAAAACACGCATCTGCTGAACGCGGAGGAAAAGTGTAGCGACCACCTAAAAATACAACTTTATCAAAAACATAAAGAAATATTAACTTTTTAAAAAAAAAAAAAGAGTGTAAAACGTTGATTATTTGAAAGAAATGTGAATTAATTCAACAGAACCTGAAATAGGCATTAATCAAATCTTGTGAGAAACATCAGCATTTGAACAGACAATAACTTTCAGTATATTTTAAAGCTTTAATTTAAGATTTTTCACGTGTTCAAACTCAAAATATTTTTGGTCAATGTCAAAAACTTATTGTAGCCTGTTTTTAAAATGTAAATCCTTAATTTAAAAAATGTTTTAAATTAAATAATCATTTATCCGACATCTGATATGCCCTATTGGAATTTTTTTGATTTATTAATAATAATGAAACTAACAATTTAGCACTGTTATTTTTTATTTATATATTAAATAATAATAATAATAATAGGCTAATAATAATAAAAATAATGTTCAATAATGTTACTAGATTAATATATATAATTACTTACAATAATTAAATCACTAAAATTAACAGGCTATATTGCTAAAATATCAGATATGTTTCAGACATAGCCTAAAACAAAACACGTAAAAAATAAGTAAATAAAAATCATAACGATCGTGAAAGACTGTGAAAGTCGTTCTCTGATTTCTCTGGTTGTGTCTCCCGCTGATGTTCACCTCAGGCCTGATCAATATCATCAATGACCGGGAGAAACTGTCTTTTATCATAGAAAAATACACAAAGTTCCCATCAAACTACATTTGCAACGCAAAGATCAGATAAAGGAAAAGAAAAACTGCAGGAAATTTGAGTCTAACTTAACTTTTTTTAGTTAACTGAAAAGTTTTACTTATTTAATAAATAAACCATAAGATATAAAATTAAAAACATACAAAATAAAATGAGCAAATATAGTGTCGGCGCAATTTGAAGCGCATCTCTTTAAATGTAATAACAATCATTAAAGAAAATAAAACTGGGTGTTAATGATCATTAATAAATTGAGTAAATCTGTAAAATGCAAAATAAAAAATAGCCGAAACATGCTTTGCATTATATTTCTACAAAATAAAAATAAAAACAAGGCTGAAAATCATACAGTAAGTTAATTACTAAACTACTAACAACTGACTACAGCCGGTCTAAAACAGATTGAAGCTGATGATTAACATGATAGGCTATTCATATGTTTGTAATAATAATTATGGTCATACCAAATAAATCTGCTGCAAATAATAAACAAATAATAAACTTTAGAACATCAGGCCTTTTTACTGGATCAAAAAAGCAAATGCATTTAAATAGATGAAAAACTAAGTTTTACACACTCGTGCATATAAAGACACCATGTTTTTGGCAAACAAATATAAAGTCAAGTGTGCATTTGCATTTAGCATTTTATACATTTATAAATACAAATAGTTTGCACGTAATTGCAGTGCATGAAGTAAGCCGCGCTCATAAAGACTCACACACGGGTGTCGTGTTAGAGTCTGTGCCGGTGCACGGGTGAATTAACGGCGAGGGCTCGCGCATCCATCACGCCGGTGCTCAGGCAGCCGATACTGAAGCTCCAGAGCCGCTGCGCCGCGCGCTGCAACCGATTCACTGCTGGCTCCAGAAGCTTAATTTATTTCCGATAGAAGCGCTCATCAATAGAGGGACATTAAAGCGAGAAGACACAGAGCTCATTTGTGTAACGTTGACTAAGACAGCTCTAAAGTGAGGCCATTACTTCTGCAGGCCTACAGGCCTCTCAAAGATGTGTTTACATTAGAAACACCCTAAACACAACAACACCGATGGTAAAAATTACAATAATTAATAATAATGTACCTGGCAGCTGCATCTTTCAAAAACGAGGCAACATTCATGTAGTATATTTGATATGATTGGTAGCATTATTGTAAAATGTTTTTCATGTAAGCTAAAAATGTGTTTCGTTTGTTTACATCCAAATCAAATCATATATTAAATATAATTTAATTTTAATTAACCTAATGTTACACAATTCTAAAGCGAGATCAGGAAGAAATAACCCCTTAAAATAAACTGCTATTTTTTACAGTATGATAAATTACTGAAGGCCTATAATTAAGTAATTCAGAGAATTTTAGAGATCCAAAATATTAAGCTTATATTAAGAGAAATACAAATTAAACAATAACTACAGCTGTACTCAAAATAAAATAAAAAGCTAATAATAAAAATATTAATAGGCTACCGATCGATCTGTGATCACTCCGAAATGCATTTCTGCCTCTGTTGCAATATCTTGCAAGCAAGTTTAGATTAAACAATATTATTACATGAATACTATTTTTATATGATATTATAATTATTATAGAAAGTACCTGTGGTTTTAGGAAGGCTCTGCGGCTCGCCGAACCTGCTGCTCCTCGCTTTGCGTTCATTCTTCTCTGCACCAAAACTTTCTGACCTATGCGCCACCCCCCCTCACCCCTCACCCCGGGTCAGAAAACATAATTAATCAGTGTCAATCGATATATTGATCAGATTTATCAATGACCACCCAAAAGGAACTATGCTCTTCGTGCCAACGCAGGAGAGCTGAACAGTTACCCGACACGAGCATCACAGTTACAAGAGAGCTTTTATGTTATTAATCTAAAAAATGCTTTAGTTTGCATGGAAAATTATGAGACAAAATATCAATATAATATGATATTTAAAAAATATATATATATTGACCAATTATGTTTATATATGGTCACACGAGTCTTTTCAATACAATAATCAAGCATCAAAATAACTGCATTTAAAAAAATATATTTTTATAAAAATAAAAATAATAAAACAATTATTTTTAGAGACGTAGGCAATTATGCAGGCCTATATCTACAGTTATTAACATATATTACAGGTTAGCATGCCACATATTTGCTGTTGTATAAACATTATATTATGAAAGAGGCCACACTCTGTTTGGATATTAATCTGGTCATGGACAAGCATTTTATCGTAGTTAATAATAAAAATAACCAATTAATAATCATTTAAAACTCTCTCTTTCTCTCTCTCTACATATACAGAGAGACAACCCCTCAGAGGACCTCAGATGATGCCAACCCTGCACCAACATACAAAACTAACACATTTTGCCATAAATTTGATCGCAACATAATTATTGCTGTTAGTGTTCACCGTCTATTTAAATACATGCCATAAACTAACTACATGATTTTTACTGTACATTTATGCCATATGGACATCACCCTTACATAGTCACCACTGATAAGATACTCCTAAATATAATGTAGAAACTTTAATTTTCTGTGAAGCTGCTATCGTGAAAAGCGCTGTACAAATAAACGTGAATTGAATTGAATTTAATATATGTGACCCTGGAGCACAAAAGCAGTCATAAGTATATTTAGGTATAGTTATATTTGTAGCAATAGCCAACAATACATTGTATGGGTCAAAATTATCCATTTTTCTTTTATGCCAAAAATCATTAGGATATTAAGTAAAGATCATGTTCCATGAAGATAGTTTGTAAATTTCCTACTGTAAATATATCAAAACTTCATTTTTGATTTGTAATATGCATTGCTAAGAACTTCATTTGGACAAGTTTATAGGCAATTTTCTCAATATTTAGATTTTTTTTTGGCACCCTCAGGTTCCAGATATTCAGTTGTCTCTCAGCCAAATATTATCCCATCCTAATATACCATACATCAATTGAAAGCTTATTTATTCAGCTTTCAGATGGTGTATAAATCATATATGTTCATGTATGCATCTATAATGTAAATATATAAATTATTAATCCGAAATGTATGCTGTTATTATTTATCATTTAATATGACATTATTTATTTTTAAGTAGGCTATATATAATAGTATATATAAACTATATAAGTATAACCTATACTAAAATAATTAAATATGCTATAAATGTGGCAGATATTTGTTCTCATTTAGCTGTTTTCTTTCTAGACGAAAGCGAACCCACGCATACAGTGATAGTAGAACAGGCGAGACTTCAGCACCGCGGCCAGCGCACGTCTCACACACACACACACACACACACACACACACACACACACACACACACACACACGCTCTCGTTCAAAGACAGACGCGAGTCCCGCCTCTCGGTAGAAGAGCTGTTGTGCAGCGAGCGAGCCAGACGCGCACCGAACGCTCCGCGGCGATTTAACCAGGACAAAAGCTTCGGCGCGTCATGTTGGACTGACTAGCTTTGAAATCGATGGATTGGTTTTGAAATCGTTTCGGAGAAAATAAGCTCTCTTTGCGCGGCTCTCACGATGGAACTCACGATGGAAAACATGCACGGCGTCGCGTCGCACGCGCAAGCGGGGGACCTGATGAATTCCTCGCACGGCAGACAGTCGTCAGCTTCCCACAGGAGCTTGGTTACCCACGGGCGCTCGGCGATGGTGTCCAGCATGGCTTCGATCCTGGAGGGCGCCGGTGAGTACCGGAGCGACCCCGCGCTGTCGGGCCACCTGCATCCCGCTATGACCATGTGCGAGTCGGGCATGGGTTTGTCTAATACTTACACCACCCTCACGCCGCTTCAGCACCTGCCACCTATATCTACAGTCTCGGATAAGTTCCACCACGCGCATCCGCATTCGCATTCGCATCACCACGCCGCGCACCAGCGCCTCTCCACCGGCAACGTCAGCGGGAGTTTCACGCTCATGCGCGACGACCGCGGCCTGGCGTCCATGGGCAACTTATACAGCCACTATCCCAAAGAGATGTCCGGCATGGGCCAGTCGTTATCCCCGCTCTCCAACGGCCTCGGTTCTCTGCACAACTCCCAACAAGCGCTGTCTGCCTACGGGCCAAGTGCGCACCTCTCCAACGACAAGATGCTCTCTCAAAGCGGCTTTGAGTCCCACGCGGCGATGCTTTCCCGGAGCGAGGAGCATCTCGCGCGGAGTTTAGGCGGCCACGGGCACGGCATGATCTCTAATCTCAACGGGATGCACCCACACAGCCACCTGCACTCGCAGGCGAACGGATCCATGCTGGCGGACAGAGAGCGGCACGGAGGCGGCGGCGCACAGAGCGGTGGATCGGGGCAGGTGGAGGAGATCAACACCAAGGAGGTGGCGCAGAGGATCACGGCCGAGCTCAAGCGATACAGCATACCTCAAGCCATCTTCGCGCAGAGGATCTTGTGCCGGTCGCAGGGGACTCTGTCGGATCTGCTCCGCAACCCAAAGCCCTGGAGTAAACTCAAGTCCGGCCGCGAGACTTTCAGACGCATGTGGAAATGGTTACAGGAACCAGAGTTTCAGAGGATGTCCGCGTTGAGGCTTGCAGGTAAGTCATCATCACCTTCACATGCCCAGGATTTAGGAAATTGAATCTGGAAAAACAGTACACATTTTACACTCTTAAAATGCATACCTCTGAGGGGACATTGGATTTTACGCACTCATTGAGTAGGGAAACGAGCTCATTGATTAAAAGGACGCGTTGTTTAAACGTTCCAAACAAACTATAACGCGCAAATATGGTATAGCAACGTTTACTGAAAATGTGGAGTTTTCTTAAGAAACTGCACTGTAAAAAGTGATAACCTGCAATTGTTACCTTAAATCAATTTCTAGCTGATTTAACACATAAAAATAGTTTTATTGGTGTAATATGTTGGTTAAATAGTGTTTTTGACTTGATAAAACCAGTTAATATAAATGTTACAATTTTCAGGCTACCTTTTAAGTCTAGATCTACCTGGAAATTACTGTAATTGGTGTAACTTGTTTTATTTCTACTTTAACCTATTTTATAAATCTATATATAAACTATATTTGAACCTTTTTTTATACAATATATTTATGCCTACTTTAACCTATTTTTATGTTTTATAATAAAGGTTCCAAAAGCAGGGTTTGACAGAAGCGAATCTTTCTGAAACCTTTCAGAGAACCACATTTCATTAGTGTTAAGAACATTTTAATCATCTAAAGAAACGGGAAAGCTTCCATGTATATTAAAGACCAGTTATTTCTAAGAGTGCATAACAGAAAGATAAACTGTCTAGAAATAGCCCGAACTAGAATTAGCTACTGTATATGGCAGTTTTGTACCAAAATATTAATATCTGGCAAAACACCAATGCTTAAGTTTCTTTAGTTCAATTCAGAAGCTTTTTTGTTTTCCAAACAGGGTCTTTTATGGAAACCTAAATATATAATTTAACACAATAACTCATCTGGTGATATTCAGAACAGGTTTTACGTAAAAGTGACTTTCTGAGGAACAAATACACATTATATCACATCTTCATCATGAGGGCAAATACACAAGCAAATGTGCTCAAGGGTTCCTTGTTTTCACATTTTATTTATAGTTCAATTGATACTCATTCAGTTTCTGCCAATTTCTTTGTGTTGGAGTTTAAGGTTCTTTAGTAGCCTACAAATTCGAAATGAACCTAAAAATGCCATTTAACAGTAAAAAGGCCTCTGATTTAAACTCAAGCCAAAGAAGCCTCGTCTGGTGCGATTTAGAGGCATTTTTCTTAAGAGAGACGCCTTGGCTTTAAAGAGTGCTCCGGACTGGATGACCATCAAACATTAGAGAACGATTTGCTGTCAGAGGCTGATAAGAGGATGGAGCGACGACAGATGGAGATCGCCGCTCGCGGGATTTGTCGCAAATGCTCACATCGGTGTGTTTTTCCTGGGTGTCCCTCGTCCTCGGGGTCCATTTGATACCCCTCGACTCTCACCGGGGCTCAGAAAGCGGCGGAGCGTGACCTCCAGCTGATCGATAGCGCAGTTTCCCAGCGTCCCTTTGAAACGGAGCGCAGATCGATGCTCGACTCGGACCTGAGACGCGGCTAAGCGCGCTTTGTTTTAACGCGTCCGTTTCCACGCACGCGTGACGCGGCTGTATTTGCATGCGTCTGAAGGGGACATTGGATTTTACGCACTCATTGAGTAGGCAAATGGGCTCATTGATTAAAAAGACGCGTTGATTAAAACGTTCCAGACAAATTATAACGTGCAAATATATGGCAGCAACGTTTACTGAAGATGTGGAGTTATCAGGAAACTGAACTGTAAAAAGTGCTAACATGCAATTATTACTTTAAAAAGCTATTTCTACCTGATTTAACACATATGAATAGTTGCACTGGTATAAATGAATGTATATAGGTTGGTTAATATTTCTAGGTTACCTTTTTAAGTCTAGATTTACCTGGCAATTACTGTAATTGGTGTAACCTGTTTTATATATACTTTAACCTATTTTATAAATCTATATATAAAATACATTTGAACATTTTAAACCTATATATACAATATTTATGCCTACTTTAACCTATTTTTGTGTTTTATAATATAACATTTTTATATTAAAAAATATAAATTATATTATTTATCTTATATTACTATATTTAAGTTAGTTATTTTCTGTCTGACCTAAGATGACCCAAATAAAGTCCAATAAAATAAATTATAAATATAAATATTATGCATCTAAAAATATTTGAAATATAATATTTTATTTATTTACATTTTTAGGCCATTTGACAGTCATATTTTGACACTGATCTCTGCAAGATTATCATAATGCATGAAAGTGGTTACTGAGATGAAATTCAAAAATGGTAGTGCAACTCAGTGTGCACACAAATTTAATGAAATCGCATGAAAAAGGTGTTTATACATGCAGAGATCTCAGCTATAAACACACAAACTGAAAGAAACTCTTTTAATACTCACAAAAAACAGCAAGTTTGGAGTGAAGAGCCTAATAACAGCTAAAGTGTGGTATAGCATTAGAGCTGTGAAATACTCCTCCACATCTAATCATCATATTGATATTCCAAATTTATTAGTTTCCTAATCAATAGGTATTCTCCGTTCTTTTGGGGGTTGTGTGGACTGAGGCCCATGAGACGCGTGTGGTTAGAGAGGGCAGCATTAGTGACCTGCACCTGGACACATGTCCAATCTGTGGGCATTTGAATGTCTAATGGATCACTTGGCAACTGTGATTAATTGCTGTTCAGCACAACTAAGACATCCTTCCCCTCTCTCTCTCTCTCTCTGAGGTTATTCTGACTAACACAGCATTCAGATCAGCATCAGAGGCATGTTAGTCATCTCTTACTCATCTTTCACAAAAATATACTTCCTGAGCACCTACACGCATGTAAGAAATAAAAACCACACAGTCTTTCTTTAATATCTCAGTTATAGAAAATCTCACGTTTCTCCTCTTACTGCAAACTGTAAACAATCTCTAAAATGTAAGCTACAAAAAGAGGGAAAAAAGAAGCTTTAGTTGCCACAAGCATAAAAATACAGTAACAACCTTTTAAGTTTTACAGAATTAAATTAAATTTGCAGTAAACAAAAAAACAAAACAAAACAAAAACAACAACAACAAACACTTAACTTGAAATGTACTTAAATAGTGAAAGAATGTAAAAAAACATATATAATTTAAATATAAATTAAATATAAATTAAAATGACTAAATAATATAAAATTACTCAAATCAAAGGTATATGTGACCCTGGACCACAAAACCAGTCATAAGGCTCAATTTTCATTGATGTATGGTTTGTTATGATAGGACAATATTTGGCTGAGATACAACTATTTGAAAATCTGGAATCTGAGGGTGCAAACAAATCTAAATATTGAGAAAATCATCTTTAAAGTTGTTCAAATGAAGTTCTTAGCAATGCATATTACAAATCAAAAATTAAGTTTTGATATATTTATGGTAGGACATTTACAAAATATCTTCATGGAACATGATCTTAATATCCTAATGATTTTTGGCATAAAAGAAAAATGGATAATTTTGACCCATACAATGTATTGTTGGCTATTGCTACAAATATACCTGTGTTACTTATGACTGCTTTTGTGCTCCAGGGTCACTTTTTTTTTATTTTTTATAACCAGATGTATTATACATTATGTATGCATATAAAATACCTAAAATCTGTTGTTGCTTTTTTACCTTTATAATACAATGAAAACCACCTTAAGAACACAAATGGTGAAGAGAAAGTCACAAAGAATCAAAGTTCATCAACTTTTCCACAAGCTGAAATAAACAGGTGCGCAGAGTCATACACACAAACACAAAACAATAAAATCATGCAATACACATTCATTTCACAACATGAAAACATACATAACTGATAATTAGAAACGTAATTATATCAGTGAACAACCATCAAATGTGAAGAGTCACACAGAGGATTCTGGGAATGTCAATTTATGGGTTTTCACTTTCACTTCCAAAACTGTATTTTACTGTAAAATTACATGTAATGTCCCATTAGATATATTACAGTTCTTCACCATATAAAGGAACTTAACATTAATCAATTAACAGTCTTTTACCGTTAAAATAACAATCATTTTGTTTTAGAAGAGAGAGCAATAATGTCTGCACTCAAACATCATTGAATTTCAGATATAAAGCAGCAATAATATTTTCCTCAGGAGGATTGAGTAAGAACTCATTACACATGCTTTGAAACGAGCAGCTGGTTTCTGCTTGGTGTGGTTTCAGCTCAGAGATCTGTGTTTGTGTGCTGTATGATGTTCAGTCTGTTGAGGTCTGCGGTCAGAAACGACCAGAGAGAGTCGTCAGCCATTTTGACACGCGCTGACCGGCCACTTCTCTCTCACACACACACTCACACTCTCTCTCTCTCTCTCACACACACACACACACTCACACACACACACACACACACACACAAGTGATTAAAATGCATATTTAATTCCAAAGAACAACAGAAAATCTGACCCACTATTTGATTTCTCTCATCTACCTGAACTACACGGGGGGGGAAATGTAGATGTAGAAACAATTTTACTCAATTATTACTAGTAAATTTCACAAAGAATAACAAATTGAATTAAACATGAAATGTGGAATTAGAAAGACTGAAACCGTGTTGTTTTTTCCAAACATACTCCAGTATTCTTTATTTACTTAGATAACTCTTACACACACATACATACACTTATACATATACATACATAAAGTAAATGTTTAAAAATTCATAGATAGGTCAATGCTGATGGTATCATGTATTTGCACTGTATTAACATTTAATGCACAAAAATCCTTAAAAAACGTGGATATGTTTGTGAAAAAAATGAATATGTAGGAAAACAATTTGATGCAGAAACAGTTTTTCCTTAGAAAGTGCTAGTAAATTTCACAAACAATTACTGTACAAAGAAATGGCAAGAAACACATTGAATTACATGTGAAATTTTCAATTAGTATTTTATTGAAAAACACTCCAACAATCTTTGTTTTATTTACAACTTTTAAGTTTTTAACTTTTAATATAGTCTGTTTAAAAATTAATATGAAACCAAAAGATGATGGTAACAGGTTTAACATTTAACTGGACTAACATTTAATGCACAAATATCTTTAATAAATGTGAAAATGTTTTATGTTTTTTACAGAATACCCTCGGACCATAAATTTGGTGTATAAAGAATTTTTATTCAGAAATTGCTAGTAAATTTCACAAATAGTTACAAAAACCGCAAGTAACACATTGAACTAAATGTTACATTTTGAAGTAGAAAGCCTAAAATTGTATTTTCATGTAAAATGTACAACAATAATAATTTTTTGTGTTTTTGCTCCATAAAAAACTAAAATTGAGAATATTAGTGGCCAAAAATGAGTTCTCTTGCTTATAAACGAAACCATAAACAGCCGAGGTCTGTTGAATCATTTTATGTTCTGCAAACACTTTACAAGTGCAGAGATATTGATGCTCTGGAGGCTTCAGTAAATCCATCTCGTGCTGTGAAGACACTGAGAATCAGCCTCTAATAGAGCTTTTTCACAGACACAGAGGGGGACTTTCAGCTGTTTAATAACACGAGAAACATGAGGACCGTCGTGTTACGCTCTGAGCTTCACACTCGAGTCAAATCCACAGCAGAAACACACATCACACATCTGAGTATGACCTTATTACACAGTGACACATCATATAACATTCACATTGTTAACATTAGTTAATGCACTGTGAACTAGCATGAAATATAATATTGCTCAAACAAATATATTGCTCATTGTTAGTTAATGCATTAATTAATGTAAACAAATGAGACGTGTTACCGATATCCATAATGTTGTATAATGCACATGTTGTATTGCACTTTATATTTTAATAACCACACTCATTATGCTTTGTAATACTTAATTATTTAGAACTTTAAAGAGCACACTGTAAGAAAATCCATGCAGAAATTGCTAGTAAATTTCACAAATAATAACAAGAAACAGTAATGCATTGTAATAAACAATGCAACTTTAAAAAATAAAACTAATGCATTGAATGAAACATGACATTTTGAAAGAGAAAGACTGTATTTTCTTGCAAAACACTCCAATAATCTTTGTTTTATTACGATTTTGAAATAACCCTTTTGTTTTACAGTGTAATGCATGAATAATATAACAAAATTGGGCGTTAAAGAGTATTTTAATGCATTACACATGTATTTTAAAGTTTTTTTTTCAATTATGTACAACTAATTTGTATGTGTACTTTAGGTCATCATGAACGCATTTATAATGCATTATGATAGAATGTGTTCACTAATGATTTCATTAAATCTTTATATGCATTTTACATGAACTGAAATGGGAACAGAGAGTGATTTTCATGTTTTATACGCAGATAATCAAACACAGCATTATTAAACTGTTCCTAAAGAAAGCACAGATGATAAAAGTGCATAAAATAATGCATTTTCTTAGTTTCGAGCGCATAGAGATCAACCTAAAAATCATTTCAGTGATTCCCAAAGGAAAGCAGCCGGACACTGAAATAAAATCAGTTAAATTATGCTCATAAGCAAAGAGCACAAGAGTGATTTATACAGTATTTATATAAAAATGCTACACAAAGGAAAAGAGAAGAGTGGCAAGACTTTGATTTTACAATTTTGACTTCATTACATGGTTATTATTATTGTTGCTGCCAGAAATCTGACATTTTTAAAATAAATTATTTTAAATAATATAAGATTTCTGTGTTATATAATTGTATTTAACATGCCATATATGAACTTATAGGTTATTAGTTTCTTAGACTTATGAAGACAGCAAACACACTGTAGGCCTACTAAATTCATTAAGTATGCACATTTAACCATTAGTGTTACATGTGAAGTTTACTTTGTAGAAATGTGACTCTTTATAACCCAAAACATAGTGTCCCAGATTTGAGCACGAGCTGTCCCACATTAGAAAATCCACTCATTCTTAAACGATTTGGCACAAGGAGCACTAATATAAGAGCCATTTCCCCTTTAATTACAATATCTGAAAATGTCTTCTGATTTAGATAGGGAACATCTTGGGGATTTCATAATGATATAACATTTTGATATATTGTTTTGGCTTCATATGGAAATATGATGCACAAGTCAAAATGTCAAAAAGTGCCCCACATTACCCTAATCCACCCTATGTTCCCATATAAATATATACATATTTATACACAAACAGTACCATATTTTATCACATATACATCTATATTATGAAGTGTATTACTGAATATAAACTGATATATATATTAACAGTATATATCTAATAAACTAATAATGTAAACAACTAATGTTGACAGTATTTAAGACAATACAGTTCTACGTTTACATTAGATTTCTGTGCTTTAATAGTTTCATCATTTGACTTTTAGTAAAGAATTTGATTGATTCTGAACACGATTAGCAACAATATCAACACAAACTTCTCTAAATCACAAATACTACTGTAAGAGCTGATTTCTACATCACAAGAAACAATCATATGAGTGACAGAGCATTAACAGAAGAAGGCCTTCAACAGCAACCGTCTCATAAAGCAGCTATAAATGTAGAAACATTACTGTTATTATTGTACTGGCACTTATGAAGCAAAAGCAGCTCGTCTGTTGTATTTAAAGCAGATCGTAAACGTTGAAAGCTGATGAGGACTGACGAGGAGACTGTAAGGAGAACAGAATATACTACACACCTTACTGTACACTAAGATGCAAAATAGCATGCAAGTGCCAACACTTCAGTTGGTATGTCATATCTTTTGTCACACTGCCTCTCCACATTGATCATTGAATTTAATGACATTCAGTTATCACTTATAAATGAGTAAAATCAAAAAGGAACAGTCAAGATGATGTTAAAATCTGCAGGTCATTTTACATTTGCATGCGCAGTATATTTTCCGGTTTATTCATCAAACTAGAAAGGAAAACTTAAATATATTGAATATGTAATTTAATATATTGAGTATATTATTGAATATTGAAAATAAAATTGAGTCGAGCCATGCAGAGTTATCATTGTTAACTAAAACAATAAAAAAACAAATAATAAAATTGTTACTTGAAACAAAATGTGTTTATTTTAACTTAAAGTACTAATATAACTAAAATAAAAAAATATTTTAGTATCTTTAAAATTCTATTATAGTTTTCATTAATATTTTGAACCAGTTTTTTGTTTTTTTTCCATTTTCAATTTGTTTGTTTTTTTTTGCTGTGTTTTTGTTATTTTTTAGCAGTTTTTTTTATGTCTACAGTTTTTATTATAATAGTACATGAAGTGAAACTATTAACTAGCTGAATTGTTTTATATATTTTTAATTTTATTTCAACATCTATTTTATTTCAAGTAATGATTTGTTTTGTTTAATTTTAGTTTCAGTTTTAGTTTTAGTTATCTAGAATAACCCTGAAACTGATAAATAAATAAAACATTATAAAAAAAGTATACAGACCTGTTAAAAAAATAGATAAACTACTTAAAATACAATAACATTTCTAAAACTTTAAGTACATTTAAAGTGAAAAAAAAAAAATCTAAATCAAAATATTAACAAAAACTATTGCATTTGGGTTGCATTTTGGGATAAAGTACTCTATTTAGCATGCTGTTGCATATTACACATTTTGCCAAGATTTGCATACTAGTACTCATACTGAAAATATTAAGTGTACAGTGAAATGATGAGCAGTATTTGGTCATTTTGAGATTCAGTCAATGAAAAACCTGTATTGTTCAACCATCAATATTAGTATTCAATTCTGATCCCAAACCAGTGGTTGGTGAATTTTGCATAGCAACACATGACCACATCAACCAGCCAATAAAAACCCATGCTATTGTGAGAAATGCTTGATTTTCCAGCCTGAAGCATCTCTCCTGATGTCCGGACTGAACTGTGAACGTCAGCAGATGTGCGTCTCTCTCTCTCGTTCATGTATGTTAGGCTGCCGCGGCACGTATGAGAGATCAATAACAGCCCACCATCCCCCTCTTCTCTTCTCTCCATCCTTTCTCTCTTTCTCTGCAACACATCACAAAAAAATGACCCTCCATCCATTACGACTGCCACGCTGCTATTGGATTAGAACCTTCACAGCAGCAGAAATCCACCGCCGACAGACGCGAGCTGAATAACAGATGACCCTGATATCTGAACATTAAAGTTTCATCTCTGAGCTTCACAAACCTCACTGTGCATCCATTATATGTTCCCTGCAGCACAAAACCAGTCATAAGTAACACAGGTATATTTGTAGCAATAGCCAACAATACATTGTATGGGTCAAAATTATACATTTTTATTTTATGACAAAAATTATTAGGATATTAAGTAAAGATCATGTTCCATGAAGATATTTTGTAAATTTCCTACCGTAAATATATCAAAACTTAATTTTTGATTAGTAATATGCATTGCTAAGAACTTCATTTGAACAACTTTAAAGATGATTTTCTCAATATTTAGATTTTTTTGCACCCTCAGATTCCAGATTTTCAAATAGTTGCATCTCAGCCAAATATTGTCCTATCATAACAAACCATACATCAATGGAAAGCTTATTTATTCAGCTTTCAGATGATATATAAATCTCAATTTCAAAAAAATTGAGCCTTATGACTGCTTTAATGGTCCAGGGTCACATATGTGAGAATATCTACTGGGCACTGCAAAATCTGCATCTTTTAGTTGTTTTAAATTCAGGTTGTAGTTCTAATTAAATATACAATACCAATACTGTCATATTTTATATTATGCTGTTTTTTTAAAACCGTTTGCAGATATATTATCGCACTGACTAATTAGCAAATCACAGCAATGCTGAAGAACTGATGATTTGTTACATCACGCCGTTCATCCCTCACATTAACAACAATAAGATACTGATTTACTGTTTTTCATTAGCATTTTCATAAATAAAAGTTAAAAATAATGAACTTGGTGAATTTTCTCTATAGGTTTATCATTGTATAAAAACATTTTACATAGTATTTCCTCATTTGAAGTAATCATGCATGTTGAAAAGGCCTCCTAACATCAATATTTTACATAATATTATTACATTTCCTTACGATACAGTAATATTTACACTATGAACTTATTCCATTTGAGTCCACAAATGATCATATTTCTTAGTATTAAATTGATTATTAAAATTAAATTCAACAAGCATGTGGAAAAGGCCTCCTAATCATCAACCTTTTACATAATATTATTTAATTTACCTTACAATAAAGTAATTTTTGAGTATTGTGAACTTGTGAAAAAATCATTATACTTTATCATTTTTGGCCTCCTAATCATCAACAGTTTACATAATATTATTATTTGTTTATTTGTTTATAATTTAGCATAAGCTACCACGACTATTCATGGAGAAAAACAAGTGAAAAATAGGAAAATTAAATAAATAATAAATAAATAAAGATAGATCAGACCATCATCATCCATCAAAATATGCTTCAAAAATATTGGTCTCAACATAATATTGAATTTCCCTCACAGTACAGTACTGTGATACCGTAGATGTTATGAGATGGTAGTACAGATTGATTATCATATTCATGCACTATTTGGTACTTGGTTCTCCAAAGTAACTCAAGAAGTACCAT
Source organism: Schizothorax lantsangensis (assembly GCA_027422415.1). Classification (NCBI taxonomy): domain Eukaryota; kingdom Metazoa; phylum Chordata; class Actinopteri; order Cypriniformes; family Cyprinidae; genus Schizothorax; species Schizothorax lantsangensis. The sequence goes on from CM049845.1 coordinate 37,037,942, forward strand.
GATATTACCGTGGTACATGTCCAAAAAACAAAACAAAAGATCAAACGGCATTGCTCGCTGCAAGGTACTTTTGTGTTACTGTTCATTTTGAATAATTCATTATTAAATAAAAATGTCCTAAAAAATTGCATTTGATTAATAAAATCACCTGAAATGTTCATATATGATAAAATAAAGTTAAACAAAATGTACTGAATAGCATTTGATTAATAAAATCTATCCCAAATATATTCACATTAAATAAAATAAAAACACATCCTCGTAAGAGTATTGATTAATTAAAACACCCAAATTATTCACATATCATTAAATAAATTTAACATAAAATGTTCTCAAAAGTGCATCTGATTAGTAAAAACAGCCCAATATATTCACATCATTAAATAAATTTGAATAAAACCACACTAATATATTTTCATATAATTTAAATAAGTATTTGATAATAAAAACCACTCAAATATTCACATATGATTAAATAAAATTAAACAATTTTTTTTAATCACAAGAGCACTTGATTAAACCCCCCCCAAAAAATATTAAATAATATGATTAAATAAAATGTAATAAAATAAAACACTCCAAATATATAGAAATATTTTTAAATAAATCTGATTATTATATGTGAATATATTTGGGGTGGTTTTATTAAATAAAATAAAATAAAACGTCCTTATAAGAGCACTTGATAAATAAAACACCCCAAATATATTCACATATGATTATGATGCAACAAATGATGAAATAAATACTCAAAACTGTCATTTTATCAGTATATGATCAGTAACTTCTGAACCAGTTCTGTAGGCAGGTTTATATTCACATCACACCGACTGAAGCTCACACACACTTCAAAAGAGTCCAAAACAAAATAGTATTTTCTTTCTCATCTCTCTCCTCAAAAGTGTGGAAATGACTGTTAGCGTGTTTTAGAGGAGCACGAGATCTTCAAATATGAAGCAGATGATGTCTGACATGAAAGCAGACGCGGAGGTGATCCGGTCATTGATTGAGGGGGGGGGGGGGGGAAGCGGAGGATGGAGGAGAGATGCTGAAATGATCGATCGGGGCTTTAATAATTGATAAGCGGGAGGGGAGGGAGACGTGGAGCTGTGTAACAGACTCAGTTCTTGGTTAGCAAAGTAAAACGTGCCGTGAATACTCACGCAGACATTAACACTGAGGTGACCAACAGCACAATGGATTCAAGAAGAGAAAGAAAAACTGGAGCGAGAATCGTGATGCTCCACTGATTATCATTTGTGCCTGTCAGCAAATACAACAGAGATCTGAAGCTTGCATTGTGTTCACAAAATAACACCATTTATCTGATTAATAAAACCAGCACAGATATATTCACATAAGATTCAATACATCTGATTTAAAAAAACACTCAAATATATTTACATGTGATGCAATACAAATAAAATGTCCTCATAAGAGCATTTGACTAATAAAAATTCCATTAAATATATTCACATATCATTAAATCAAATCTCCTCATAAGAGAATATATAAGAGTTAATGTGTTGAGGTGGATCCAGGATTCAAAATCTAATTTAAACCCAGAAACGTCGCTTTAAACCATTTAATAGTGTCTTTGATCATGTGATTCTTTATAATTAGGGTCAGACTTCCATTGAAGCTCTTTTGATCATCACAAATTATGCTGGAGAACAAGATCATCAGGCTATGTTTGCCGCTGTCATTGAAGCAAAAGATACAAAATACACATGTACATGTTAAGATGCATTTTCATTATTAAATTCAATTTGTTGTGCTAAAAAAAGTATGAACAATGCAAAACAGGTGCATTTCCACTAGTGCTCTCAGATATTTGGTGTCATTGTCCAGGTGTGTGTTAAAGGTGAAAACACAGGTGTGAATGTGTGCATGAACACACAGCGGTCTGGTCACATGTTTAAACGCTTCTACCTGTGCATATGCAGGAGACTGTGGTGTGTGTGTGAGATTGGGTTATAGAGTGCGTCTGCGCTACACATTGTTAAGGCTTATCTGACTTGCACTGAATCTGTATTGATTTCCTTTCCCCTGCTCGCTCCTGCATCTCTGGGGCTCTCGCCAGCAGCAGCAGCCGCAGCCAGCCGCGCAACACACACACACACACACACACGGTCGCGCTGACCCCCTCCCTGCAACACCACAAGCTTTCCCATCAACAGATCTGTCTCTGAAACACACAAACACATGCACAAACGCACACAAACACACACAAACACATGCACAGACACACACAAACACACACACATACACACACACGGTCGCGCTGACCCCCTCCCTGCAACACCACAAGCTTTCCCATCAACAGATCTGTCTCTGAAACACACACAAACACATGCACAAACGCACACAAACACACACAAACACATGCACAGACACACACAAACACACACACATACACACACACGGTCGCGCTGACCCCCTCCCTGCAACACCACAAGCTTTCCCATCAACAGATCTGTCTCTGAAACACACACAAACACATGCACAAACGCACACAAACACACACAAACACATGCACAGACACACACAAACACATGCACAAACGCACACAAACACATGCACAGACACACACAAACACACACACATACACAAACACATACAAACACACACACACTTACACAAACACATGCACAAACACACACAAATGGACGCAAACACACACATGACCGTCTGTGAGAGATGAAGAACATACTAACACAACAGAGCTGTGTTCAGAACAGTATACTATTTCTGCAGTACAATATAAGCATTCTATTTGAGCATGTAATATATATATATATTATATATAATCTTAATACATTTTTATAAAATGTATAAATTTTATACATTTTTAAATCTTATTTTAATTCACATTATACCATTATAGATATTTTTTTAGCATTTTATTTATTATTTTAATATATATTTAATATATTTATCTTATTTTATTAATTACTTAGCACTTTATTGTAATAGTTTTTGTTATGCTATTCTTATATTGTATTATTTCTAATTCTTTATTTCTATTAAGTACAATGAACTTTAAGTACTACTAGAGTAAAATGAAACTAAATTGGACAGTTTTACAGTTTTACAGCACACAGTTCATGATGCATTTACACACGCAGTACATACTACTCCCAGTCTACTCATCAACTGGAAAAGGAAGGTTGAGTCGAGCGCATTGGATTTTGGGATACAGTATTCTATTTAGTGTGCTGCTGTAACAATAGCACATACAGTGTACTGTAAAAGTAGTAAGACTACTGCAAATTATCCAACAGTCCAGAAAATTATTCTTTGTACAGATAATCAGTCTGTGGGTGAAAACATACTAACACAACAGAGCTGTGTTCAGAATACTATACTATTTCAACAGTACAATATAATTATTCATATATATATATATTTTTTTTTTTATTTTTTTATTTTTTTTCTTATATTGTATATTAGCTTTGTGTATAATGTTTTAGTAATATTGTAAAAGTACAAAATCTCTCACTGGGGCTGTACCTTTTTAAAAGGTACTAATTTAGACACTAATATGCATTTTTAAAGTACTAATATGTACATTTAAGGTACTAATATGCACCCTTTTAGGGATAAATAAGGTACAGAAGTGTCCCTTTGGAAAAGATAGCGCCCCAGTGACAGCTTTTGTACCTTTATTTCTGAGACTGTGTGTAAACACAGTTATACCAATAAATTACTTTAAATTTAATATCTGAATGACCTACTGCTTTTGCCAGTGTGCATGTGCAGTAAACATTTACATTACATTTATGCATTTAGCAGACGCTTTTATCCAAAGCGACTTACATTGCATTCAAGTTACAGTTTTACATTTTACATAAACAAGCAGAGTACATTGTGATGTAGCATGCATTTCTGTTCCACATACTGTTTTTATGATAAGCAAACATACTGGAATATACCCCTCATGTCACCTGCTCTCAAACACACATCATGAACACATTTATCAGGATTCATTTCAGTGCAGAAACACTTCTACCACGCCACCATTGGCTGGAAAATCAGATAGTCCCGCCCCCAAAAAATGACTGACAGGAACTCAAACAAACAGATCAATGTTCTGAAAACATCAGTGTTTCACTCTTCAGACATCAAACTACCAATGACTGACTTACAGTGAACATTAAACTGATGCAAACAAAACATTTCAGCTTTAAATTCACATTCTAATACAATAATTATTAATAGGACATATCTATGCATCTCATATTTTTCTTTTAGCATCACAAAATCAAGGATCAGTACAGATTATATAATATGCATTAGAAACTAGCAATGCAAACCTTGTCTGTACATATATTATTTACGGTTGGGGAAAACAGCTGACCTCAAATGCAAATTAAATCTGACAAATACACACTTAAAACACTTGAAAACAATCTAAACATGATGCAAATAATGCTTTTATACTCTAAAAATGCATGTTTAGTTTGATAGAAACAGTCTATGGCATGTAATCGTTTAGGTGTGTGTGTGTGTGTGTGTGTGTGTGTGTGTGTGTGTGTGTGTGTGTGTGTGTGTGTGTGTGAAATGTGACCGAAACACACTCGAGAATAACACACACACATAACACACAGGGTTAATTTAAGATCTGCAAGTGATGGTTTGCTCTTGCAATGACTTCTTGGCTTTCAGATCAATCACACTGTCTATGAATGGTGTTTAATTGAGCTGCTGGGGATGGATCTGGTCTGTCAGATGTTTGTCCACTGAGAAATTGATTTTGGAGACCAGTTAGGAAAGCCGCAAGACAAAGACGAACTCATTCTGACCTGGACAAAGAGAAGACCTCACTTATATTAGGCTACACCTGCCTTAAACGCCAAACTCTCTCGCTGTTATAGTTCATATTATCTCATCTAATTATAATCAGAATGGTTATGTGTGTGAGATTTTATCAGGTTTTAATGTAATAGACATGATGTATTTTAATATGAATGTGATTATACTGAAGCATTGTACATACTTTTACATTCAGCACATTAAGGCTAAAATAAAAAGATGCAGATTTTTATTTTATTTTACATTTTTAAGAAAAAATGAACTTCTATATTAAGACTTTATAAAATCTCAGTCTCATTAAATAAAGTTGATTCTAAATCAAGCCACCTGAAGGAATAAATTCAGATTATTTAGAAATAATCCATCACATTATATCCCTAGTAATGCATTTATTTAGCAGATGTTAGAAGCAATAATATGGGAAGTACTTTTCTACATGATATTTAAAAAAAGATTTCTATGCACGATATAAAGCAGTGGATTGATTGATTATTTATTTATTTATTTATAATTTATTTTTAAAATAATAACTGGCATTGAGAAAGAAATATGCTCAAACAAACACACACACACACACAACACACACACGCGCGCACACACACACACACACACACAGTTACTGAGGTCGAACTCCGTTTCTGTCGCATATGAGATGCTTGAGCAGTAATACATTCTCGACATGTTGTTTTGAATTATTCGAGCAGATCCACAGAGCAAATATTGACTACTGTCTGCATTCGTAAAAGTGCTATTTAATATCTAAAACAAGCATTACAAATAATTAATTCTTGTGAGGTGAGACTATGGCAGCCTGCATTAAAATATCAATGCTTTATAATTCTAATAATATAATATTTTGTTATCATTTATCATTATTTTATTAACTGGTTGACAAAATATTATAGTAATATTCCCTTTTTAAACATTCTGAAAAAGGACTACCGGGTTGTCAGGTGACTCGTTTTTTCTTCATTTCACAAAAAAAACCGCTTGTCATTTTTTATTCTTTATTTTTTTATTTACCGAGACCTATTTTTTAAACTGTTACTTCCATTTAATTTCATTATTTATTTACTCATCGCACGTGCTGATATTACGGACCTTTAATAACAAACGCACAATTCACTAATAAATTAATGTTTAGCCTATATGAGTGCAGAAACGTCAACGTTTTAATATGACTATGGAAAATAATTATAATTATTTATTTTGACAACGAAAAGTCGAAAAAAAAGTATTTTAATTTGTGCTGCTGGCAGAAAAACATGAACAGATTTGTGCGGTGTGAGCACGACATGATGTCACACACACACACACACTTAAATAAAAATCGAATTAAAAGATCCGCTTTAACCTTTATTATTGTCAAACGCTCATTGTCTCGATGATGAACATTGATATCCACTCAAAACCAGCACAGCTTCATTTAGCCTTCACTCACACTGAACTCTTAAGATAAAAAAATCATTTATCAAGGGATTCTACAGAATTTTGATATTTTATTTATTTTATTATAATATGTCACCACATCAAATAAGATCGGGATAAAGTGGAGTACATTTACAATTATTATTCAATTCAGAATTTAAGCCAGTGAACAATTCACTTGAGGAGACTTGGTGCCGTATTATGATTTAAAAAAAATCCTCTAGCATTGTTTGACCAAGAAAAAACTGTTGCAGTGATATTTTAAGCAGCAGAAATGAGCCGCATTGATTAAATATGGTTAATCTATAAACTCGCAGCAGCAGCACAATGTAATGGGTGTGTATTGTTGATCTGGTTTGTGTTGACATGACTGTTTCTCGCCAGCAGTAGCCCGGCCCGCGCGGGAGAGGGTTCGTTTCACCGCACCCAAAAACAGAACCGCCCCGCTCAAGCCATCGATCCCGAGCCGAGCTGTTAGCGGCCTGGTGCGGTTAGTTATCGATCCCGCCCCCCGCCCTCTCCGCCACGCCCACACGCACACACAGACCACACCCACCTCAGCAGACAGCATGTTCACATATGTACAATAACTGTAATGTTCTTTAATTGACTTTTTGTGGTTCAAGGCTACGGAACCTTTACAAAAGGATTTATTTTGCACAAATGCTATATCTCATGAATATGCGCTTTAATGGCACGATTTTTTGTTTCTATTTGGAGTACTATTTATATGCAGAAATTGACTTTGGCTTGCATATGCAATGTTAGGTTTAGGGGTATGGGGTAGGTGCATATTAGCCTATATGTATGCCAAAATGCGTATCATATGCACGCAAAAACTGCGTATTATATGCACGCCAAAGTCAGTATAGCACGCAAAATACTGATTCTGAAACAATTATAACCCAATCTCCAACCTCAGTTTCATTACAGAAGCAAACCACCTTTTTGCATTAGTCTGTTGAACACAAGCAGCATCCTCACAATTTTACACACGACTGGTTGAGGTCAATTCACCAAATGTTGTTTTTTAAAGCAAGAATATGTTATACTCACCAGAAAGCTTGTTTAAGAAGAATTGTGTAGTGTATTAGTTAAAGGGTTAAGCAAAAGAATACGAGATTGTGATGAGTAGATTAGTTACACTATCTCCTTGATGATATTGATTTAGGCAACTCATATTCTTTCAAAAAACTGCCATATGAACTCAGAACATAGCAAATATAAATAAAAGGACAAACTGCAGCAGTTTATATTCATCTGAGTGATAAGATATCAATATCAGCGCTTACCATTGGATTACAAAACTAAACACACGCTGCCCATTAAAATGTCATCTGCAAACATCTCACACACTTCCGTATTGAATGTCTCTTCTGTGATTATGAGGCTTCCTTCACATGAGCTACAGTCAATATGGATAATTCTATTTTATCAATGCGGGTTTATGTAGACTTGATGTCACAGACAACCCTCAATGTGCTGTCTAAGATATTCTAGTGTTATTTAAAAATACTTCCTAATTCTGATGCAATGGAGTCTGATTTATTGCAACTGGCATTGAATAACAGTAAAACTGTTAAAAACCAAAAATGTTCAGCAAATGATGTCTGTATTAAGGGGCACCTCCCACACAGCACTGTATATTAATATTGAGCTGGAGATGCAGTGTTATCAAGCCTGGCACGCGCTGCTGTGTGACCTATATATTAAATACATACCTCATGAAAAGATTTTAAAACAAAGGTCAATCGATTCCTGGACTATTCATTTATAAGAAAAAGGATTAAAAATGAAGCAACTGAATGCGGTTGTCATAATAAACGACAATAAAAGGGTTTATATGCTGTAACACATTTGGACCTGGAGGAGAGGTCATTTCTTTGCATTTATGGATATTATTTAGGCAATGCAACCAGATTCGCTTTGATTAGGTTAATTGTGTATCCGCAGAGAAACGTTATTTGGTTCGTTTGTTGGCCTGAGAGATGAAATGCATCGTTCTCTGAATTGTCTGAAATAAAGAATGTTCCCGATCGGTTTCAGCATAATTCATTTCATCTTCACAGATAGGCTAACTATTAAAATACTCTCTTTTCGAGGCATATAGATCAGCATTTTGTAGTCTGAACGTGTTGTTTCTGATAGGCTAAGCTGAATTGCCCACATTGCGTTCATTCGCTAATGTTCCACGCTTGAGATCTGAATAAACCGTGCGTGAAATTATAGTCTTGGCCATTTCCCCAGTGTTTCAGGTATATGCATTCTCTTTACACATAAGTAAGGGAAAGTTGTGTCTACTCGCCCGTTGCAGTCTTCTGTTTTCCATAGATGCACTGTAAGTAATCAGCATGGTTTATGCGCAACATCCAAAGACAACTGAAGCCAGATGACAGTATTAGGGTCCTGAAGTCCTTCTCATTTTCCTCCAGAAATAACACCTGTACTATTCAAAATGGCGGCTTTAGACACGACAATGACATCAA